>MTQE01002217.1:3479011-3543399 GCA_014337955.1 Aspidoscelis marmoratus | reverse complement strand
CTTAAAGTCATCTAGGCTGGTTGCTGTTACCACCTCTTCTGGCAGTAAATTCAATAGACCAATGACCCTCTGGGGGAAGAAATACTTCCCCTTGTCGGATCTTACTCCCCTACCCATCAGCTTCATAGAGGGTCCCCTGGTTCTAGTGTTGGGTAATTAGATTGGGTATCCACTCTGGTTTAATGTATGAACAGATTGGCAGAACTGCATTGCATAAGGATTATCCATAAATGAGAGTCAACTAAATGTGAAGATATATATTCGGAATCTCTTGACTTTGTCATTTATTTGTTTATTTGTTGTTGTTTTCCAACCTTCAGCAGCTTTAGATGGTGGAGAACATGGAACCACGCAATATGAATCTGCGGTAAAACTGTCTTAACAGATTATGAGTCTGAAAGAATGGCAATAAAGTGTGCATTTTTGTTACTAGGTTTGCTTTGTTTTGGAGAATTTCATTACTAGCAAACTGGAGTGAGAGAGAGAGGGAAACATGTTTGCGCATGCGCAGGAAACAATAGGCCTCAGTATGAAAAACTGACGCTGTTAAAACCCAAAGAATTTGCTTGCACCAAAATAGTGCCTTTAAATTCACCTCATTCTTCAAAGCTGACACAAGACTCTGCTTTCCAAATTGTGTGTCTATCGTTAAGTTTGCATGTCAGCAATATCTATTTTCAGGGGGTTTATAGCTTGACTACAAAATTTGTATTTTTTTTTCTCCTTAAATTCAGAACTTGGCAAGCACACAAATGCTCAAGGAAAAAAATAGTAGGTAAGTGAGAGTTTGGGCTGATTTAATATTATAGACATAAAGAGGAATACAGAGATTTTTATGGTCATTTTGAAGCCAATTTTAAAAGTGGCCATTTTATAAGCAAATTTAAAATGTGCCTGTGATACCTCCACTTTATTTCATGTAAGCCAACTAAAGTACCTGAGCACAGTTTATTAACGTCAAGAAATCAAGGCAAGGCAGGAGTGTTCAAGAACAAACTCCTAAACATACTATGGCATATATATCGCAGATGCACACACTCTGGGGGGGGGCGATGGAGGGCGAGGGGAAGGATGCAAAGTGCTCAAAGCCACCTAAAACCTGCTCCCAGGGGTGCTCTATATGCAGAGCAGAAAAACTGCTCTGCAGATACGGTGTGGCCCATGTTCCCTCCTGTCATAAGAGCATAAGACCATAATAGGCTGCTGGATGAGAAGAAGAAGAAGAGTTCGCTTTTTCACCCCACTTTTTTCAGTCTTTAAGAAGTCTCAAAGCGGCTGACAAAGCTTCCTTTTCTTCACCCCACAACAGTCCCCCTCTGAGGCTCTGAGAGCTAGCTTTGTGAAGGAGTGTGGAATCCAGCCAGGTGACTACCAGAAAAGAATCCAACACGCTTAACCACAAAACCAAACTGACCACTATCCTGTCTCATGTAGTGGCCCACCAACTGCTTCTGGGAATTCTCAAGCAGAGGACAAAAGGAAAACCTTCACCTGCTCTTGAATACCTGCAAATGACCTGGACAGCTTTAAGAAAGGGATAGACAAATTCATGGATGAAAGGTATATCAGTGGCTACTGGAATGCATGCCTAGGTACCTTCTCCAGGCTGGAGACACAAAGAGCAAGATGCCTCTAAGGCTGCGTTCCCCCTTGACTTTTTAAATATGGGTTGGACTCTTAAAGTCCAGATTCAGGACCAAGTGCACAATCTGGCCCTATTTCCTTGAGGATAACATGGGCTGAATCCAAATACTGGCGTTCCCACTCAAACCACAAAAATCCCAGCATGGCGAAATAGGTCCTTTTAATCTCTGCCCCTGTCCAATCCCTGTTAAGCCTGCCCCACAGAATCAACTGCAACAGAAGCTATCATCCCTTTCACATTCTCCCTTTCAAATTGAAAGTTCCCTCCCTTGATTCACATTGCCGGGAAGGCAGCAGCTTTGCACTTAGTTTTCCCCTGCTGTGCCAGCCTTGCTACAATGTATCTCTTGAGGCTTGTGTTTTTAAAAAGTTTTTCTGAGACCATATGGCCAGAAGGATAGATCTCTGCCCCAAATAGTCTGAAAGCATTCTCAAAGGCAAAAAAACAATGCAGGCTGGGTTCCAAAAGGGGGCTGAGAACATTCTGCGAGGGCTTTTTTTCTGTAGATTTTTGCAGGATAGTCCTCATGAAGTCCGGGAATAAAAAAATAAATGGGATCTCCTGCTCCTGAAAATGGATTTGTTTTGGATCTAAATTTGTATGGAAACACAGCCTAAAAGTCATTTGCAGGGATTCAGGAGCAGGTGAAGGTTTTCTCTTTGTCCTTTGCTTAAAATGCCCCGAAGCAATTAGAGGGTCACCATGTAAGACAAGATGCCTGACTAGATAGGCTGTAACCCAATCCAGCAGGCCACCTCTTAAGTGCTGAAAAGCCCTTTGACACTGGACAAATTTTGTTCCTCAGCTTCACATCTTATGCAGGGCAGAACGTACTCTGTGTGTGTGGACAGCCACCCACCCCACAACTGGGTTTGAGAAAGCACTCCAGCCAATGAACGGTCCCTTATGTACACACCGTGTGGCAGATGTGGAATTGTGCTCAAAAACTGGGCTGCTGCACAGCATGTTGATGGCTGGTGGTCGCTATTCAATTATTGTTCACACACCCAAAGAAATGGCATTTTGCCAATTGTGTAAAAACAAATCTAGGCTGTAAAAAAACCCACATCACATAAGGGGGAAGTCACATTTCATCAACCATGTAAAAGCGAAACTCCATTATGCAAAACTATTGGCTCTGTGCATTTTTAAACTGCTTTTAATTCTTGCTGTTATGTTATTGATTCGATATAAATAAATACCTGAATGCACTCAGGTCTTTTCTTCCCTCCCTCTCATCTTGTCCTGAATGTTTCATGTGAAACATTTCATGGTACATCTTTTTAGCAGTGGAAACAAATAATTTCCTAAAAGGTGGTGTGAAAATGAAGACCAGATAGTCCTATGGGAATCAAGGGGAAAAAATGATTCTCTCTTGTAGTTTGGAATGGGCAGTTGGACACAGATGGGGATTTTTTTTCCAAGGTAATATCATCCTGACAAACTGCAGATGCCAAGAGGGTTCCTCTGGGGACAGCGTCAGGTCTATGCTCTTACTGTCAGAGGTACATCTCCTTCCTTGTCATTATGGTAGCAACTGTCAGAGAAAAACCTAATCAAGTGATGAAAACAAATGGAGAGGTCTGCACTGGGTATCTATATGTATAGACATATATCCCTTCTCTGCACTGCTCAGACAGGGAGTTTTCCAAATATTCCATTTAGAAAGTGCAGCCCTTCTAAAGATGAAAACAAAAACAGGCGTTCAAATTCCTACCTCACTCCTTTGCTTCAAAGCATGGCAACAAATGCTCACCATTGATTGGCTGCTGCCAGCCCAATTTTCCAGGGCCCTGATTGGTTGCTGACTGGCAACATCTGTAACTTTGCTGTAACTGGCTAGATTTCTTTCCTTTGTCCCCTCCTGATGCAACATGAAGAATTAATGAGTTGACTCCATGAGAAGGAATTATTCCTCTTTACTCTACCTTGGTCAGACCTCATCTATGGTACTGTGTCCACTACTGGGCACCCCAATTTTTAAAAAGACATCGACAGACTAGAGCAAGTCCAAAGGAGGGCTACCAAAATGGTTAGTGGTCTGGAAAGCATGTCCTGCAAGGAAAGGTTGAAAGATCTAGGAATGTTTAGCCTGCATAAGAAAAGACTGAGAGGAGACATGATAGTGGTCTTCAAGTACCCGAAGGGCTGTCACATTGCAGAGGGATCATCCCCATTCTCACTTACACAAGACTGATGGACTAGAAACAACGGTGTGAAACTTTAAGGAAGTCAATACAGATTAGAAGTGTGTCCAGACCTGGGGATACTGTGCATTCTGATGCACAGTCAGGGTGCGGGCGTCACATCTGATGTCCTATACTGCATAGCAGTGGTGCATTATGCCACTGCTACTTTGAACCTCATCTGGAGTACTGTGTCCAGTTCTGGTCACCCCAGTTTAAAAAAGACACTGACAAGCTGGAGCAGGTTCAAAGGAGAGCTACCAAGATGGTGAACGGTCTGCAAACCATGTCCTATGAGGAACGGCTTAAGGAACTAGGAATATTTAGTCTAACAAAAAGAAGACTGAGAGGAGACATGATAGCTGTCTACAAATACCTCAAGGGTTGTCACAAGGCAGAGGGATCAGCCCTGTTCTCACTCTCTCAAGGAAGGACTAGAAACAATGGGGTGAAACTGCAGGGGAAAAGATTTAGTTTAGATGTTAGGAAAAAATTTCTAACAGTAAGAGTGATCAACCAGTGGAACAGGCTGCCACGGGAGGTGGTTGGTTCCCCTTCGATGGAGGTCTTCAAGCAGAGACTGGACAGCCATCTGTCTGAGATGGTTTAGGAGATCCTGCCTTGAGCAGGGGGTTGGACTCGATGACCCAGGAGGTCCCCTCCAACTCTACCATTCTATGATTCTATGATTCTATGATTCTATGAATTTACCTGCTGCGGAATCATCAACACTCGCTCTGCAGTTTCAGGTAAATTTGAATGATCCTGCCAGTTTGGACAGAATGGCGAGAACAGTGAACAAGAGCTGAGCCTGCAGCTCAGCTCCCGTTGGCTGCCCCATCCCACATGACTTGTGTGGGGAGGCTGCTCAAATCTGGACAGTGCAACATGGCTTTGTAGCAGGTAAACTGAGTATTTTCTTATAACAGCAGATTTTATTCCACTAATCTGGATACAACCCAGATATTAGGAAAAAAAACTCTTGACAGTGAGGGTCATCAGCAAATGGAATAGGTTGCCATGGGAGGAAGTGAGCTCTCCTACACTGGACCTCCATTTGTCTGGGATGGTTTAGGGAATCCTGCACTGAGCAGGGGGTTGGACTCAATGACCCTAGAGGTCCCTTCCAACTCTATGATTCTGGTCCTAAGATTTTCCCTCTGAAAAAAGTACATCCTTTCCAAGACTTCAAAGAGAGATAAGGCACATGCAGGGGTATGCACATGGTCCCCTGCCTCATAATTGCCCAGAGGCATCCTTTCAGCATGTCTGATTGCACCCCTAGTCATATCCATTGTTTGATAATCTTTACAAAACAAAAGATCCTATCATCAAAAGCTACAATCGTCGAATACTGCCAGAACAATTTTAATAAATAGGACATATGTCTTAATGCATTCTGGAACTTTTTTTAAAAAAAAAAATCCCTCCAATCTCTGGATTCAACCAACTACAATATTTGCTTTCTTGGATTTAGCTGTTACAGTTCCTTTCTCTTTGCAATTCTGGCTTCCAGGTGGCTGACTCTGCAGGTCAGGGCAGGCTTGGTTCACCCAGTGAGATGAAAAAGATAAATGTAGGTCAATGAACAGTTGTACTCTTGTCTGCAAGGTCCAAAAATCTATCTTGGTTCATGTGCGTGTGTGTGTTGCAACAACAAGAAACATGCCATTTGTCATTTTAAAAATAGTGGTAAACTTCCTCACTGGCTGCAGTCTGATGCCCAGCAACTTCACTTGAAATGATATGATTTTTGTGTTTGTTTTGCATTGTTGGAAAATCTGAGCAAAAGAAAATGGCCCCTGATGTCCTAAACTTTAACTGGTCATTTAAACTGCTTCTGCATAAGTTATGGAAGGCACCTGGTGGAGGCCTAAGGGGTACACTGTCTGCATACCAGCCATACCCTCCTGGTGTACAACTGTTTGCCAAGAGTGCTTGGGGGTCAGCAAGTGCCTCCACAGCATCCTTTCCATGAAGCATGAAAATGCACTGTGAATGTGCACACCACCTCAGGCACACTGGCTGCTACCAACCGAATGCTGCTGCACTTCAGCCGTATGATTCCTCATTGTGCCAAAAATGGCTGACTTCCAGGGCCATTAATGCCACAGCAGAAAATCCATTCACCAGCCTCAGAGAAGGGGAAGGAATGAGGTGTGTGGCATAAAGAGGTCACATGCCTAATCCTTGGGGTGGGAGAAAGCGCCCTTCCCAGTAAGATGCTGTGTTCTGCATATAGCTTTAAGCCTTTTCTGCACTGGTTAGGTCTGGTTTAGTGGATCTGGGATAACTGGAACCTGTGATCCAGATCTTGCGGAGGCATAGACCACATCAGTGCCATACAATACTGTCAGAACTGATCTGGCCCATGCCACCCCATGGCTTCAAACGCCACATGAGCTTTGCAGATCCCTTCCCCACACCTCCAAAGGTTAGGAATGACAGTTCTTAGCCTCAGAACTTGGGGACTGGTTTTTGGCAGTTTTCAGCACTATGGTGCACTGTGGAAAAGTAGATCCTAATGGTTCTGGATTATGGAAGTGTACCACTTAAATGGGTCTATAAGAGTCTTGTGCAGCTGGCGTGAGGCCTCCTTGATCTGCATTAACATGAGGATTAGGGGGCGCAGAATCTGGATCAAAAGGTAAGTGAAGAAAGGGCCTTAGAGAAAGAGTAAACAGTGGACCAACTATTTCATTTTCCAGCCTGAGCTCATACTTTCCATCCAAAAACTCAGAATTCTGGTATGTGCGTGTGTGCACGCATGCCTGGTTTTGAATGTCTGGAAGCACAACTTCCTAAAAGACACTCTAGGAACATGCATTTTAATTCTATTCTATATCAAGAAGCTGCCTCTAGAGTACAGTACAGCAGAGTAAATATTACACTCCTAGACATTCCTAGACTGTCCTTTTCAGGAGCAAATTGTTCTGAGTGGCAAAAAGACATGTTTTGGTTTGTCCATGATTCAGTTTCCTTGAGGGACCTCTGGTTCTAATTCTAGCTATCCACACTGCAGTACATAGAGAACAGAGCAGGGCCAATTCACACTTTGGATCATAATTCATGATAGGTGAACATCTGGGGGATGTTACAGCCTCCAAGTGCCCCTGCCTTCCCAGATGTTCACCTATCATGTTCAGTTCAAGAAACAGGAACTTCTAACCACATATCTGGTTCAGGCAGCTACCTAACCTTCCCAGTATCCAGCAGGCAAGCATGTGCACCTCTGCTGGGCAGTGAGGTCATTGGAGCTGCTGTACAAGCACACTGGCATCTCTGCTGCCTCCTGATGCAACTGTAACTGCGCAGAGCATCAATGTCATCATAGCAATGACGCTGACGCATGTGCAGTCATGGAGGGCACCACACTTAAGATGGTGGTGCCCTGAAGATCATACCAGTAACTGAATGGAGGTAAGTATTTGATTGCAAGGGGGAGGGGAGCCTAAAATTGATTAGTGCTCCCAAGTGTGAGCACTAGTCAATATTAGCTGATCACACATCTTTCCTGTCCACGGGATAGGAAGTGTGAAAACACCCCAGGATCATCCTTACTGGCCCCGTTCTCCCCTCCCCATGCCTGGGATATGAATCTGTCCCTGGTGTATCTACAATACTTACTGCACACCCCCATTATTGTTTCTGACTGATTGAATTAGGGATTTTTGAATGGCTGTACTTTGCCTCTGAGCTATAATCATAGCCAGTTTCATGTTTAACTTCTGTTTGCCCAAATATGTGAAAAAGTGTGCCTTAGCCACTCACGTTCAAAGCAAAGACGTTGGAATTTGCAGGACAGAAGGAGTGGCCGTGTTGTATGGGTGCTTAATCTCTCTCTGGGGTCACTAAATATCAGACAAAAAAGTGCTGCAAACATCAAGAAAAACAGTGCATATACTGCATCCTGGTGAGAAGATGCCCTACATCACAGTCCACACCATTTTGACCCAGTGGGAGCATTTTGTTTAGGTAAGATGCAAAGGGATTTAGATTTTTGTTCAGGGTCTTTCCTAAGCAGAAGCTGCAGATGGTGATAAAACTATGTGTCAAGGTTTTTGCAAAGTGGATTTGTTGCCCTGTAGGGAAAAATAGGCAAAAGCATGAAATATGT
This sequence comes from Aspidoscelis marmoratus, assembly GCA_014337955.1. Taxonomy (NCBI): domain Eukaryota; kingdom Metazoa; phylum Chordata; class Lepidosauria; order Squamata; family Teiidae; genus Aspidoscelis; species Aspidoscelis marmoratus. The sequence goes on along the minus strand of MTQE01002217.1, from coordinate 3,535,451 downwards.
TTAATTTTATCGTACACTGCAGTCACATTTGTATCCAAGAGGTGAAAGGGGCACTTTCTGCTCAGGGAACCTTACTTACAAATAGCTCTGTTTTCAACATTATTTCCTACTTCTATAGCTCTGCGTGGTTTCTAAAAAAATTAAACATCTCTTTCCTGGAAGCAAATGTCAGCCGACTCCAGGCTTTGAAATGCAGGTAGTGGCAGCAGTAAGCAAAGTACTGATTCAAGTTTCCCATGACACTCTGCTAACTAGGGGTGTTTCTGCATTTGCCACTGAAAAGCGGATCTAAATAGATCCATTTTTCGGCAAACCATCCTCCCAAAGACCTGTCACTATTTGTGATGGATCTACATGTCCGCACATGTGCTGGGAGGAAGGATTCCAGAGGACAGTTTGGAGTGGGTGCTTTGCAGATGCACCAGCATCCATTCCAAGTGTCCTCTGGCTCGTGCACCAGTGACGATGCCCCCAGAGCCACCGGACTGGAGCATGGAGCTGCCAGTCACCATGTGTTTCTGGCAGTGACTGGCATGCGGGGGAAGGACTTTGGAAGCAGGCGATCCTGCTTCCGCCCTTCCAAACATGGCAGCTGCTGGAATCTGTCTCTTTCCCTGGCCATGTATGGAAGCGTCCTGCTTCTGCACACATCCAGGGGGAAGTGATGGATGTAAGACCTGATTTTTCAGGTCTTACACTTAAGATGAATTTTGGCAGCAAAACTGGTTTTAAAAACGGGTCTTGAGTGCCAAAATGAGGACACAGACTCTCCAATCAGGTCTACAGTGCGGATGCATGTTAAGGTAAGTGTTTTAAATCTTACCTAAGGTGTGTGTGTGTGGGTTAATCCGGTTTGGTCAGTCAATGCGGAAACACCCTAGAGCTCCTTAGTGACTGGATATCATGCTAGGAAGTGATATCATCTCCTAGCTAGATGGTGCCATAGTCTGCACTGTCTTTGAGAGTTTTAGCAGCATGCAGTTTTGGGTATTTAGCCAGCGTTGAATACCCAGATGTGTGTCTTGTCACCACTGCACATGTCTAGCCAGCTGTTTTGGCCTGTATGCATGCACAGTGGATGGAGCAACCATGGCAGCTCTGTCCACAAGGTAAATCAACGCATCTTTGCTTGAAAATCTGCAACCAGTGCTGGGTTTTCCAGCAGTAGTTTTTTCGTGCATTTTTTGGAGGGGAAAAGTGAGGTTTTGATGGGGCTGCTATAGATACATGTGGCAACCCACCATAATGCCCCCTTCTGAACAAGACCACAATCTAAGGAAAGATCTTTACAGCAACAAAATGGCACCATAGGAGTGTTTGAAGTGCGTGGGGGTTACAAATTGCCCCATGCTTTGAACAAACTTCCTACTACAGAAGATTGGAAAGCACTGTCAGAAATGCTTTCGGCCCAGGGCAGGAGAAAGTCCACCAATATTGTTGCCATGTGGACTTATCTGTTAGCACTTCCAGTGATCCAAAAAGCACGACTCTGTTTTGGAAGGCAAAGAAAATGGCTGATCTTTGTACCTACTTCCTGTGCCTTCCAGTCTGGTCCCTGGCAGAAACATCAAAGAAGAGCAGAAAATGTTGTCCCCATGGTGACTCCATTGTGTGCCTACTGTAGGCCTCCATATGCATCTGGTTGGCCAATGGATTTGGTTGGTCAATGTGGGAACAGACATCTGGACTAGATGGGGCACTGCTCAAATGCAGCAGGGGCACCTATATTCTTCCTTTCTTTTGTCTTGGCTGAGCAGGCATCCGGATTAGACAGAGTATTTCCAATGCAGCCTATTGAGCAAGGTTTCATGACAAATCCAACAACTCACAGACAATGCAGGAGTTGATTACTACAAAGGAATGAGATTTTAAACAGAATTCCACCCACTACTTCCCAATGGTACCTGGAACAGTATCAGTTTCTTTTCACATCACACTAAAACACACTCCTGTTCGCATCTTGGCAAGGAAGAAATTTTCTACCTGCATTTGAATAATGCGAATGTATTAATTAGGGTTGATAATGGTTCTTAATGATGTGCATCAGCAATGGAAGAAGGCTATATTTATCTTTAGTTTTGTAAAATATAGATGTCCAAATATAATTCCTTATACTGTATTATAAAAGCCTGAAGTCACACAAACATTCTTATCTTTTGTTACGGTACTGTATTTACCCAATGATGCTTTTACAGAAAGGATTTCTTTTTTTATTCAATTTGTACTGAATAAATGCAAGAAAATTTGTATTTATTTGAATATATCCCCTTCAAATGGGGTAGGATTCAAATGTGATACAAATGTTCAATCCCATACAAATCCCATACGAATGCATCTGAATGTGTATGAATCCCATATGAATCTTCATACGAATGTATTGAAATATTCAATTTAAATTTGAATGTCATCTTCGAATGTGCCAACATTTGATTCAAGCTCAAATGTCCAAATTCAACTGAATTTGTACAAATTCCAAATATTATGAATATTCGTGCACATCCCTAGTACCCTCACTTGAATGCACAGAGTCAGTTTCTGTCACGGCAGCTACTTTTTCACTATGTTCTGGAGGTATTAGTAAATGTTAAGGGCAATGTAAGGTAATACCTAGCATTACCATAAACCCAGTTAGTCTTATAACCCAGAGAAATGTAAAAATGTCTCCAGCCAAGCTCAGCTTCTTGCCACCACATAGACATACTGAAGTATCTTTCTTGCCAGTATTATGGAAATGGTTCACTACTGCTGTCTCCTAAGGCCCTGGAGGCAGACCAGCACTAAGACAGACCACTGCAGAATGGTCTATGGGAGGACCAAGCCTCCTGGGAAAGCCACATTTGCATGGACATGGCACTGGAGTGAACCCCAGCAAGAAAATGGTGCTGGAGCATGCTTCAGTGGGAGAGCATTTTGAAGTGGTCTCTTTCATGCTCCCTGACAGGTCCAGTGGCTCATGTGGGGACAGTAGTGGACTGCCAGGTCAGTCTACCAACTGCCATTTTGCTGGGCTCTTGGAAACCATTCTGGAAGTGTGCTCCTTTTGGATGCTTGGGTAAAAATAGTCTGGCCAGCAACTTTGGAGGCATACTTTCATTCCCAGTCTCTGATGGGGCCATGCAGTCTAGGCTTTTGCCTGTGCCACCAATTGTTCCTCCAGTCTCGGGCCAGATCACTCAAACCCACCCAAGATCAAACCTACATTATATGCACCATGTGGAAACAGCCTAAGGGCCTTACCTTGTTCTGGAATATGACCCCTTGTAGCCCTCTTCTGGACCTCATGTGTGTGCACATTAGCATGGAACAGGGAGGACCTGCCTACCACTGGTACAGTCAGTCTGCTTTAGATGGAGCCCTTGATCTGGATCATTAGACCTGTGAACCAGTGAGGGTGATCTGTATCACAGAAGTGTATACATTCTTCCATTTTCTGGACTACCAGAGGACCCATTTCAGCAGCAGCCCAAAGTGCATCACTGAAATGGTTCCCCCGGTGGCTCCAAGGGTAGGAACCTTCATTCCTAGGCCTTCAGAGACCTTGGAGGCCAGCCCTGAAGCTCCCATGAGCTTTGGGGCCAATGCGGGGGCTGGTCTGGACCAGTGCCATCTATGACTATGAGTCTATGCAATCTAAAATAATTACAAGTAGGTATCACCAACTTCCATGTATTCATGGCTTCTAGAATCTGAGATAGAGTTAATGATCGCAGGCTCATACTCATGGAACCCTAGATTAGGAGTGGTCAAACTGTTTCCATCCGGAAATTGCTCAACCACGACTCTCAGAAACCCACCAATCTGGGCAGCAGCAGGGAATGATGGGAGTTTTCATTCTGCTGCATCTAGAGAGTCGTAGCTTGGCTATCTCCACCCAAGATTCAACAACATCGGCCGAGGCCACTGAGAGAACTGACAAATGTGCTGCCAAAAGAAATCTGAGGGTGATTGCTGAACAGGGTGTTGATAACTGTACTACACGTTAATGAAAACAGACAACGGTGTTACAACGAACATTTTCTTCACCTTTGGAACCGAGCTGGAGTACCTTGTTCACCTACTTATTAGTCCATAAATATTCTAATTAGGCTCTTACTCCAGATGAATAGGATTAGCACTGAAGGCACTTTAGACCAGGTACAAAAGAGATACTCCAGACTTCGCTATCTCATCTGCAGCTCTCCTGACATTTATAATCATGTAGAATGCTAAATTTACATAGCTATGCCTAATTAGACATAGTTGTAATTATCCCCCCTGCCCAAGTATGTCTTATGACTGTCAAAATATGAAGAAAGTTGAGAACAGCAATGACAACTGGGTGGGAAAAACACCTTTACAACCTCTTTTGTCTGTATGAAATGTGATATTTGAATTCCAGAATACACTTTAGTAAGATTCTAAATATAATCAGTATGAATAAAAGCATTGGAGACTAGCAAAACGGTAGAAAAATACTGGACTTGCTGGATCAGGGTGTATGACAAGGCACTGAAAGATCCTCCCCCCCCCCTTTTCCTTTCAGGACTCCAAAGCTGAACCAAGACCTAGGGGTCATCATTCCTTGTGGGGTGAGATAAACAAATCTTATCAAACTTTGTCTGTGGAGCTGAGTTAATCAGATGCCGTTTTCATTCCAGAGAGTTCTCTTGGACCTTAAGTATGGCCAAAATATTTTTGTCCATTAGATGACTCTTTGGTGTGAGAGGTCTCTGAGGGATCAGAAATATGACCAGAATTTGACCATTGGTGACCCGAAAGAGGACTCCTGAGCTTGGCTATTGCTGCATTAAAGGTTCCTTGCAACTTCATTTGGGCTAGGATGGCGTGCCACTCACCTCAGTGGAAGGTTTCATAACTGCCACCCCAGTGGTGGTCTTTTGTCAGGCCATGTGAATAAACCCAGAAACAGAGGAGGCCACCAGCTTTTCAAATAGAGGACTGTCCCCTGAAATGTAGATAATCAGTCCATCTGATGTGAAGTGACTTTTGGTCTGTCAAGTGTTTAAGGAAGTACTTGCTACTCTTGAATAGACACACTTCCTTCCCATGTTCCAGAATGAAAATTTTCCATTCAGATGGTAACATAGTTCAGGTTCAGCTATGCTTTTAAAGTAGATAAGACTCTTGGGCAGGCAACATAGAACTGGATACAATCTGTCTTTTAATGTACATCCCCCCCCTTCCCCTTAATAGTCTTAGTGAAAGCCTTCCTTTTTCAAGAAATTCAGAAATCACTGCATTGTTGAGCTGGATTAATTTTGTCTCTCTGTCTCTCCCCCATCACATGGGGGGGGGGGGAAATGCCTGGAGATTGACTCATAGAACAGCCAATCAACTTGTTCTGCGTGAGGTGTTAGGGTGGGGTTGGACTAGCTTCAGTAAGCAAGGAAACTTTTGTGTGTGGTCTGGATACTGTGCACTTGGAGTTCATTAAACACTTAACAGATGAACAGCACAAATGAATTGAGGGTGCCTCCAGCCACACCCCTTTGCTACACAGCCTCTGTGCAGCTTTTTCAAGTTTGCAGTGGCAGCGAAGGAGCTTGGCCCTGTCCCCAATAAATTTAAAGCCTGCTAAAAATCTTCTTTTGCCTTTGAGTGCCCCCATGCCAGGCTTTTCAGCGCGCTTCCAGCACTACAAAATGAGGAAAACCCTCAACAAAAAAGTGCCTTTTAAATAAGACTTTCAGCGCTCTTTTTGGAAGTTGCGGGTTTTCCTCGCAACATTTACCCTGGGACGCTCCGTGGCAAAAGGGGCGGGGATTGCCACCTACACACACAGCAATAACACAAGCAGCTTCCCTTTCTAAAGCTCAGAACTAAAGAGCCAGAATCGCACAGAATTGCAACATTGTTGCAGTCGCTGTGGGTGGATTATTGCTACTGTACGGGGGTGGATTTTGACAGCGATAACAGGGAAAGTGGTGAGAGTGAATGAGCGATTGCGCGGCCACTAGCTGCAGCCACTGCCTTTGCTGGCACGAGAAGCCATTTCAGAGGGCAGAAGATCTGGGAGACGCACAGAGAACCGATGGCTATTTTTCCTTTGGACTTGTCAGGCGTTGTCTTCCTGGCTGTGGCCGTGCCGAGCGCAGTCCCTCCCCGTTCCTACTAGCACCCTATCAACAAGAGCAGGGGCGGGGAGAAAAAGATGCATGCAAAGAAAACACAGCTCCCATGAGGACGGAAGGTGCGTTAAAAACATGCATTTTGCTGAGCCTCATGTGGACGCTTATTCTGGAAGTGCATGGCACTTTTAAAGTCCGCTTGAATAGAGTGACAGTAGAGGGACAGTAGAGAGGCAAATAAGTCTTTTGGGGACTCAGCCTTTGTGAAGTAAAAAGATGCTGATTTAACAGCATCCTTTTACTACGTGCTTACCTTTGAATGCTCTGCTGCCACTGTTTGCCATGGAGCTTCCCATCTGGTGAACAGAGCTTCCAATCTTCCAGTCTGGTGGACCGGAAGCTGATATGATGTCTCTGAAAAGTTTCCGATCTAACAGTCTGGTGGACCAGAAGTCCCAGTCCAGGGAAGCTGAAGCTAGTGTGCAGGGAAGAGGAAGCCTGGAGGCACCCTGAGTCTTGATTATCATTTAACCTGTTTTCCTCAAATCATGTGTGGGTGCAGTATGGAGAAGATCTCTTAATGAATTTTGAAGCACCAAGTACATTCAGGTCTCTCCTGCACAACCTAGTGGAAATTAAGGATAGGCAAGAATATTCAAAACATTCAAAATTTGATCAAATTCATTCGAATTCGGACATTTGAATTTGAATCAAATTAGAATTATACATTCATTTTAAATCATTTGAACAAATTCAAATGTTTCAAATCATTCGTATGAATTGGATACATACTGAGTCGTATGTGTACGGATACGAATTCATTATATACGTACACATGTGCAACTTATTTGTATCCATACACATTTGTACGGAAAAGTACGGGATGAAAATGGGATGCATATGGGATAAAATGGGATGTGTATGAATGCGTACGGATGCATACGGACTCATATGAATGTTGTCGACATTCGTATCTTCAAATACGAATTGAATTTTCATACAAATAGATACGAGTGTATTTGAATTGGTTTGCATTTGAATACATTCATTTTTTCTCTACTCGTGCAAATTCAAATATTTGATTTGAATCGAATTGAATCCAAAAATTGCATTTGTGCACACTCCTAGTGGAAATTAGTAATAAGTGTCCAAGCGCAGATGGAAGGTTCTTTGGACTAATGCTGTCCTCGTGGTCCGATGCTGCACCCTTTAAGTACAAAGAAGTCCTGCTGGAGAAATTATATGAATTTTGCCAGTAAGGCTTTCCTCCTGGGTTCAGAGTACTGTCCTATCGACCAAAGACCTTTCTCATATGGTGCATTGGTGGCAGAATGTTAAAGGAACTGCCTTATGATGCTGGTAAGAGCCACCTGATTGCATCTTCAAAAGCTCCAATGTAATCCCCATCTTATTCATTTATGTTTCGTTTCAGTTCGAAGGGCAGGGCAGAGAATTCAAGAGAAAGAAAGAGGGAGGAGGGCGAAAGAGAGAAGGAGCTCTGTACTTCGCATCGCTTGGTTTATTTTCTTATTTATAAAACCTGGGGAGCCACTAGAGAACATTTCAGTGATGCTTAAGGAACTTTTGAACACGGGATTACGGCTTGCGTCCTGGGCTCCCAATGGAGTATAACCAATGCCTGGCTCCAGAAAATGTCACAATTTATCAGGTAATTGCCTCCTGTTAGATGATAATGCACTAGCAGTAGGCTTTCAATAATATCACCTCAGATCATGACATAGTACTCCCCCTGAATAGTAATGATCTTAGCTTTCAGAATAAGTGGTAGCCTGCAAGTAGGCTGCGAGAATGCCTGTCAGCAGAATGCAGGTGTAATAAAAGCAAAATGCTTACAGTCACTTGCTTGGTGTCTGGTAAGAAGAAAAGGGCGGTGGCAATGAAGAATGCTAAACTAAATGTAATAGCCTCGTGAGAATCATTTTGCTTACATTTGCATCCCTTGGGAAAATCTGTGCTGTGCTTTCTTTTTAATTTGGGGCACACACTTTCCTTTCAATTAGCCATAACCCCCTCTCTTCCCAAGTACTTAAAGAAAGTATGCAAGGGATCCCCCCCCCCCGGGGGAATAGTATGTTGAGAAAGGATGGATCTAGTGGTGATTTGCTGGATGGGACTTCCAGGTGAAGGGCAGGATGCAAATGGGATGGATGGATGGATGGATGACAGCAGATAGCACCTTGCCTCTTCTTCCTTGTCCTCTCCATTTCCATTTCCATTTCCATTTTTTATTTGTATACCGCCTTTCCAAAAAACAAATTTTGCCCAAGGCGGTTTACAACAAACAGAAAAAAAATACAAAGAATTCAACAAATCAATACAACAAGTAAAAAATCAATCTCAATAAATAATCATCACATCAACGAATACAACAAATCAATACAAGTAAAAAAAAAAAAGTCAGGAAATAAAGAATCAAAAAACATATCATGAACAATGTCCCCCCACCTGTCTTCCCTCTCTAGCTCCCAGGAGCTAGAATTGAAGCTGCAGCTGGGTATTTTTAGTTGGGGGTTATTAAATTTATCATGGGTAGGACCAGTGATGCCTGGTGGTCTGTGGAGCTGATGGGCAGAGGTTGCAGCAGTGGCATTTTGTGCAACAGTGACATTTTAGGCAGTGTTGGTGATGGGCAATATTCAAGATGCTTCTTCCCTTGTCAGTCACCGCCTTCTAGTCTGCAGGTAGCCTCATTTGAGGCAAGATCTCAAGGTACCTCTTCTTCATTTCTATACTCGTAGGGCACATCCACACATGTAGGGACCCAAAAGCAGCTTAGAGACGGTAGCATCCACATTCTAGTGCCTCTGATCGACATTAAAGCCCAGAAAAGGCATTCCCAGACTGGATTTTCTGACTTTTAATGTATATTCGAGGTGGGATGGGAACACTATCGTCTGCATTCTACCAACTCTAAAGGTGGTTCCACATTGGCTGCTGAAAAAAAGGATTAAAGAAAATCCATTTCCCGGCCATCCGTTCTCCGGAGGATCTGTCCAAATTAGGGATGGATCCAAAGAAGCCTCATGCGTCCACACACGTGCAGGGAGGACGGAACATGTAGGACAGATCTTCTGTGTGATGTGTGGAGGTTGCAGCAACCATTCTCAAAGGCAGCCGGCCTCCTGCGCCGCCGATGCCACTCCCGGAGCTGCGGGATTGAAGTATTCAGCTGCCAGTCATTGTGCGTTTCCGCCGGCACGGGACATGCGGGGAAGGGGCTCCGGAGGCCGACTGGCCTGCTTCTGCCCCTCCCAAGATGGCAGCCACTGGCACATCCGTCCCCTTGCCTCTCCATGTGCGGAAGCGTCCTGCTTCCACACAGATCGAGGCGAGGGGGCGGATTGAAGACTTGATTTTTCAGGTCTTCACGGAGGATGGATTTTTCAGCGGCGAGACCCCATTAAGGACGGATCTTGCATGCCACTGTGCAGAAGCGGCTGCCTGGAAGGGTCCTTCATCTGTCCTCCAGTGCGGAAGGTAAGTTTGTAAGTGTCTTACATGTGTGTCCAATGTGTGCTTAAATGGGTTTCCGCAGCCAGTGTGGAAACACCCTAAGTCACTTTTGACTTTTTTTTTTTAAGTGTATAAATGAGTCTTATGTTTCACAACCAAATAAGTGGCCATCAAGGAACAATAGGAAATTATCAAAAGGGAAGAACCATTTTCAACTGTGTTGATAACAGGAGTAGCACAGGCACAATCTAGGAAACAAGGGCCCTTTCTGTTCTTGGCCTTTTTCTGGAATATGTCTCAAGACAGGCGTCTGTTGTTCACACGCTAATGCAGACTATGGATGTGCACAAATGTTCTAAACATTCAAAATTGGATCGCATTCGACTGAATGTGGACATTCAAATTTGAATAGAATGTCTTCACATTCAAATGTAAACATCTGAATGAATTTCAAATGTTCCAAAACATTCATTTGAATGAATGAAATCATTCTAATGTACAGATACATATGTATCACATACATATTTGTATGAATATCAGGTGTATCTGTACACATTTGCGTTTATAACACGGAAGGAAAATGGGATGCATACGGGATAAAAAGGGATGCGTACGAAATGTGTACAGATACGTATAACACATATGAATGTTGTCGACATTCATATCTTTAAATACAAATATTGTAGAAGTTCATATCTTCAAATTCAAACCTAACATTTGAATGAATAGATTCAAATGTATTGGACTTGAATTAGTTTTTGTTGCATTTGGATTCTAAACATTCAACTCAAATTCGAATGCAAAATTTCTTTTGTACACATCTCTAATGCAGACTGTAGCAGGTCTTGCTTAGGGCCTGCCATAGTCTGTACTAGCATGTGGACAGCAGGCCTCTATTCCAGGATACATTTCAGAGTAAGGCCAAGTGCAGAAAGGTCCACAGTTTCAAGGGAAAAACTATCAGCTAGGTTTTGGCTAAAAGGCAGAGTAAACTTGAATCTAGAGTTTCAACATTATATCCAACAGAATATATAAATAGGGGGGGGGGAGAGGAAATTCCAGGAACAGTAACTCAGATACTGAAGAGAGAATGATATAGGAGGTTAGAAGATTTCTATAGAAATAATTGAAAACCAGGGTGGGTAGAGAAATTATTGAAGATGGTTGGTAGGCAATATTGGATACATGTGGGAGGAATTATGAAAGTACTTAGAAAGAGCTTTAAAAACTACAGTGGGATTGAGTGCACAGGAGAGGATAATACAGGAGAAAGGATGGGAAATGCATCGGGAGAAAATATACAGGATATTAATTAAGAGCCAACAAAATATGTTAGAAGGTTTATTAGGATTATGGAAAGAAGATGTAAAAATAAACAAACATCAAATGGTACAGTGGTTGAAAGATATAGAGAAAATTAAACACACAAAAGTTAGAGAACAGCAATTAAAATTAATTGACAGATGGTATAAGACCCTATGCCAATTATCCCTATATTAATATACTTTAGCATGTTGGCATGGGTGTGCAGGGGAAAAAAAAGGTATTTATATCCACATGTGGTAGGGCTCAACATTTTTGGCAGAAAGTGGGGGAAGAAATGAACGGTATACCAGAGAAATAATATGGATGAAAGAAATGTGTATAGCCCAGATGTTTCCAGATAGAGAGTTAAGAAAAGAGGAAAGATACCTGGGGCGTGCTCACATTTCCTTTCCTGTCTGCTGGACAGGAAAGGAGCATGATTAACTAACATTGTCTAGTGCTTACACTTGGAGTGCTAGTCAGCTTCCCCCACACACACCGTGATTGAATACTTACCTGATTCAGTTGTGGGTCCAGTCCCCCACTGGGCGCTGCCATTTTGGCTGTGGCACCCTCTGCAACTGTGCGTGTGTCAGCACCATCACCATGATGACACTTGGGCTCTGTGCAGTTGCAGACACATGTGTGATTGTCCAAGTTGCCATTATGCTTGTGCAGCACCTCAGATGACCCCAGTGCATTGGAAGAGGTGTGGATGGCTGCGCCACTGGACGCTCCAGGTAAGCTCCTGGTTAATGTTGGCAGTGGATTTTCAAGCAATGATCACTTGGGGTGGGGTCCCCTTTCTGGATGGAGCATAAATGGCCCAGATTGTGCATAACCAAAGACCCACAAAGACAGTGCTGTGTCCAAGCACTGTCAGGATAGAAAGCAAGAACAGCAGGGAGCAATCCCCCCACATTATATCAAACTGCTGTATGGAGTCAGCCACAGATATGACCATGTGACTTGTTAGTCAAAGAGAAGATCTCACATTTACTACTTTACCCAGTGTCATTTTCCTCTGTATTGAAGATCTATTTATTGTATTGTGTCCTCTTCCATGCTCTAAACAAACCATCTTACGTACTGGGGTGGAGGGGTAGAGTGGGGTTGGTGATAGATGGGAAGAACTTGAGGACCTTTCTGCATTTACCTACCTGCAGTACAGATCAGTGGGTCTGGATTAGCCAAGTCCACTAGTGGGGAGGCCCACCAGTGACATCGATCCAGATTAGCTAAGGCCATGACCGTGAAGCTCCTACAAGTCTCATGGCCATGGAGCCAAGCCTTTAAAGGCTAGGAACAAATGTTCCTGGCCTTAGGGGTGTTGTTGAGTGACATGCTATGGTTCCCCCTGGTAGTCTAGTCCCAAAGATGGGAGGCTGTCTTTTGCATGTCTCCTTTGTTCTAGATCAAGCCACACTGGTCCCTCTGGTCAATCCAATTAAAGGCTTCCCTTGATCTGGATCTCACTCAGTGGATCTGTATTATGATTATACCCTTCTCCTGAGGAAGTATGAACACAGGAAGGGGCTGTCTATGGGCAGAAGGACCACAACATTCTTTTCATCCTGAAGAACCTGGTGCTATTTCTGAGTCCATGAGGGAGCTGAAGTGTGTGCTGCCGAAGCCATTTTGACAGACAGTTGTATGGTAGCAATTAAGACTCACTATTTGCTGGTTTCACCTGCTCAGGGGACAACAGACCTTGATAACTTAGGATGAGCCAGTTCGGTTATAGGAAGAGTCACTTTGCCAAGGTTTTTACTTGTACCCATTGCTTTCCTGCTGAGAACATCTGCTTGCCATTTCCTCTGAATGAAGCTTGCTCATGGCTGCGGAGAAGAAGCAAGCTTCACCTCCTGTGTACCTGGCTGAAAAATTCAGAGACTGCAGCACGGCAGATGCTGAAAACAATGGCAGCAAATGTTCTGCAGATACTGATGAAACACATAAAGGGCATCTGGAAACGGCTTGCTCCAAGGTCTGGAAAGGGGATGCACTAAAAAAATAAGGCACAGGAAGGCCCTTTGGCCTGGATGAGGAACAGAATACAAATAGAATTCTCTCCTGTGATCTCTAACTTGGTGGCAGATCAAAAATGTCAAGACTGTTGGGTTCTGGGCTTCTTTAAAGTCTGCAGAAATCTGCCTTCCACAGCTTCAGAGCTGGTTCTAAAGTGCTCTGATGTCTTATAGTGCCTTATAGGAAAGGTAGTGCTGTAATGGCTGCACACTCTGCTATATCCCCCCTAAAAAACATGAGAGCCAATTGCTAGAATACCCAGAGGTGGTGGCCAGCTATCCAGCAGCAGCGCTATTACCTAGCTTTGTGGAGGGAGAGACCATAATTTTTGTCCACCACACATAAGGGAATGAAAAAGATGGTTGCACATGCACAGTGGGGGCAGCACACATTTCTACATATTCCATATTGTCCAAATACCTAGATGTGCACATCATTAAAACACCACAGTTCCATGAAGGTGTCAACCCAGTGCGCAGCAGCAGCGAAAAAAGCTAATTCAATGCTGGGAATAATTAGGAAGGGAATAGAAAACAAGTCAGCAAGTGTCATTTTGCCACTTTATAAATCTATGGTGAAGCTACATTTGGAATATTGTGTACAATTCTGGTCACCACACCTCAAAAAGGATATTTTGGAACGAGAGAAGGTGCAGAAAAGGGCAACCAGAATGATTAAGGGGCTGGAACACCTCCCTTATGAAATCAGGCTGCAACGTCTAGGCCTCTTCAGTCTGGAGAGACGGCGTTTAAGAGAGGACCTGACTGAAGTATATAAAATTATGCATGGTATAGAAAAGGTGGATAGAGAAAATTTCTTTTCTCTATCACACAATACTAGAACCAGGGGGCACTCTATGAAGCTGATGGGTAGGAGAGTCAGATCTGACAGGGAGAAGTATTTCTTCACCCAGAGGGTCATTGGCTTATGGAATGTGCTGCTGGAAGAGGTGGTGACAGCTACCAGTCTAGATGGCTTTAAGGTAGGGTTAGACAAATTTGTGGATGACAGATGTATCAATGGCTACTAGAATGAATGCATAGCTGCATCTTTCAGGCTGGGGGGGGGGAGGAGGAACCGGGGTGCTTCTAAGGCCATTTGCTGGGATTCTAGAGTAGGAATAGGTTTGTCCTTGTCTCTGCTTGAGATGCCCATGAGCATTTGGTGGGCCACTGTGTGCGACAGGATGCTGGACTAGATGGGCTGTGGCCTGATCCAGCACGGCTTCTCTTATGTTCTTATGTTCATGGTGCTGTTTAGCCAGCATGCAATGAAACTGGTGGGGCAATACTATGGATTACTGCTTGTTACTGGGATATCTGGCCAGATTCTAGAGGTAGCCTGATAGACAGGGTCTCCACTTCCAATTCAAGTAACTGGATGTGGCTTTGGGCATTGTGGGTCCTCTTTTATTCAAGTTTATATGCATGTATTAAGGTTCTATAGCTGTGAATGGACTTAGGTTCCCTGGATGGCTCACAAAATAAATTACTACCCCCTTTTCCACTTTATAGTGCAATAGAAGAAGAAGAAGAAAAGAAGAAGAGATGGGTTTTCTACCCTGCTTTTTCCACTCATTTAAGGGGACTCAAAGCGGTTGACAAAACTTTCTATTCTTCTCCCCACAACAGAATGCCCTGTGAGGTAGATGGGACTGGGAGAGCTCAGAAGAGAGCTGTGACTTGCCCAAGGTCACCCAGCTGGACTTGTGGAGGAGTGTAGAATCAAACACGGTATTCCCAGATAAGAGTCCGGTTCCCTGACCACTGTGATGCTTATGGAGATGAGGGAATGGGAGACCATTTATTTTCAGGGAAGGCTCCTTGTTTGGCACATTGCAGACTGCCTTCCCATGCCAAAATAGAGACACTAAAGTGCCTTTGAAGGCGGTAGACATGTAGGCAAACATTTCCACGGAGGTATCTGCCTTGCAGGCATCTCTGCTGATGAAGACACTCTCTCAAGGCCTTTCTGCACTTGCCCCATACATGCCATAGGGAGAGCTCTCAGATGGACCATTTGCATGTGGCGGTGATTATGTGTGGTGCAAATTTAAGTGCACCATGTGTGCACTTACCTTGCCCTGTGCTGGGGCTGGTAAAGCTCTGGGCATGCCCATTCACACCTTGTCTGGTGCTTCCGCATCATGTGACACCACTCACAAGGGCCGTGGTGTATTACATGACATGGTGCACAAGCACGCTGGTGCGGCGTGACACTTTGCTCTGGTGACACATGCACATTGGCATTGGCATTGGCAAGGGAAGATGGTGGTACTTGGAACCCGTTTGCATTTCAGATATGTGTCTGGACATGTTTGGGGAGGGTTCACATGCACCAAGCATCTGCCAGTGCAGACGCTTAGTGCACATGTGAGTAAGTTCGCGCTTTGTTTCCCAAGATCAGGAAGCAAAATACAAACTTCCCCTCAGTCTCCTGGTTGGAAGATCCTTGAGAAGACACTTTTCAGGCGCAATCAGAATAAGTCTGGTCTGAAAACTGAAGGCTGTGGAACCTTGGTGGTTTCTCCATCCTAGGGGCAAAGAGTCTCAGATTGGCTGATAGATTCTTCCTTCCCTATGGTACTGAATTGTGTTGCAGTTTTCATGGTAGCCATTACTTCTAAATTACTATGTTTAAAAAGGGTCTATTAGTGCTCTTCCCCATGGCAAGGGTATTCTGAGGTGAAAGTTAGTTCGCCTTGCAAGTGTCCCCGTGCAAAGCCCTAATTTGGGCTATGTGAGGGACAAAATCCTCTAAATTGAAACAAAAAAAAACTCTTTATAACTGTTCTCATCCTGAATTACAGGGCAAGAGCGGGTTATATAGGAGGCATGGGGACACTCCCGGGTTATGATCGCAGCATTAGCGAGCTGGGCTTCACTGTCCCCGCCGCTAACGCTGTGATGGCAACTGTCCCACCTTACCTGGGCACTTAATCGCCCAGGTAAGGGCTTGATCTACCCCAAACAATCTCGCCTGACAAGTGCCCTACACAGCTGAGCAGCTGTCATGAGCATAAGCAGAGCTTCGCAAATGATTAAAACAGATGCGGCTTATGCGTCTATTTTAATAATCTTACCGGAGCTCTGCCCTGCTCTGGATAGCCTGTTCAGCTGACTGCAGGGCAGCTGTCAGGTGGTTGTTTGGGGTAAATCAAGCTCTTACCTGGGTGATTAAGCAAATTAGATTCACATTAAGGGTCCCCCAAATCCACCGCAGGGCACTGACAGCCCCATGGACATGCAGCCTTAGTATCCCAGACCAAGGGCATTTTTGCACTTTACTTCATGCCCACTCGATGGGAAAGGAGTGCAATCAGTCACTCACCAGAGAGTGATCTCGGGGCCAGTCATTTTCTGGACACTGCCATTTTGGCTGTGATGCCCTCCACATGCACAGTCACATCTACGGTCGTCCGAGGTGCCAGAGTGCTTGAACGGCACCTCAGATGACCTTAGGGCACTGGAAAAGGTGTGGATGGATGCTGCCTGGCTGCTCCAGGTAAAGTGTTGGTCAATGTTCGTTAAAGTATGGAGCATGACTTCATGCTCCATACCTAATCAATAGTGAACCTCTGGGGAGGCAGGGCATGCTTGGAGGCTGTAGCAGCCTCCTCCAAGTGCAAGTGCTCTTCACCAGTTCACTAATCGTGCACTACCAGCCATACATACATACATACATACATACATACATACATACATACATACATACATACATACATACATACATACATACATACATACATACATACATACATACATACATACATACATACATACATACATACACTTACTTACTTACTTACTTACTTACTTACCACCCCATACCCAAGGGTCTCTGGGTGGCTCACAACATTTATAAACAAACATATCAGAACATAGCCCAAATAGGCTCCAGGTGGTCATTTTGTCCTCGCTCCCCAGTCAAGTATACACTTTGTCAAAGGGGAAGGGGCCTCCCTGGTAGATGTGGAAAGGCTGTTACCATTGGAAATGTGAGGCATTTCTTGTCTCTGAGCCTTTTCACACTAGACAAAGACATGAAGATGGGGAAAATCACAACCCCTGCATCCATGCTGCATGGAACCACTTCTACCATAAGTGTTCCATCCATACCTCTTCCAGGTGGAAGAGGTGTAAATGGAGTTTGTGATCGACAGCAATAATGGAGGTTATTTGCACTTAGCAGGAGCCTGGGCATCCCAAAATATGGACGTCCAAATGATTCTAGAACATCACTTTCCTGGGATGTTTTCCCAATGAAGTCGACATGTGCAAAGGCTGTCTGTGAACAGTTCTACCTTTAGATGACTAAGGGTTAACAGCCTAATTCTGTCTTTAAAATGCTAATACCTAACAATGGTCTGTGGATAAGTTAATTAGTGGAGCCAGCTTGTGTTTAATTATTTCACTTGACCTGGTGCAGCTTTATACAATAATCCCTTTAGAGAGGCAAATAGGGCTATTGGAAAAAATATGTGATTTACCCAAAGAAAACTTTAAATCGTTCTGAGCTGAGCTGGTGCTTTTTCTCCAACTTGAAATTGGAAGGGCACACTATTTTCAACTGTGATGGAAGTTCACATAGGAGAGAAAAAGAAGAAAAGAAAAGAAAAAAGGAGGTGTGGGGAGAGTAGATTTAAACTGCCAGGATTATGCTAAAAACCTGGTGAGTCTTCCAGTTGAATACTTAACATTTTTTCCTCCTTCCTCAACTGGGATTGTATTTATTGAATAATGTAAAAAGCAACCAGCTGTAGAGAAGATGGAAGAGAGTTTCCCAGAGTGGGCACATGTTGCACGCTGGCTGATACAGTTTGAAAGAGAGTACAATTGGGTCTCGTTGTGAAAAAGCTAGTCAAATGTATGCAGAAGTGAAGCAGTCTGTAAAATTGGGCATCCTGATAGTAAACGCAGAAGAAGACTTTCTTTCTTTTTACTTCCACCAAGTTCAGGCTACAAAAAAAGATTGGTAGCAGCTGCTGCCGAAGCAGAACAATAAAACCCAGTAGAATAGATTAAGGGTTGAAGGCAGGGTCCGCTTTGGATTGTGTCTGCTAACAAGGGCTGCTGACCAGACACATATCACACCAGTTTGAAAGGGATTATACTGATTGCCTATCTCCTGGCAGCCCAGTTCAAGTTTTTAACTTAGAAATCCCTAAATGTCCGTGGCTCAAAATATCTGAAGAACTTTTGCTCTGCTTATAGTTTGCTGGAGAGGCCCTAAAGCAGGGTTCTAACTGGAGATCTATTTGCATGAGGGCTTTTGGAACACATGACGGACACCCTGGGATGGAGCATTTGCTTCTCTGAGCAGACAGTTCAGTTCAGAACCACCCCAGTCTGCCCCAGAGCGCCCTAGACACATTCCGGGTGTAGAACACTTAATAGTGCTCTACACCCAGGCCAGGGCATTCAGAGCTGTCCCGAAGCTGTTCAAGAGAAAGAGCGTTCTCACGCTCCCTCTCTGACAGCTGCAGGCTCCTCCCCAGGCCTGTCCGGATTGCGTCCAGCTGGACCCAGGGGTGGGCAGGCCTGTCTGGTCCCTTCTCCAGGTGCCTGTGGGTTCTAAGGGACTGGATTGGGTCCAATAGGGCCTGCAGGAACCCACCCCTGGGCACCCACCCTCCTGGGCCCGGGCCTAGGCAGGGATGCATGCATGTGCGAGGTCCTTGCTGAGTCCTGAAATGGTGAGCCGGGTATGCCTGCACACACTGGCCACTCTCTGATTGGCTAGCTGATTGGCTAGCTACAGCTAGCCCATCAGAGCAGCTGGTGCACACAGGCACAGCTGGCTCACGATTTTGGGACCTGGCAAGGACAACGTAAGTACCTCACATGTGTGAGCATCCCTGCCTAGGCCCAGGAGGGTGGGTGACCAGGGGGTGTCACTGCAGGCTCTGGGGGACCCAATCCGGTCCCCTAGAACCTGCATGAACCCGGGGAAGGGATTGGACAGGCCTGCCTGCCCCGGGTCAAATTTGACCCAATGGCAGACAGGCCTGGGAATGGGGACCCACCCCATGCTGGCTTTTTCAGGCTAGGACACGTGAGGATGCTTTCCCCATTTGCACCTAGGCAGGTGGGAATGTGTGGAGATGACTTCCTTACCTGCCTGTGTGTGAATGGGGAAAGTGTCCAGGCATGTCTTAGCCTAAGTGCACCACAGCCGTTTGGGTGTAGTGTGAAAAGGCCTTAGGAATGTGCACAAATATTTGAAACATTCAAAATTCAATCAAAATTGATTGAATTCGGACATTCAAACTTGAATCGAAAGTCTATACATTTGAACAAATTTTTGAATCTTTTTGAATAATTCATAACAATTATTTGGACATTCGTATGTGTACATAGGCATCTTATTCATATCTGTACACATTTGTATGGATACCCATGGGAGGAAAATGGCTAGGTTATACCAGTCCAAGAAAGGCTGTAGCTGGCACCAAGAACTCAGTGCCGCTGAGTCCACTTGGGCCTCTAATGACAGAGATGGATCCAGGAGTACTTCCAAACTATGCACCTGCTCCTTCAGGGAGAGTATAACCCCATCTAGAACAGGTTGTGTACCCAGTTCACGGACCCGGGAACCGCCAATCCACAGAGTCTCAGTCTTATCAGGGCTCAGTTTCAGTTTATTGGCCCTCATCCAGCCCATTACAGTCTCCAGACACAGGTCCAGCATCTGCTGAGCCTCCGCCAACTCATACACTAATCAGGAGAGTAAGGTCTGACAGGGGGAAGTATTTCTTCACCCAGAGGGTCATCGGCTTATGGAATGTGCTGCCGGAAGAGGTGGTGACAGCTACCAGTCTAGATGGCTTTAAGGTAGGGTTAGACAAATTTATGGATGACAGATGTATCAATGGCTACTAGAATGAATGCCCAGGTGCATCTTTCAGGCTGGGGGGTGGGAAGCAGGATACTTCTAAGGCCATCTGCTGGGATTCAAGAGCAGGAGAAGGTTTGTCCTTGTCTCTGCTTGAGATGCCCATGAGCATTTGGTGGGCCATTGTGTGCAACAGGATGCTGGACTAGATGGGCTATGCCTGATCCAGCAAGGCTTCTCTTATGTTCTTATGTTCTTATGATGATAAGGATAAACAGAGCATTAAATATACTAATAGGGATGTGTGAGAATATTCAAAATATACTTTATTCAATTGGATTCGGCCAATGTCCAAGCGTTTGTTTTTAATATTTGAACAAATATGAATATTTTGTATGTGTACAGATACGTATGCATTACATACGGGTACGTATGCATCTTACTCGTATTCGTATGCATTGTACGGATAAGTACCGGGTAAAAAACGGGATGAGTACGGGATAAAAACAGGATGCGTATGGATACGTACAACTGTATCATCAAATACATATTGAATATCGATCAAATGTATTCAAATCAGTTTGAATTTTAATACATTCATTTTTTTCCCTATTCACAAGAATTCGGACATTCGGATATTCAATTTGAATGGAATTGAATGTTGAAAATTGAATTCATACACTAATCAGATTCGATGTAGTTAGATTTGGTCTGAAATCAGGGGCAGTGCTGAAAGAGCCCAATAGACCTTGTTGCTGGACTAAAGAAGCCACAGTTTCAATCCAGCAGAGCCTTTGTTGTGTCCTTATGTTTTAAAAACCAATTCATGTAACTGCTAATCATATAATTAACACCTCATTTATCTTGACCCTTGGTGCTTCACCCGTCAGGAGCAGGCTGTTTTCCTACTGTCAAACTGAACTGATTTTCTTTCCCCTGAAAGGTTATTTTATTCTTCCCATCACAGCCCACCCCCACTAGGGTAGCTCAAGTGTGCACTTTCCCACAGTTAACTCACCCAAAGACGTGAGTGCATTTCCAAGAGCATTAGCCCGAATAACACAAAGAAACACCTTTTTGCAAATGTGCAACATTTTTTGCCTGCAATAATGTGCTTTTAAGGGGTCACGGCTGCACATAATGACAAAATCAGAATGGAAGGAGGTGAGATTATTTTCGACACATCTTGCTGTAATGTCAGTTTCAAAGCAACCGTTAAATCTATAGCTGGCTAAATTCAACTTGGCTATAATCAGCTGTTCGCTCTGTTAGGAAATGTTGCTGTGGAAATGGGAACCATTGCCTAGTACAATCATTCTGATAATTTGATTATTTCAGCAACCATATCTAGGCCCATCAACATATAAAACATTTGCATTTATGTTTTTATTGCATGGGCCTGCAGAGTGAGTTGCTACGAACATGGATGCTGCCGGTAGATGTTTGCAGTTCATTGCATATGATGAACAATGGATTTCACAAATTTTAAGGAAGAGGACAGTGTTGGCAGACATCAAATGGCTAAGCAGCTCAGCAACTTTATAGCAACAGCTTCCATAGGAAATAAATCCTTGCCCACTGTGAGTCCAAGTTCACTCCATTAACTGCGAACAATTTTAGGGAAGGAGGAAGTTCACGTGTGCTTCCCGTCCATGGAAGCAAAGTGCAAACTTGCCCACGTGTGCATTTGCACTAGTGAATGCTTAGTACACACAATTCTTCTCCCAACATGTCCAGACAACTACCTGTGGAGCAAATAGGTGTCTGGGCACCATCATTTTGGTTGCCAGAGTCGGCAGCAGCACCAACACACACTATCATTTTAAACATAATGTGTATTGTTTTAAAGTTGTTGAATTTTTAAGGTCTTTTAATGTACATTCTGTTTTAATTTGTTGTTTGAAGGTTGTAACCCGCCCAGAGACCTTCGGGTATGGGGCAGGATATAAATGTAAATAATAAATAAATAAACATATGTGCACCAGCACCAGCACCATTACTAGGGTAACTGGGATGTGCCGTGTACACACCTGTGCACTGGCATGGCATGGCATGTAACACACCAGCACATCTGTGTGGTGCATCATGTGGCCCTTCAGGACTGGGAGAGGTATGAATAGGCCTGCCTGGAACCTTACCAGCCCCGGCTCCAGATTCAGCTCCGGCGCAGGTAAAGGTAGGTGCACACTTGGTGCAGGGTTAACCTGCTTATGTAATGCACCGATCTCACTGTCCCTGGAATGTGAGTAGAGGAGAAAAAACAGGTCTACAGATGACCTGGTATAGGTGGGCATTTTGGCTGCATGTATCAGGAGACATTACAACCCAGTGAAGGTGGAGCAGCCAAGGAAGGGGAAGGTACTTCTGTCTCCTGCTCCACCATGCAGAAGCAAGGAGAATGAAGAGAGTCAGGGCTTGTCCCCATACAACTTTGGTACGGTTCTGAGCACTGGATTGGCAAGCTTTGTCCCCATGGGTTTTGGATTTGGTCCGCGAAAAGGATGCCAACCCTGCCCCAAAACGTGCCAGCAGGGTGCCAAATTTGATACCTGAAAAAAGAAGCCTAAGCATGATTTGGGGGACTAGTACATATTGCTCAGTGAGCCTGGAACACAGATGGGATTCTAGCGGGCTAACGGGGAGGAGATTTGCACTCATGTCATTGGGAGGTGGGGTTGCTTGCTGTCCCTGCCCTGTCCATTGAAGATCATGGCCACTGACTTTTTAAAATGCCGATCGCAAAGGCAGGCTGGAGAATGGCTTGGTTTTTAAATTTTCTGCCATTTCCATGGAGGTAATTACAACCCTGTTTCAAGAATGCCAAGGCAGACTGCATAATGGCTTGATTTCTGTTCCATTTGCAAGCCCGGTTTCCCCAATCTGCAAGGCAATAATAAATAAAGGCTTGATTTTCAGTTTATGGCTGTTCTCATGGTCCCTGGTGGAGCGGAGGTGCGCAAAAGTGCTCAAGCACCTACTGCTGCTAAACCTCGGAGTGGCTTTCAGCATTTTAAATTTTTTTAAAAAGTTATTTTTATGAATGAAGCTTTACTTTTACTTGTTTCTATGTCTCCCACCCCAGTCCTGGCTGTCAGTGCTGCTAAGGAATGTGGCAATGTGGCACAGGGGTGAGCTGATGTCAATCCAGCTGCAAATGAGGAGAGAAGGGGTGGAGAGGAGGTGGTGATGCTCCTCCATACCAGGGTTCAGCACGGTTCTCATGGATGCCACCATCTGTGCTCAACCCGTACCTGTCCTGCGTTGCCAGGAATGTCATGGGGATGCCTGAAATGCATTCCTGGTCCCATGCCCAACCCATGCATGCCCAACCAGTGCCCAAAGTGTGCCAGGCAGCCAGCACAGGGACACAGCCCCAGAGTTTATACTATGCTGGACTACTAACAAGTGTGAAAGGGCCCCATGGTGCCTTCAAGGGCTCTC
The DNA here is from genome assembly GCA_014337955.1 of Aspidoscelis marmoratus. Classification (NCBI taxonomy): domain Eukaryota; kingdom Metazoa; phylum Chordata; class Lepidosauria; order Squamata; family Teiidae; genus Aspidoscelis; species Aspidoscelis marmoratus. The sequence continues at coordinate 3,512,301 of MTQE01002217.1, read as the reverse complement.
AAAGCCTGGGAGGTGAGATAGTCAGGTGCAGATGTGGACCTACGTATTACAAAATGTTGCTCGTTCTCAGAAGATGTCACTGGCTTCCTAGCCATCACTCTTGACAGACTTCTGGTGGAGATTCCCCCTAACAACAAGCAGATCTTTTGTGTGCCTTCTTTGCTGGTTGTAGCAGCTGGCTGTTTTGTCAGATGCAATTGTTTCCACTGCTTCCTCCTTGTCCACTTTTTCTCCAAGGAAGCCCTTACCCCATCCTTAAACAGACACATTGCACCATCTGTTGCACGGTTTGTTCTGGAAGACCTTGACATGTACCGCATTATCCACAAGCAAATCCCTCTAGAGCACAGGTTATCTGTTGTCAAATGAAAACAAATGGCTCTAAAGAAGATGACACCCGTGTCTTGCTTTCTTTTACTTTCTTCTTAGGTGGGTCCAAAAAAAAAAAAAAAAAGGAAGGAAGGAAGAAAAGAAAAGAAAAGAAAAGAAAAAAGGGGATAGAGGAGTGAAAGGAAGTCATTATGAAGGAACAGGATCAGGGACAAAGATGGGGCCATTTTACTTAAGAGAAGAATATTCTGTTCTGAGGTTCTTGTGACAAGCACTAGATTTCCCCTGCATGAGTGGAGTTTGTGAGCTTTCAATGTTCCATGGATAAAATAAGAGAAAGAGAAAACAAAATGGCTTATGATTTCCTCCCATTCATCCTCCTGATATCCAAAAAAGAGTCCTGAGTTCAACTTTCCTATGAATCTTGTTTACTCAGTCTTATTTTAGATGGGGCTGGAAACTGTAAATATGGTCCAAACCAAACTTGTTTTCCTGTATTGGGAAATTTAAGCAACTTAGGGGTTGCTTTGGCTGAAGGCACTTTCCAAGATCCAGCATATCTTCTCTAAGTATGCTTTCATGTCCATTGGTTATGTTGTGTTTAATAATTTTATTTTTTAATTTATTTGTCAGGTTTATATTCTGCTCATTACACTGAGCCTATAATTTGGGGCCCGTCTGAGATGGTTCTGGACTAGGAAAACAATAGTCCATTGTAGACATAGTCTAATAGGGAGCTGCTTGTTCTAGTATAACAAGCAAGTGCAAAAAGGACATAGAGACTTGGCAGAAGAAGCCATCTTGCCAGTGACACCATCATCAGAAGCCAAAGGTATGGAGACCAGGAATGTGCATGAATGTTTTTTTAATTTGATTTGTATAGAATCAAAGGCAAGAAAATTTGTATTCGTTTGAATAGATCCCCTTTGAATGTGGTAGTATTCATATTTGATTCAAAAATTCAATCCCATATGAATCTTACACGAATGCATACGAATAGCATACGAATCCCAGATGAAGATTCATATGAAGCACATTCAATTTGAATTTGAATGTCAGTCCTCAAATGTGCCAACATTTGATTCAAATTCAAATGTCTAAATTTGGCTGAATTCGTATGAATTTCAAAAATTATGAATATTCATGCACATTCCTAATGGAGACCCATGACATGATTTATCTATGAAAGCCCTCAGGTTGCAGAATGCCCTTCTTCCAAAGTACATCAAGCTTTCTTCACCCAAAGGATCATAGGTCTGATTCTTTACCCAGAGGGTCATCGGTCTATGGAATTTGCTTCCAGAACAGGTAGTAACACCAACCAGCCTAGACAGCTTTAAGGAAGGGTTAGACAAATTCATAGATGACACATGTATCAATGGCTACTAGACTGGATGCTCAGGTATATCCTCCAGGATGTGAAGATGGACAGGATGTCTCTAAAGGCCATCTGCAGAGAGTCAAGAACAGGTGAAGGTTTTGCCTTTGTCTTCTGCTTGAGATGCCCATAAACAATTGGTGGGCCACTGTGTGAGACAGGATGCTGTGACCTGATCCAGCAGGGCTCCTCTTATGCTCTTATGTTTTTAAGGCCTCTGGCTAGATACAGTCCTCCCCCCCTCCATATTCATTTTATCTGCTGCTGTTGTTTTAGTTCTCATAACTTTCCAGAGACCTCTCGATATAGGGCAGGATGCAAATGCAGTAAACAAGCCAATCTATAGCCTTAAGACCTTGATTTTCTTCCAGGCTCTATGGCATAAATGGCTTTGCTGATTTCCTTCAAATGTACTTTTCTTATGGGTTCCTTATTTGAAGGTTTTTGTTCTTGCTGCTTTTGCAACCCTTATGCCCTGGACAAGACAGAATTGGGCAGATCAGCCTTCGTTAAACTGATATCCTACAGATGTTCTGAATTGCAGCTCCCATCAACCCCTGACAGTATGGGCTGGAGAAGCCTCACACACATAAATAAATAAAATGTTAGCATCAGCAAATGCAGTGCCCCACCAACCTCACTGTGTCTTCAAAATTTCATTAAGAAAAATGATGGAGCTTTTCTCCCCACTTTTTAACTTTCGCAAATAAATACTGTATGCTTAAAAACTTTGGCGTCATTGCTACGGCTTCCTTCTGCTCATGAATTTCAGAAAAGGAAATTGGAGGTCGCCAGGATATTTTTTTTCCTCTGCAGCCCCCCCACCATTCCATTCATAAATAAATAAGCTAGTAGTTCTGCAGCCAGCAGGCTTTGCCTTTTATCTTTCGCTTGGCGAAGAAACCCAGTCTAGGAACGCTATGAATTCTGAGAAAACCAAGTAATGGCAATCACAGAGTTGGGGTTCATGTATTTTTAAAAAACTTCATGTGAAACAGAGCTCCAGTAATTTTTGGAAGACTTATAAGGCAAATTCTAAATGAAGAGATGGATAAAGCCCTGGATTCTTAAGCTTTTAAGGGGTGATGAATGTGCTGATAATGACTGGGCCTTTAAAGAAGATCAGAAAAGTTAGACACATTCCCGCTGCAGAGCAACAGAGTCCTGAGATACTTATTATTGCAAATAAGTTCCAGTGACATTTGAGATGCCTCGACGTTTATGGGCTTGCCAGCAATATTCCAAGCAAGGCAGATGCTTTCTCTGTCTGCACAAATCCCCTCCCTGATGTGCTCAAAGTTCTCTTTTATAAAATATTTACTTCAAGCTCTCCAGAGAGCTCAATTGCCTTTGCTGTAGACTTGATGAAACTTTACAAGACTGCTGCTGTGAAAGGCATCCTGCTGTAAGAGAGATCAATGTAAACACATCCAAAAATACTTTTATGATGTTATCATAGTCCCGTCATTGAATATTTGACCTTGGTCAGGTGTGGTGGGTTGTGTTCTGAAAGCCACCAAACACAATAAGACAGGATCTGGACAATAATGGGGACAAGCATGCTAATGCCCGAACTGATGGCCTTCTCCAGATGAAAGACAGGTGGAGGGCAACCCTACTGGTTCTCCTAGATTTCTCAATGCCTTTTGATACCATTGACCGTGACATCCTTCTGGAAAGACTGGGAACTCATCAATGGGGTTCCTTGGTGTGGTTTTTGTCTCCTATAATATCCATAGGAAGCTTCTGGGAAAGGCATCAGGAGATTTGGGTGAGGTGGCATCAATATGTAAATGACATTCAGTTCTTTCTGTGCCATCTGTATCAGGAAGGGAGTAGAAGTGCTTGACAGGTGCTTGGAGACAGGTAATAGGCTCGATGAGGGCCAATAAGTTGAAACTGAATCCATTGAAGATGGAGGTGATGTCAAAAGGCACCCTGTTTTTGCTGGAGTTGCATTGACCTGGAAGGGACAGGTGAAAAATCTAGGAGCACTCTTGGACTATGTGCTGATGTTTGAACCTCAATAGAGGTGTAGCCAAGAGTGCCTACTTCCAACCCAGGCTGATTTGTCTACAATAGTCCTTTCTGTGAGCCAGTTTGGTCTAGTGGTTAAGGAGCTGGACTCTTATCTGGGAATACTGGTTTTGATTCCACCCTCCCCCATGAAGCCATCTGGGTGACCTTGGGCTAGTCACAGCTCTCTGCTGAGCTCTCACAGAGTGTTCTGTTGTGGGGAGAAGAACAGAAAGCTTTGTCAGCTGCTTTGAGTCCCCTTAAATGGGTAAGAAAAGCAAGGTAGAAAAGCTAACTCTTCTTCTGGACAGAGATGATCTGATGGTCATAGTAATCCACAGCCTGGTAACTTCCAGATTGGAATATTGTAATGTGCTTTACATTAGAGATTTGCATGATTCTTTTTTTTTTTTTTACATTCTCTTTGAATCAAATCAAAAACCCAAAATTTCAATCCAATTCAAATCTGTTAAATTTGAATTTAACAAGATTCAATTCGTTCTTACCAAATTTGAATCTATTCATTTGAATTTTTAATTTGAATCTGCACATATGAATGTCAACAACATTCATATATCTGTATGCATCTTCCCGACATCCATACACATCCTTACGCATCAATACATGTCCATATCCATCCCATAGTTATCCCGTATGCAACCTGTTTTCATCCCGTACGGATCTGTGCAAATGCATACGGATGCGGGCAAGATGCAGACCTTCAAGTATGCATTGTGTACGAACCTGTATACATACGAATGTCTGGATAATTCACATGAATAGATCCAAAATTCAAAATTCGATTCAGATGTTTACATTTGAATTTTGGGACATTCTATTTGAGTTCAAATGTTGAAATTTGGCACATTTGATTGAATTTCTAAAGCCTACAAATATTTGTGCACATCCCTACTTTACATGGGGTTGCCCTTGATGATGGCCTCAAAGTTCCATGAGCCTTCCACCATCTGTCTGGATACTGTCCTAAATGTATATGAGAGCTTTACTGTGCTGGTCTTCATTTTGGTTCCAGAAGGAGGGTATTGGCCTCCCTTCCGCATGTTACTGTGGAATAGAGGAGGCCCAACCTACCATTGGCACACTGTATCCGTATATAATGTAGACCTTGACATGATGGTGTACTGGCAGACCAAGACACCCTCGTCTGGAATGCAGGCTACCAAGGCACCAATTTTGGTGGTACACCAAAGTGACATGCCAAAATGGGTTCCCTAAGGGCTCCAAGGCTAGGGACATATGTGGGCCAATGAGGGGGTTTGTCTGGATTAGCACGGTCATGAAGATGTTGCTATTCCAGGCCATGCCTGGCTGTGGTCTGAGCTAGGAATGTGCACGTTTTTTTTTTTTTTTGCATTCAAATTTGAGTCAACTCAAATATCCAAACATTCTATTTGATGTTTAGAATCCTAATGCAACAAAATCCAATTCGAATAGAATACATTCAAAACTATTTGTTCGAATGTTAGATTCAAATCTTAAGATACAAATGTCGACGGCGTTTGTATGTGTTATCTGTACGCATTTTGTACGCATCCCGTTTTATCCTGTATGCGTCCTGTTTTGTCCCGTATTATAAGCGCAAATGCATACAGATAGGTACGAGAGTCTGTATTTGTGCTTTCAAATGTTTTGAATCATTTGAACAGATGTTTCGGAACATTTGAAATTTGTTCAAATGTTTACGTTTGAACGTGGAGACATTCTATTCGAATTTGAATATCCAGATTCGATCAAATTTTGAATGTTTAGAACAGTCATGTACATCCCTAGACTGAGTTAGCAGGTCCCACTGATCCAGAGACACTTTTTAGATCATGACCTTTCAGGGCACCCCCCCCCCCAAAAAAAAAAACTTAAAGAAAAAAATCCTCAGCATTTCCCACATTATTTAATAAAAGTTTGCAGTCTACAGATTAATTTATTCTGCAAATAATGTGGTAATGGTTTGGCATAAGGTGAACCCGAGAGATAGCCCATCCTAATATGCAAGGCACGGCTATTTAATCTCTGTGCTGCATGTATAACAGTGTGATACTCATCTGTCTTCATTTGGTTTGTGTGTTGTTAAGACCTTCAGAGCATCCCTAGGTTTGCAGCCTTGGGTCTGGCATTAATTAATCTGGAACACCTATCCCTTGGTCTTGCATTATGAAATTTAAAACATTCAGAATTGCCAAGGATATTCAAAGCATGTGCTGAAGAACTCAGTAAAATGCAGATTTTTCTCATTAATGAATCAGAAGGCTACTTCAGGTTGCATTCCAGCACCTTTCTGCTAATTGCAGAGTATGCCAGGCCAGACCTGCTTGTGGGAATGTTGCAAACTGTGTTATGCAAACTGTGTCCACACTTGTTTATACTGTGCAGCTGAATGCACAGTCCCGATCAAGGTGTCACATTATCAGATCAGTACTGTGCACTTGCCTTAACGCTGATTTAAGGACACTTGTTGTGCAGTATAAAGGAAATTCGAATTTTCCCTCCAGTCCGGGGAGAACGGCATGAGAAGCATGACAAGAGCAGGAAGGGCAGCTCAAATCTGATTGGCTGCCTCAACCCATGTGACAGTGTGTGCTGACTCAGCTCTTGCAGCTTCCACTGGGAAGCTATGGAGCTGCACTGTGGGTCGGGACTTACAGCATTGCTGTGCAGTAGGTAACCTGTGCTTTACCTTTTACTGCAGATTTAAAGGTAAAAGTGCAGCTTACCTACTGTGCAACAATGCTGTAAGTCCTGACCCAAAGTGCTGAATTCGGACATTCAAACTCGAATCAAATGTTATGATATTCATACGCTAACATTCAAATGAATACGAATGTTTCCCGAATATTCGTACGAATAGTTCAGACATTTGTTGAACAGGGGAAACGTAACAGATACGTATTTATCTGTATCAGATACATATCCGTTCATATCAGTTATGTATCTATTTGTATCAGATACATATTTATTCATATCAGATACATATTTGTTTGTACAGATAGGTATTTGTTCTTATCAGATACATACTGGATATGTATTCATTCATATCCGATATGTATTGAATGTTCATACGAATATGGACAAATAGATTTGTTTCGAATAGAATTTTACCACATTGGAATGTGATCTATTCGTACAAATATGGACTTTCAAACATTCTATTTGTTTTGAATCAAATTCCAATAATAATAATAATAATAATAATAATAATAATAATAATAATAATAATAATAATAATAATAATAATAATAATAATAATAATAATAATAATAATAATAATAATAATAATAAATTAAATAAATAAATAAATAAAATTACTATACATCCCTATTAGGCAGTTCTCAGTCAATCTTGCCATAGCTGGACAGCTACTGTAAGCAGTGCTGGGCTCTTTACTTCTTGCATGGGAAGCCACCAGAGAATACCAAGTGCTATAGGCTATTCTGGGTGGCTAAAAGGAGGTGGCAGTGGTAAACCACTTTACTCATGGAGTCACCGACAGTCAAGCTTCATTCGCTGGCACCTTAAGCTTTATCTTTATCTTCTAGATATGAATTTTCTTTAGGACTCCATGCCCCATTCACTCTCTAACATTTCCCTCTTAATTGTCGAACATTTCTTAACAAACGGCCCACTTACCCTATACCCTTTGCACATTTCAGCATACGTGCACAGTCTGGAGATTAGAGTTCGTGTGGGTGAGCGTGGGGGAACCTTTCATTTCCAACCATTATCACGATGATGGGTAATTTTTCTATACGCCTTGGCTTTTTTTCCCCACCATGATGTTTATGTGGATCTTGAGTTCGCTCTTTGCAAAAACATTTTCCTTCAAGTAACTTAATGATGGAGTAGTCCAGTTATGGTTATCATTAAACGGTGTCAAGCAAGAATGAGCAAATGGGCCCAGAGTTTTGCAAGCACCATTTTCTCCTGGTATAATAGAAACAGGTGCTTTATGTCAGTTTCTGGCCTTCAGTGAGGATTAGAGGTTAGGTGGGAGCCCTCTGATGGCTGGGGATGGAAGTCCCTGGCCTGCAGAGCCTTGGTGCTGTCTCCACAGGGTCTCCAATGGCAGAGGCTGGATGTGAAGTGGAACGGTCCATCCAAATGCCAACAGCCAAGTCCCAACACAGCAGCAACTCATTCCAGCGCAGGATGGATTGTTTGCTCTGTGACAGGTCCCCACAAAACAGAATGAGAGGGTAGGAAGGGCCCTTGTCACTGAACTTTATGAGTTAAAGAAGCCGTCAGCCTGGGCTTTCTCTTGGCTCTGAGCCCAGAGGAAGGTTTGCACTTCTGTGGGAAGCAAAGCACAAATTTGCCTATGCATGTACTAGGCATCCACACTTGCAAATGCTTAGTACACCCAATCCCTTTCCCCATGCATCAGACACCTACCTCAAGTGCAGATGGTGTCCAGGTGCCACCATCTTCTTTGCTGGGCAACACCCCACACACGCATGCATGCACGCATGCATGCTTGCATGTCCTGTTGCATCACATGACTCACCAGCGTGCTTGCATGTTGCACCATGTACTGCACATGAAGAGGTGTGGATGGCCCCAGCACTGATAAACGTAGATTCATGCTTGGTGTAGGATCAACCTGCACCATGTTTAGAACCTGTGGGGGGAGCTTCTGGTTAGGACATGGCTCCTTCAAGTGCAGACGCTGCATCCTGGAGCTCTATCCTACCCCCCTCCCCGAAATGACTAATGGGCTCGGCGCAGAAAGGCTGAACAGGTACAGAACAAGGCCTCTGCTAAACTGCTCTATACTGAGAGCAGCAGCAGTGTCTGTTCTCACAATATTTTTGAGCTCTTTCCCCCCTCACATATATACAGACTTTTGAACAATCTTTGCATACCCAACTGGTTTGCCCAACACACGCTCACTCTTCTGCCTAAGGGTCAATTGTAGCTGACAAGCCTGCTTTGGGCAAATTGGAACACTTTGTGCCATTTCCACCTGGCACCCCTCCTGTTCTCTCTTCCAAATCCTTTTGACACTCCACCAGCTTCTCCCTGGCTTTTCCCAACTGCCAGCTGCTGACCCGCTGGCAGCGTTTCCTTCAAGTTCTCTGCATTCACCAGTGGCCACCTTCTCTTCAGCTCTGAGGCAGCATTTGGGAGTTTCAGCTCTAAGGCTGCGCCGGGCCATGTCAAAGCACTCTGGTACCCTTAAAAAGGTTGCTGTAGCCTCTAAGCAAGAGAAAAACAGCCTGGAGTCCTTTGAATGCAATAGACAGAAATGCTGATGGAGGGGAGGGCAGGGGAGGGGAAGGCGGAAGAGAAACCATTTGGGCAGCTGCCTCTCCTTAGATGCTTGGAGGTTTTGACACAGCTTGCAATGATTCAAAGACACGGGGAAGGTTTGACTGGCAACACCCCACACATGGGATTTGCAACTTTAGAGTAGTGGTTTTCAAAGAGCGAGGTAGCCAGAATTTGCAAGCCGGTGCAGAGAGTAGCGGGAGAGATATAATCACATTTCGTTTAAATACACGGTACAGTACGCTTAGCCTTGGCTCTGGCAACGAGGGCCAGAATCTCAGCACTCATCAATGGGGAAAACCTCAGAAGAGCTTTGTTTTTAATTAGCAAATAATGTGCCTTAACATAACCTGCTGAAGAAGAGAAGCAAAGCAATAGGGGAAGAAGAAGGGGGAGAGAGCTTTTAATAAAAGATCGTCAAGTCTCAATTTTATAACCTCAGAGACTCATCACAGTTTCTGTCATCATCCTATGTGTGAAAGATTTTGATTTCTCGACAGATTATTCAGCAACAGTTTGTGTTGTTCTTGTATATAATTTTTGGTTTCCTGTCCTTTTTTTTGTTATCACATTGCATAATTTTGTTTTTAAATTTAATCATGTAAACAAATAAATAACAAATACAATCTCTCCTCTGTTTCATTCATCACACTATTTGGGGGCAGGAAGACCTAATTAAACACAAACGTCCTGGAGATTCATCTGTGCTGCAAACTGAAAGAGTGTAAATATACAGAGCAGGGAAGGAGGAGGGCGTTTAACCCTTCCTCACCTGCCCCCCTTTTTTTTTAACTTGCAATGTCCTAATCATTTGTCACTCTGCTAATGGAGTTGTGGACATTTCAAATGCAGGGTTGAAGGGGAAATGTTTTTCCCTACAAATTAACTGCTTTCATTGGTTTTCAGAAGTATAGAAAGGTAGTTGTTTCCTGCAGAGATGTGCAAACTTCCATTTGGGTTCAAAAAAATCAAACAGTTTGTCTTCAAATTGAACATGTGGTAGTACAAGTATTCAGAAATTTGATTGAACTGAACTAGTCCCCTGTTTTTGAACAAGTTCAACATCAAAATGTGAGCATCTATTTGTTCAATTAAATGGTTCATTGTCAAAGTGAGCAAAAGGCTCTTCAGTTTGACAGTGAATTGAACACACAAGTTTGTGTACATTTCTGCTTCTTTTTTTAAGTTTGGATCTCTATGTATCTTAAGCAAATAAAGGATCAAACAACAAACAAAACAATGTTGTACATAAACAACCTGCGTCTTAGAAGTGTTTGTTAAACACAAAAGCATTTACATGGTTAGGGCTTGCTACATTTTTTCAGAGGTGGGAAACAGCACCCCCATATGGACACACTTTCTGTACCTGCTTCAGAAGTGTCAAAGCATGCTCTGGCATCACTTCATGGGTATAGTTTGGAAGAAAAAAGCTGTCAGTTGCAATAAATCATTGTTCACGTACATCTGGCATTCCTACCTCTCTGTCGAGACCAGCAGCTACTGTGACAATGTCCCCTGTCTCACTGTTAATGGTGAACATGTTCTGGGATGGACTTTGTGGAGACTGAGTCACGATCCGGTAACGCACCATCCCGTTGGCGGTAGTGCTGTCGTCTGCGTCATTCGCTGTCACCGTCATCACGTAGGTTCCTTCATATAACAGGAAGGGTGAAAGGATCAATCAAAATGATGTTTGCTTGTTTGTTTATATCCCACCCTATACCCAAAGGTCTCAGAGTGGGTAACAACATTTAAAATCTGACATATATTAAAACAACAACATATATTAAAGCAGTAATAGTGCCTGTAAAGTGGGAAGAGACAGTATGTTCCCGTTTAATCAAAGACCTGGGCAAAGAGGTGCATCTTCACTGCCCTCCTAAACATATATAATGAAGGGCCCTGATGCATCTGAAGGGGGAGACTATTCCATAGTCTAGGGGCCATCACTGAGAAGGCCCTCTCCTGGGTTGGGTGCCCATCCTTTTTACTACTGAAGGTGGTGAGACAACCAAGAGGACCTCCCCTCCAGATCTTAAGGCACAGGCAGGTTGATTTGTGAATCCACTGCAGATGTGAATGCAGATGTGACTGGACAGCCATTTTGCCCCCTCCCCACATTCATGAATATAATGAAGCTTCAAACGCATGCACAAAACATTCACTTCGCATTCACAATGAACGTAGCCAATTTTGAATGTGATGAATATTCATGCTCATTCCTAATCTGTAAAATAATCCAGAACTACACTGGCCTGGTCTTTCCAGTTGTGGTTATCAGTCTGTGGAACTATCTCAAAGATGCTTCAAGTATCAAATGAAGATGTTTCTCTTATCCAAAGCATGAGTGCTGGTGGCACACACTGCATTGCACACTCCTGGCTCCTCAAGCCAGCCAGGGGTGCAGCACCATGCAGTAGAATGTACCAGTCACCATTCACAGGATGGATGAATCACCTTCCTCCTACAAGAGAAACCTGGGTTGAATCCTTGCCTTGTCCTTTTGTAGATTACCTCTTGTGTGCAAAGATCAAGGGCAATATCCATACAGCATGCTTTACCCTGGGCCAGGCCAATGACTACCTGCACTGAAAGTTCCTAGCCACTGAAATTGCTGGCTCGAACCACTTTCAGGTTTCTGACAAAATGGTACCAGGCTCCTCATGTCCAGCACGCTGGCCTAGATGCTCACTGCCAACTGCACACAAGTCTTTAGTCAGTCTCCTGTCTGGAATACCTGGAAACTACGTCAAAGCAGTCTTGCGTTGTAGCAGGCTCTTGCATCATTTTCTTGGCTGGGGTACACGCAAATTCTACCAGGAGGCACAGCCTTCCAATGGACTGGCCCATCATGTGGATGAGCTGTGCCCTGGGGGCTGTTGGCCTGGTCCAGCAACCCTGTGCATATCCCACCATAGTTACTGTTGTCCATTTTAGTATCATTTGGGCATACGTGAGCTAACCATGCAAAAAGAGCTGCTCATGACCACCTCTGTGTGGTGGCCTCACATGCAGGAAGTCCAGGACCTTTGACTACCTTCCTGGTACCTTTGTCACATACTGGTGGTAGACTGTCTTAGCCCAACCTAACCTCTAAAGTTGCCATGAAGATAAAAGCCACTGGGAGGGATAAGACACCCCTTTCTAAGCTCCAAGAAACAAAGGCAAGATTGCAACACAAGAATGACAAGAATAAAATAAATCTGAGATCTGGTCCAACAGTTGTCAAATGTTGCTTTTAGCAGATGCCTAGAGAGGCTACAGTCAAGCAGGGAACCATTTCATTTCATCGACCAAAGCTCTGGCAGTTCTCAGGCTAGTGGAAAATGTCAAGAAGTAAACACCGATCATGATCAACCCGTTTAAAAAGCAAAATAAATGTTCTCTAGTTACCTCCTTGAATCTGAGAAGGTCATTTATCACTTGAACAATAATGGTACTTTCAGAGCCTCAGGGAGCACAATTTGAATTAAGAAAAGGCTGGGACATTGACACAATGAAATACACATGTGTGCAGTTGTCACACACAATGATCTATTCATGGGGAGCAAGTTATTTCCAATGCTGAGGTGTTCTCCACAAAGGGGTTTGTAAAAATGTTCTCCACTGTCTCCACTTTAAACCCAGACTGATGCAAATGTTGCGTGTTTTTGAAGTGCTGCTCTTTCACACACAAAATCAGAAGTAGCTAAGGGATGAAGATTTCTTGGACATATGCACATATGTATCTGTATTTATTAGGGATGTGCACGAAAATTCAAACTATTTATTTGTATGAATTCGAACATCCGTATATGATCTGAATGTCCAGACGTTCATACTTTAGTAGTTGTATGAATACGAATATTTTGAGTTATTCATACTAATAATTTGGACATTCGTATGTGTACAGATATGTGTATGGGATGAAAATGGGATGCATATGAATAAAATGTCAAAAACTGCATTCCTGCACACTCCTAGTATGTATTGCTTGTTATATCACCCTACAGTGAAGTTCCAGGGCCTGTCAATTGTATCTGTAGGATCCAACTATTGAAAATGGCCAAAAAACAGGTGGGAAGAAAGAAGAGTGACTGGAAGAGAGAGAGAGAGGTGACTGAGTTAGAGAAAACAAGGAGAGTGGGTGAAGATATTTTCCTGTGCAGCAAATGGAAGTTGGATGGACTGGTCCTTGTACTAGCAATAGGGATGAGGGCTGCAGTGAGGAAATACCCAGTGGTGATTGTCATGGATGAGGGAGGCCTTCTCCTCACTCTGACTGGATCTGCTATAATTTTGAGACTAGAGGATTGGGACCAGATCTCCTTCCCTCCCATCCTGGTCTCAAAATTATAGCTGATCGTGCCACGAGGGGGAGGGTGCGGGGGAAAGCCATCCTCTGCCCCATTGTGGTCCAACTTAGCAGGTGGGGTGCAGAGGTAACCCTGCTCTCACAGTCACACAGACAGTCACAAGTCTATGGAATTTACTACCTGAAAAGGTGGTGACAGCAATCAGACTGGATAGTTCTAAGAAAGGGTTAGACAAATTCATAGAGGACTGGTGTATCAATGACTAGTAAGTACTGCCTTCCAGGTTGGAGAGATAAACAGGATGCCTCAAAAGGTTATATGTAGGGATTCAGGAGCAGCTGAAGGTTTTGCTTTGATTTCTGCTTGAGATGCCCAGAGGCAATTGCTGGGCCACTGTGTGAGACAGGATGATGGACTAGATGGACCGTGGCCTGAAGCATCAGGGCTTCCTTCCTTCCTTCCTTCCTTCCTTCCTTCCTTCCTTCCTTCCTTCCTTCCTTCCTTCCTTCCTTCCTTCCTTCCTTCCAATGTTTATCGCACCCTATACCCAAGAGTCTCAAGGTGGGTTACAACATATAAAATGAATGTTCTTATGGAGTGGTTCCCAGCATGTACACCTGTCCCCATCTTTGATAGCTATGGGGACAGATTCAGCCTTTGTACCCACTTACGCATGAAGGCTGCATGGGGGTAGGGCAGGGTGCCTGCAACTGTGCAGTCACCCACTGTGTCACCCAATTGCCATAGTAATGGCCCAGTGCACATGGTCATTGCTGAGGCAAGGAGCATCCACACTTCAACAGCACTAAGGCAAGTGTTGGGTATCTTTGGGGCAGGGCCACCATTTGCAATGTGAACATCATCCACCATCCCTGTACTTAACTTCTGTGGGTCACTGTCCCATGGAAGGTAAATGTGAAACAGCCCTTGTTGCAGTATGATGGGGGAAGAGAGCAGCACATTCAAGGCACTGTAAAGGTATTGTGTGGATCCTGCCAAAGAGGAAGGACAGGAACAGATCCTCTATCCAGATGTTGCCAGGCGTCTACTTTCCATGAGTCACAAACTTTACCAGTGGTTGAGAATGGTAAGAATTACAATCTATTGGCATGTGGCAGGCACATGGCTAGAAGCTGTGTGACTTGAATTACTAGGTCTTTGCCCTTCCATATTTAAAATAGAAGAAAAATATCCTCTGAGCCTTTGGTACAAGGCTAAATAGCTGCATATTAGTCCAGACATAAAAGATGAGGAGATTGCATAAGTCTGTATTGTTTTCTGCTTTACAGGGAAATTTTGGGACTCTTTCATCTTCAAACAAAATGACCACATTGAGGATAGGAATAGATTGATGACAGAACCCCTACCCTATCTATACATAATTCAACCCCACCAAGGAATTCTGTGGTGAAAGTTCAGGAATCACATCTGGTTCTCTATCCTGAAGGGCTACTTCCATAAACCTCAAAGGCTGAAAGCACAAGACACCTACCAAAACCACTTTGCATGAGGCAAGGTGACACTGTCACCTCTAATGATTGATTCTGGGCACCATTAAGGGCACCAAAGGGGACAAAGGCAACAAATGGGGCAGAAATTCAGCATTGCTCTTTATCAATCTTTTCATTGACACCTTTGGAGGTCACTGCTGTATGCATTTTGCTCTAGGGCATGTAACATCTGTGTGGGAGTCACTGGGATGGCCATCCATGCAGCAAACTTCTTTGACCTTCCCTGATTCAGAATTTTGCGGCTCGCCTTCTACTTCTTTAAGCTTTTCCTCCTCTACTGCACTATATTATGATAACATTAACTATCCTATTTTGCCCAGGGACATCTGATGATTGCAACTGCTCTTGGTTTGCAGACTTGCTGTCTTTATGGAGAGACAGGTTAAAATATATTTTATGCTCTGGAATGAGCTCCTCTGTCTTCTGATCCGCTTGTGTGAATATTATAATTTTTTTTGCTGTGAAGTTAAACTCAGAACTAAATGGATGGAGACTGATGGGTAGGTTGTAAATTAATAATTTAACCTAGGCAAGGGCTGATTTATTACACAGCCTGTACACAGACAATATCACTGTTACATATTGCTCCCTGTACTTACTGAATACATAAACAGTGGCATGTACGTGCCTACCATGTGTTCCTGCTTCTGGTTTCTAGTCCATAAAATGTATTCTCTGTTGGGGTGGACAAACAATAAAACCAAAGGCAACTCACTAGGAACTGTAAATCTTAGATCAAATTTCATGTAAAGTTGTAGACCTTCCTGCAACAAACATGGTTATTCTCTCACTAATAATGTGAAAATCATTCACTGAAGATGAGAAGCATGAGAACACTTCCTCCAGAAGTAGAAAGTTCCAGTTTCAGAGTCCATACCTCTTGTTGTGTTCCTTGGGTGCCAGTGAAAACAATGGTAAGATTATGAAGAGGAATTCTCAGGGTGGACTAGGGTGAGCAAACCTGATCACCTCCAAATGTCATCTAACTCTCATATTCCTTGTCCTTAGACATGCTGACTAGGGACTTTTCTGTACACAGGGTACTGTAATATGGCCGAATGGATCTGACCATGCCCAGATCATGGCATGGTGTGGTCTGGAATGATGCTGATGTTGATCCAAACCAGACTCTGCACTGGCCCTCAAACTCACAGGAGCTTCAGGACTGAGGGTTCTGAAGATCTAGGAATGAAAGTTCCTAACCTCAGATTCCTCAGGGAACCCATTTCAGCAGTGTGCTTTGGTGCACCACTAAAATGAGTCTCCTGACAGTCTAGAAAATGGAGGCATACCTCCTGAACACCTCTATGGTCTCGACCAGCCAGAGCTGGTATGTCGGTATTCCTTGATGTTAAGGACTACTTGTAATCCAGATCAGGGGCCATTCATCTTCACTGAGCTTCATCCTGAACAAACAGAATGTACCAGTTGTGGATGGGGTCTCCTTCATTTACTGCATAGTTGTCAGCACTACACGCACTCTGAAGCCATCTTTGTCTGTTTCACAGTCTCAGCCATGACTGCTTGCTTTCCCCACAGATCCAATGTTTCCTCTTAGTGGTGGTTAACAGGATTGTAGATAAGGCAGCCTCAAAACACCGGTTGTTTTGAGAATTTTGGACTATGCTTATGTTACTCACTGAAAGGGAATGGGAAATGGAACTTCACTGGGACACTTCATTCACCTGTATTCTGATATGGTAATAAAGTGAGATAATGTGCTGAAGCTATATTCTGCCTTGTTCCTGACTGTGGCCCTAGGATGGTGGTGAGCATTTGGTCTAGTGGTTAGGGAGCCGGTCTCTTATCTGGGAATACCAGGTTTGATTCTGCACTCCTTCACAAAGCCAGCTGGGTGACCTTGGGCTAGCTACAGCTCTCTTCTGAGCAATCACAGCCCACCTACCTCACAGGGTGTTCTGTTGTGGGGTGAAGAATAGAAAAGCTTTGTCAGCTGCTTTGAGTCCCCTTAAAGCAGGGTAGAAAACCCAATTCATCTTCTTCTTCTGACAACAGGAGAGACGCAACCCGTGTCTCTGTTGTACAGCTAAGAAGTCTTAAGTGAGGTCAATTAACATTACTCCTAATGGACCATCTACTCAGAGGGCCTGATGCCTTTACTACACAGTGGAGACACAGAGGCTATTTGCACTTAGGCCTCTGGTATGCAATTAGGACAGCTCTACTCTGATGACCTGATAAAGATGGAGACACAGAGTTAGAGATAGTTCACACACTAGTCTGACCTTCCCCCATCTTATGAATGTTCTAGACTAGAAAAAGTGGATTAGAAATGGGATGGGGACACGTTGGCCACACATTGCTGTCCTACACACTACTTTTGGATCACTTCTTCTGGTATGAAGCCTAGTTAGTTCCTTGCTAATAATTCCTAGTTTTCAGGACAAAGATTTAGGGCAGTCGTTAGGCCATTATCTAACTCGGAAAATTCATCTTTGGGACCGATAATGTGGAAAGAAAACAATTGGCCAGTTTTCTGATGTGTGTTCTTGCTCTGAAGGTGGGCTGAAGCTGATTTAAATCTTAGGTGTGAATGCCAGCCACAGTGGTCACTTTGACCCATTCAAATGATTGATCTGAAAATAATGTTTCTACAATCAAAGTTTCTAAAATGAAGGTTCAGTGGTGTGCACAATTTGAGGATACCTTGGTCTCTCTTGAAGTTCTAAATTCGTTGAGCAGCTATCAGCAAATGCTTTATTTTTATAGCTGCGTTAGAATCACCATTATACCAAGCTAGGTTAAAGGAAGATTGATGTCATTAGTTAGACTTAATGCATGTTAAAACAGAGAGGTAATGGGGCATTTATCAAGAGGCCAACCCCCCCCATCTAGAAAACCCTTCTACTTGGCTTGTTATGCCTTCAAGCAATGTACAACCTTTTCCCAACAGTGTTTTTGTCTAGTGCTGTGATCTAAACATAAAAACAATGATAATTATTCTTTACAGAGCTGCTCCTTTCATTATATGTTTATAAATTTTTATTATTGTCAAATCATTAAAGGTTGGTTAACCTTTTTGGTCTAATTTCTGAACTACATGATAATTAATTTAATCTTTCCTCTGTAAGAAACAAAAATCGAACCATTATAGGAAGACAACAGCCATATTATATTAGATCTTCATTAACTGGAGTTAATAATGACTTTGCACTGATAGAAAATTTCCCTTCTGGCCATTTTTCCTCCTAAATGCGCGAAGTGTTGCCAAGTGGCTGCTATGAATGTAAGTATTTGAGGACAGCAGACAAAAAGAGAAGAAAGATAGCATGCTTTGGGATGCTTTTTTTTAAAAAAATCTTTGTAGGCTTTTGTGCATTTAACTTCCATGGGATAGTGTCCCAGAGAAGTTAAATTCAGGGCCAGTGGCCAGTGTTCACATTGAGAATGCTGGCATCATCCCAAACTTCATGGCCACTTACCTTGAGCCCCTCCAAATGTGTTTGGTCCCATTCTGGATCTTTTGCATCACCGTAGCAATGCTTATGCACCATGGACCATTGCTATGGTGAATGCTGATGCAGAAGTAATGTGAATGCTGCTGCTGGGGGCTTACCAGGAGCATCCTGGGGGAATTACTGGATAAGGATGTGCACATTTTTTTTGACATTTTATTTGAATTGAATCAAATGCCCTAAAATCTGATTCAACAAAATTTAACAATTCAATTCAAATTTACCAAATTTGAATCTATTCGTTTGAATTTTTGATTCGAAGCTGCCCATACAAATGTCAACAACATTTGTATGTGCATGTATGCATCTTCCCCACATCTGTACACATCCGTACATGTCCGTTTGCAACCTGTAGTTATCCCGTATGCAACCTGTTTTCATCCAGTACGGATCTATACAAATGCATACAGACGCAGGAAAGATGCAGATCTTCCAGTACGCATCGTGTATGAACCCGTACACATATGAATATCTAGATAATTCAAACAAATAGATCCAAAATTTTAAATTCAATTCAAATGTTTGCATTCAAATTTTGGGACATTCGATTTGAGCTTTAAAATGTTGAAATTTGGCACATTTGATTGGATTTCGAATGCCTACAAATATTCATGCACATCCCAATTACTGGGTCGGTCTCAGGTGCACCAGGTATCACAAAGTGCAGAAGCCTGATGCATCCTAGCACTTAGCTAATCTTCGTGTCAGGTAAAGGTGTGAAAAGGCCCCCAACTGATAATTGGATTTGACAGGGCAGGCAGCAATCAAGACTGGGAGTGTCTAGTCTGATTGAACCCAATTATCCTTTAAATTTGGTTTGTTAGTTGACTGAGTAACTAAGGTGATTTTTTTTCCTTCTATAAATGAAAATATCATTTGAAAGCTGTATCTTGTGTTTACTCAGGTTGACTTTGTCTCATTATGAATTTTTTTGGAAGATCTGAGACAATTAAATGTGACAAATGTGCAAAAATAGAAGAAATCAGGAAGGGCAAAATATTTTCTCACAGCACTTTATACGTGATTTAAAGAAAAACAAAAATGACAAACCCACCCTCCCAGTTTTGCGTGTTTCTGGTTGCAAGAAAACTTTGTAGTTATTGGGCGGTTATAGAAAATTTTAAATAAAAAATTCATTTTTGCTGAAGTACTCCACGGTGACACATAGGGTGTTTTTCCACTGTCACTAGAAGTATTCATTAAGTACCCACTAATGGGCACTTAATGGCATTTTTGTACCCATTAATGGGTACTTAATGGGTACTTCTAGTGACAGTGGAAAAACACCCATGATGATTTAAATAAACCACATTGCTTAGTCAGTCTTGCAGTGAAACGAAAGCAAGTAGGGATGTGCATGAATGGGTTTTTGGCATTCAGTTTGTAACATATCGAATGTTAGAAAATCCATTTTCATTTAAACAGATCCCCTTCGAATGTGGTAGGATTCTGTTCAATATGAATGCATTCATACAAATTTGTACAAATGTCTGATACGAATGCATACAGATTCTGGATACAGATCCTGAATACGGATCCTATACAAACACATACATATCAGATACGTATCCTATACCAACACACACATATCGGATACGAACTCATACGCATCGATGCATATCTGATACATATCCCCAGTTTAACGAATGCATGAACCATTCTTACGAATGTTCCAAAACATTCATATTCATACAAATGTTAATGTACAAATGTCACAACATTCGATTCATGTATGAATGTCCAAATTCATACAAAATTCATAGGAATCACAAATGTTACAAATATTTGTGCATATCCTTAAAAGCAAGGAAACAAGTAAGAGACATAGGGGAATTTAAGAGAAGCCACGCAGGATCAGGTCACAGTCCATGTAGTCCAGCATCCTGTCTCAAACAGTACCCAACTGGACATTCTTAAGCAGAAGGCAATGGCAAAACTTTCACTTGTTCTTTGTCCTTTCTGCAAAGGTCCTTATTCTAGAAATACAGAATAGAGACCTACCATCTACATGCTAATGAGGCATATGGCCGGCCATGCCCAGGACCCTCCATAGATGGTCCTAGGACATGGGTGGCAGGTCACTATTCTGAGATATAATCCAGGGCCAGTGCAGAAAGAAGAAATGTTGGCTTTTCTACCCCACTTTTCTCACCCATTTAAGGAGACTCAAAGCAGCTGACAAAGCTTTCTATTCTTCTCCCCACAACAGAACATCCTGTGAGGTAGGTGGTACTGTGAGAGCTCAGAAGAGGGCTGTGACTAGCCCAAGGTCACCCAACTGATTTCATGGGGGAGGGCAGAATCAAACCAGGTATTCCCAGATAAAAGTCCAGCTCCCTAACCACTAGGTCAAACTAGACAAGAAAAAAAAGGGCCAGTATTGCCTGCAAATGGCCTTTAGAGACATCCTACATTTATCTCCATCTTGGAAGCATTATCTACGCATCTATTCTATTCCAGTAGCTATTGATCCACCTGTACGCCATGAATTTCTTCAGCCCTTTCTTAATGCCAACCGGGTTACTGGCTGTCACACTACTCCCTGTAGTAGTACATGAAACTAAGCAGCAAGCATTTGCAACAACCTGGGCACAAGGACCTCCTCAAACAGTGTCCCTCTAGAGTAAATCTCCCGGCATTCCACTGTAACCTTTGAATGCTAGGAGATGTAGTCCAGAAACCTCCAGAGGGCTGCAGTTTGAGAACCCTGTTTTAGCAAATATGAATTAAGTGTCGCAACTAAATATTGTTGTTTTTACACTTATACATCTTCCAAAAATAATAATAATAATAATAAAAAATCAGCCCAAGCCTGCTTTCATTGTCAGTGTTCAGTGGCATGTAAAATATGAGCGTCTTTGACTTTAAGAAAAGTGCTCAATTCATTTCTTTATATGATAACTCTAGAAGATGTCTGTCAAGACAGATTTATAGGAACTGAAAAGAAAGCAGAGCTGGCATAAGATTTTGCCCATGGATCTTGCCCATGCCTAAGTGCCTGACATCCAGAGGCAGAGATCTGCTACCACCAGTTTCTGAAAAGCAACAGACGGAAGACTCCTTCTGGTTATGCTTTATAAGCCTTCACACTTGCTTAGGTGATTTAGGTTAGCATCCAGAAACTATAAGATTAATTCCAAAAAAGATGAAATGCTCCAATAGAGGGTAAAGCTACTGTTGCCCTTCTTGCCAAACCTGTATTCTGAAGTTGCCATTGTTCTCCTACCTGCCAATCACAAAGGCAAAAGCTGTGTTTGGATGAGGAGCATTTGTGGTAATGGAAGACGGCAGGAGAGCGTTGACCCTATGGCCTGGCGCTGCACGTATGCTTGTCGTTACTTTTCCTGTTTTTCTTCTTAAAAACTGGTAAACCCAGCTCTTCTGTTGTCATGGTATAAAAATCCCAACACCTGTTGCTTCATCCAGATTTCAGCTTCGGAATCAGAGATGCAAGATTTCCAGGAATTTTGAACCAATGGGGGGAAAAAAAGTCAAGACATATGCAGCAGCAGCAGCAGAAGAAGAAAAATAAGAGTTGGCTTTTCTACACCACTTTTCTCACCCATTTAAGGGCACTCAAAGCAGCTGACAAAGTTTTCCATTCTTCTCCCCACAACAGACACCCTGTGAGGTAGGTGGGGCTGTGAGAGCTCAGAAGAGAGCTGTGACTAGCCCAAGGTCACCCAGCTGGCTTTGTGTAGGAGTGCAGTATCAAACCCGGTATTCCCAGATAAGACTCCAGCTCCCTAGCCACTAGATCAAACTGGCTCACTCTTTATTTTTTTAGAACAACTGTTTAGACAGTTCAAACTCTACCCTTGAGTGCATTTCAGGTCACACACAGAGATATGTGCAATTTTTCTTCAAATATAACTGAGCATGATTCTTGAACATAACTAGTCCAAACAAAATATTGCTTCCATCACTACAGTACAGGCCTGCCTCTGTATCCTCTGATCCAGTAACTGGTGAGCCATTCATCTGGTAAGTCAACTGGATCAGCCTCCCTGCCCCCACCAGCACCAACACCCTCAATACCCCCCCCCCTCGGAAATTGTGGGAAATCTTGTGCAATTCCCTAGGAATTGTGGAAAATGTCATGCAAGATTTCCCCATGTTTGTAGTATCTGTGTTTTTCCATAACTGCAGTAGCCACAGACTTGGGGGAAGGAGTGTATTTGTTCCTATTTTGCTAGGGTTGGAGCACAGACATATTTTTGTGTGTATTTTTCTGTTTTCTACATCACTACTTAATTGCACCTCAGAAATGTCTACACATGTGAAAAAGGAGCAGTCCTTACACATTAGACTCTGTCAAGATCTAGCAGAAGCTCTTAGCCTCCTCATTCCCCATTATTTATTCTAATCAATGGCAGATTTTGACCTTTCAAGCATCTAACCTAATTAATAAAGGAAGTTGCTTTCTAATTGCCAGAGACATTGGATTCTCAGCCACATAAAAGGCACAGAGAGACACCCTAATGAGCCTAAAGAGATTTCTGAAATAATGCAAGAGGAGGCCTATCGTAAGTGACTGAAGTGGCGGCTTTTATCTTAGCACAATAAAGGGCTTGGCTAAGGGAAGAAATCATTTTATTTTGCAGATTCCTGAATTGCATCATGTTCAAATGTGGCCAGGGAAGCAGTGTGAGGGTTTTTTTTAAACATTGTTCGCCAGTCATAACTGCTTAAAGCTGAAATAGTTTTCACAAAAAGGCCAATGTATAATCAGGAGGTGCTCTGTATTGTTAGATCAAAATAATTAATGAAAGGGAGATACTGATACTAGATGCTTGCTGGAGGACAGTGTTTGCTGAAATGGAGTCAAGTAACCTCTGTACTTGGCCTTATATTAAAGGACATCAATGTTGTAGATTTCCAGTCCAGTTTTTCTTTTTTCAGGGCCTCTGAGTCAGAGCATTAAATCAACCCTGACAATCCATCAGGGAACACTTACCCAGCACACTTGCTGGACAAATGTCTAGATTATGCACACAGATTCGAACCCTAGCATTGTTTGTTTGAGCTTTTTATTTTCCATGATGCCAGTATGTTGGTGATAGGTAATTCTCAGTCAAAATCTCTTTTATTTAAGCATCAAGTCATTGGCTACTTGTTCTGCAGTATTTGGATATTATGGAATAAGGTGTGGACATTCAAGAGCATCTGTGCTTTATTCTGGAATATCCAAAAACAGTGGAATTCACTAACTAAAGATGGGATGTGGTACCAGTCATCCCTCTTATAATACAAAATGCACTTAGCATGGTTTCAGCTATGTGTGGGAAGCTGTGTGTACCTTTCCCTTGTATTCAATCACACAGATTGTGCTAGTCATGATTGCACTACTTCAAATTCAAGGCAAGAACTTATTTTCTTTATCTTTCTGGCCCTGGGCCCCACCCACTCATGTGACCTCACCAGCCCCGCCCATGTGACCTAATGGCCCCACCTACATGACCTTATGACCCTCACCTGGCCACACCCCTTTTCCCATCTTGCCTGTGAACACCCAGCCCTGAAGTCCACTAGCCGCCACTGGTGGAAATATAATCATCTCAGCCTTTATCACTGCCTTTCCAACTGATGACTCCTGGTCATGGGCCAATGCCAATTGCTTAATGCTTCCCAAAACAAGGTTCTTTCTGCACTACCTCATCATGATCTGAACCAGTGGGTCATGATCAGTGATGCCTGCTGGTTCATACCACAGCAAGGCATGGTCTGTGATCAATCTGAGCCTCCTCTATGGAACTCTTGGCTCTCCACCCTTTTTTTTTTTTTTTTGCTCAAATCTATCACCTTTCTTATTGGATGCTGTTGTGTCACTCAAGGGAGGCGAGGGTGTGTGTTTGCAGTTCTTTTTAAAGCCTGCTCCCTCACCTCCATGTCCCTCTTCTTTTTTATGTGCTTTTCTTCTCTGTGCAATCAATTTTTAAGTAATAATAATAATAAATTTGCAGAAAAATGCCAGATAGAGGAATCATACACATAAACTGAGGAGAGAAGGGGAGGTGCCTCACGAACTTTGTGCATACACATTGGCTGAAAGGAAAGACTGGACCCACCCACCAAAGCATGGTTCAGCTTCCTTTAGTCCATTCTCCCCTCCCCCCCTTCACATTGAGGAAGCAAAGATGGCTTGGGATGCCAGGAAGGGCTGAGTCCTCTGAAAAAAGAGGACTCTTATTAGAATGATCTAACGAGGGTAGGCTGGCTTGGAAAACAAATTGGATAAAAATAATGTGAGTAACATGACCTGAAGATGACCCGAGGTTGTCCTAAACTACTAGTGTGACCAGGGCCCAAGTGAGACCTCAGCATGCAGACCACAGATACACTCCAGAGGAAGTCCAAGTGTGAACAGGCCCCTGCTCAGTGCTCTTTCCTGTGTGGGCAAAGTCCATTAGGAAGGTGCAGGCCTTCTCTAGTTTGTTCTAAAGTGTAGACAAAGAGGGCCAGGAGTGAACCCCTGTCTCGTGCAGAACCCCCTTGGTAAGGAAAGGAATGGTGTGTGTCTCCCCCATCAGCCCCAGCACTTTAAAAGTCTGTCAGTTGTTTGTTCTGTATTCAGTAGTTTAAAACAGAATAATAAAAATAAAATAAATTGACCAGCTCTTAACATTTCAGTTCATAATATTTCACTTCTCTGCAATTGTCATGTTTACTGCTTTCATTTCCTTTCTTCCTATAATTTTAAAAAGCACACAGCAGCATGTGTCCATGTGCTTTCACCAAGAACATAACTGGCAGTACGTCGAGTAATTTCTTCATTTAGTGCACTAGCAGGTAAAAGCCCACACCTCTTAGCTTGCCCACAAAGCCTTGGCAGAAGATCTGGGATCTTTCTGGGAGCTTATGCAGAAAGGCAGGGCTATGCCTTAAAGGATTAATTTCACAAACCTTTAAATTGCAGTTTAATTTGAAAACTAATTCAGGCCCGTAATTGGCTTTCTGTTCAAATCGCTGAGGCTAAAAGATTTAAATTCTTAATATCCAGATGACTTTCATGTATCTCACCCCATCTGTGCATTAGTCCACAGTTTTAATCTCTCAAGGGGTCCTCTGCTGGCGGGGAAATAAAATAAATAAATAAACAAAAGGAGAACTAATAGAATAATCTTTTTTTTTTTTGGTAGGGGGAGAAATAATTCTTAGCATTCCTTAGAATGCTCATTTTTATGAGATTTCTCCAATTTAATTTGCGACATGTAGATCTCACTCCTAGCTATTTAATTTTTTAAAGGGGACATCAATAGCAAAAAGTCTAGTGCAGAAAAGAAGATCAACTGCACCGGCTTCCAGTTGGAGAAGGCAAAGGATTTTAATTACAACATCTTTCACGTAAGCAATAATGGTAATGATGGACTCCCCCTTGGAGATTTGGCTCAGTACATAGAATGTTTTTCCTCCCTAATGTCTTGTTCCAAAAGAAGAAAACCAAAATTAATTCCAGTCTTCAACTCTGCAATGTCAGAAAGAAATCAGACAGAAACAAGAGGAGCTCTTTACTGGTCCACAACAGAAAGAAAGAAAGAAGGAAAGAAGGAAAGAAAGAAAGAAAGAAAGAAAGAAAGAAAGAAAGAAAGAAAGAAAGAAAGAAAGAAAGAAAGAAAGAAAGAAAGAAAGAAAGAAAGAAAGAAAGAAAGAAAGAAAGAAAATCAATCTGCCAAATCTGAGCACTCATAAAGTTTTTGACATTGCTAAGCTAGAGTTTAGTTCACAACCAATCAGGGACCCATTTTGGTGATGTGGTTTGATGTGCCACCGGAGTGGCTCCCCCAATAGTCAGGAACTGAGTGACATTCTTTTTGCATTCCTCTGTGTTCCAGAATAAGTCCACCTGGTCTGCTGGTAGATCTTGATATTGAGGTCTACTGGTGAGTGGGTAGGGTCAGTGCACCATTACACTGGTGATGCTGATCCAGATCAGCCCACACCATGTCCTTTGATGCTTGTGAGAACTTCATAGCTACACTTCCATAACTCTGAGGGCTAGGAACAACTGTTCCTGGCCTTAGGACCTCTGGGTGGTGCTTTTTGGTGGCACACTAAGGCATGCTGCTGAAAGGTGCACTCCCTAGTCTGCATGCCTCCTGGGTTCTGTATCAGGGCCAAGATGGTTCACTGGTGGACCTGATTTAACAGGTCTACCAATGATCCAGATCAAGGCTTCCTTAATCTGGGGCCCTTATTCTAGATTATATCCCAGAATAGAACCTATTATGTGTATGCTGGTGCAGAGCCCACTTCTGTCTGTACCAGCTTGTGGATTACAGGTCCTTATTCCAGTCTCTGGCCCTGGTCAGACAAGTCCAAAACAGGTCAACCTATTCATGAATGTGAATTCAGATTGTACCAGTGCCGGTCAGATGTGGATTGATAATGGCTAACCTGAGTCTCTCCCTGCCTTTGGCTGTGTTGGTCACATTTCTGCACAGATCGGCCCTGGGTTCCTCTATGGAGCTCTTCTCTCTCCACCCCTTTTGCTACATCAAATCTATCTCATTTCCTATTGGATGCCATTCATGTCACTCAAGGGAGGTGCAGGTTTGTGTTTGCAGTTCTTTTTAAAGCCTGCTCCCCCACCTCCACACATCCCTTCCTTTTTTTATGGGCTTTTTCTTCTCATTGCAATTAATATTTTAAAAAATAAAATAAGAAAAATTTGTGTAAAAACCCATAGAGAGAGGAATCATACACATAAACTGAGGAGAGAGGTAGGTGCCTCACAAACTTCACACGTGCTGATTGGCTGAAAGGAAATACTGCGTGCCACCCACCATAGCACAGTTCTGCTTCCTTTAGACCATCCCCCCCCCCTCACACAGGAGGAAGTGGAAGATGAACTGGAATTTCAGGCCAGTCTGAGTCTATGTCAGTCCTGTAAAAACAGGAGTACATTTTGGGATGGTCTAACAGGTGTAGACTGGCTTGGAATACAGCTTAGATAAAATTAATGTGATTGACAGGGCCAGGGGCATGACTCAGGTTGACCTAAAACTTGTGTGTGACCATGGCTTCTCTCAGTAAGGGCCTTAATCAGGCTCTGTCTAAAGCAGATGGAACCATACCAGAGGAGGGCAAGATACTGCTAGATCTGCATTAACGTGCAGATCTGGAAGCCTAGATGCATATTACCTGGGCCCTTAAACCTGTGCAGAAAGGTCTAAGTTTGAATAGAGGGAAAGAAAATAAATAGTAGATATTGCTTTGAGCTTTTTGGGAGAAAGGTGGAATACAAATGTAGATACATAGATAGGTATAAAAAAGGCACCCACATATTTAAAAAAACATATTTGGGGAGAAAATTTGTTTCATGTACCTATTAGGTGCAATTTTCAAAATACAAAAACTAGGCCTATAGGATGCACAGAGCCAGAAGTGAGATGAAATGTCAATAGAAGTTGCAAATCCCTGAAGGTCTTCTGCATTCTGCAGTTGTAGCATGACTTTGCTATGTCTAATTCATGCAGGAGACCATTTTCGGCAGACACAGACCTTTATGTGCTCTTGAAAAGAAACTTCTACAGCTAGAAGAGAACTTTGCTGATTAAGACTGCTGGAGGGACCAGTGGGAATGTTCAGTTCTGGCTTTGCAGCTGCATTTTTGAGACATAGCTATGTTCTTCATAGAGGGACAAAGTTCAAAGAAGAAGAACATTATTTGAGGCAAGTAAAACATGGCCTTTTAAGATACACTTTCAATCAGCAGCAGAGCATTAAAGCAAAACAACTTGGAAAAAGGGGGAGATGCTGATTTTGTATGTGTGTTTTGAAAAATTGTTTAAGTCTATTCATGTTTTGAACTTGGTTTGAAGGCTCAGCAAAGACCTGCGTTCAGCAAACAATAAAAGAGGATCACTAAAGGCTTCATCTGCATAACCTTACACTAACAACATGGAAAGTAGTTAGGAAGAATTTATTCTACAGTATCTTTAAAAGAGAAGCGGGGAAGGTTTCCTTTTATTTTGAGCCTAGGGTGCAATATTCAGGCAGTTTGATGTTTCTTTGCTAACATGGCCTAGTGGTTTTATTCCACAAGGATTCGCTCTTTCAATGGAATAATGTACAATTTGGCATTATAATGTCATTCCCTTTATTCACCCAAAAGGGGGGAAAATACATAAATCATTTTTAGGACATTATAAATGGGACCATAGCATTCATGGATGTTTTTCTTGATTAATTTGAAATCCATGTTGACTTCTAAGTCTCAAGCTGAGTAACAGGTCAGAATAAAGTCTGCTTAAAAATTCCTCTTTTCTAGAGATGTGGCTAACTGGTTTGGGTGGTTTATTCCAGTTCAAATTGAACCAAACCACCTCTCTGTTCAACCTCATCTGGCACTTTAAATAGGGCTATTAAAATGTACTTTGATCTTCCTTCCTTCCTTCCTTCCTTCCTTCCTTCCTTCCTTCCTTCCTTCCTTCCTTCCTTCCTTCCTTCCTTCCTTCCTTCCTTTTATGAATCAAATAGGTTTTTTAACTGATTGAAGTCCGATTCACAACAGTTTCAGCTTGTTCAATCCGGTTTGAGTTTGAACCAAATTCAATCTGGTTTGGTTCAATTTGAATGCAACCATTGAAGTTCCTGCACATTGCTACTCCTTTGCATTTCATCTGTAAATTTTAATAGTGAATGTTCACTGGATATATCAATAGTTCATTTCTGTATGATTTTTATTCTTTTTGAAAGTTTCCCTCACAAAACTGTATTTTTTTGTGCAATTTTTGCCTGCTATGCATTTTGTTTCTTTTGCCAACAGTATCTGGTAACATAATGCCTTTTTGCAAGTTTCCACTAATTGCATGCTTACTCTGCACATCTATTCATGCAATATGCATTTCTACATAAGCAAACTTTGGTTATTATTAGAAAACAGCATTGCAAAAACCAGGGAAAGTTTGGGTTTTTATGGATTTTTAAGGTGTGGTGAAAGGGAAACACTGTGAAGGACTTAGAAATACCTGAACCCAATCAGTCCATCCCTTTCTGGGAGCATCAATATTATTAGGCTACAACCAAGTCATAAAAGGGACAATCCTGCCACTTACTAAGGTCACATAAAAAGCCAAAGAGTTTTTCTCCACTTAATTCTCTGTTATTTGGACCCACTGATCTGGAACATGTAAAGACAAGGGGCCTATTCGCACTTGGCTTTATTCTGGAATACAACCTGGAATAGGGACTTGCTGTCCATATGCTAGTGCAGGCTTCAGTAGGCCCAAAGTGAGGTCTGCCAGAGTGTACATTAGCATGTGGACCACAGAACCCTGTCCTGAGATATAATCCAGAAAAAAGCCAAGTGCGAATAGGCCTCAGGTCTGTTTAAACAAGCCTACTAGGAGGGCCTCCTGGCTGAGATTATGTTCTGAGCAGCAAGGATGGAGGATACCATTGGTCAGCAGGGCTTCACAGATCAGCAGTGATACACGAACTGATGGTGTCCAGAAGCTCACTATGGAGGTTCTAATCAGGAGAGCAGGTAAATGCAGAAAGGTCCAAAGACTAAGGCCTTTCTGCACTGGGTTCTTATTCTGGATTGTGTCTTGGGATAGGGACCTGTCGTCTGCACACTTGTGCAGATGCTTGGTCATTATCCTGAGATATAATCCAAAATAAGGCCCAGTAGAACAAGAGCCTCAGTTAATTGCCCCTCTCTCCTCCCTTTCATTGAGACAAAGCAAGCCGGACCCCCAAATTAAATTCTTACTCTGGTAGTTCTGCCATGATGATGTGTGACCAGAAGCTCAGGAATGCACCTTCTCTTTGAAAGAACAGAGCACTTTTCCAAAATGAGGTTTTTTTAAAAAAAAATTACAAAAATAAAATAAAATAGGTTTGAAATGATAATGTTGTTTTTCAGGTCTGAAGATCCAGAGCTGTTCTGGTGTTAAAAGGACAGGTTTATATACCACTGCCCTTCTAAATTCCCAATCCCATGCCCAAGTTGGGAATAAAATAGATCCCTGACTGTTTCTTCTGTCTAGTCCTGCACTCACCTTGCTTGGGATGGTTTAACTATTCCAACTCCAGTCAGTTCTGGAACAAGCACAGCAGGTGGTGCTCACATTGCGAGGGCAGAGATGGACCAGCATTGGTAATAAGATGGACCAGCATTGGACCAGCAGAGTTGCTATAGCTGTTCTGGACCAGAAAACTGACACCTTACCTAAGGCACCACCAACTCCTGCCTGCGATTGGCCCATATCCCATCACCTGTACATCATGTCTGGTGTACAAGAGGAGGGTCTTCAAAGGTAGCCTGCCTTCTTCTATGCTCTTCAGAGCTTCAAAGATGGGGCTATGAGATTTTCCTTGATATGGACCAGGTGTGGAAGTGCTGATGCCTGACTGGAACAGATGCCATTAGTACATGTGTAGACCTCTTCAAACAGGTCTACAGCCAATCTGAAGTAGGAACAGTTCTGGGTCAGAATAGCACTAGTCCCATAAGAATAAAGTGAGCTTGGTAGCCAGACCATCCTCCACTTTTTGTCTTGTGGTTAGCATGCTGGACGCATACAATTTGATTCCTCAGTCCTCCATGAAGCCAGCTGGACGCATGCAATTTGACACATGCAATTTGATTCCTCAGTCCTCCATGAAGCCAGCTGGGTGACCTTTGGCTAGTCACAGCTCTCTTTCTGAGCTCTCACAGCCCCATATCCCTCACAGAATGTCTGTTGTGGGGAGAAGAATAGGAAGCTTTGTTGGCCACTTTGAGTCCCCTCAAATGGGTGAGAAATGTGGGGTAGAAAAGCCAACTCTTCTTCTTCTTCTTCTTCTTCTTCTTCTTCTTCTTCTTCTTCTTCTTCTTCTTCTTCTTCTTCTTCTTCTTCTTCTTCTTCTTCTTCTTCCCTGTCTTCATTTGATCCTGCACATCCACAGCAAAGGTGGTGAGGTGCTCACCGATTCCTCACACCCTTACTTCAAGCTGTCTCAGGTGGGTGTTGGGTGTTCCAAAGGGTGCCCAATGTCACTGAACATTGAGATGCACCACCCCAGATGGTGCACAGAGGTATTTGACAAGGCAAATGGAGACATCACCAACAATGATAAGCCACATTGGTTTATGTTGTTTTCCTGAACATTGCCAAGGGTTGGACTACATGTTCTTTGTGATGCCTTCCAACTCCATCATGGTATGGTTCTACGGTAATTACTCCGGAATGAGTTTCCAGATGCTAATGCAGATGTGGGTCCAAGCAGTGGCAGGTTTTCCTCACAACCTGTGTGTCCTCCGTACCACTGAGATTTAATTGTCTTAAATAAAAGAATAAAGCTAAACAAAAAAGCCAGCAACCCTATTTGCAGCTGCCAAGGTGTCCTTCGGCAGGACTGTCAGACTGCATGACCTTGTCATTTTTTCAAAGACACAGCGGCACATGTATTGCTGGACAAGCAGAATGAGTAGCTGTTACAGCTTTATCCCCATGAAATTTTGTGGAGGCAAAGAAGAAAAATACAATACTAGTATGAACTTTAAAAGAGAATACGGATTAAATGAAGGAATGGTGTGTGTGTGTGTGTGTGTGTGTGTGTGTGTGTGTGTGTGTGTGTGTTGGGATATATCAAAGGTGAGTGTGATGCCTTTGGGAGTGCAGGTGCCGTTTCGTGTCCACATTGCTCTCTTGGATGAAGGTGCATACAATGAACTCACAAGACTATTGGTTGAAACAGAGGAAGACTGTTTTTGTAGCCTGAGGCATCCAGTTCTGATTAAACAGCTTAAAGGATTATATGGATTTCAAAGAAGAAGAGGCTGCAATGTATTCTGTCATCCTAATAAATGAAGCTAGTTTCATATTTGGTAAGTCTCCCCACCCCCCGCAATTGATTTGTTTTAGGACAAGAGGTGGAAAGTTTGATTTGTCATGGAAATATCAAGAGGATCCTAGCTCATTTCAAAGTACAGTAGCCCTGGTCTCATAAGAACACAAGAACATAAGAGAAGCCCTGCTGCTCATATAAGCCACAGCCCTTCTTACCCAGCTTCCTGTCTCACACAGTGGCCCACTGATGGCTTCTAGACATCTCAAGTGCAAAAGGGCAAAACCTTTGCCTCCTCTTGAATCCCAGCAAATGGCCTTTGGAGGCATCCTGTCTGTCGAACCCATTGATATATCTGTCACCCATGAATTTGTCTCACTCTTTCTTAAAGCTATCTAGGCTGGCTGCTGTTACCTAGCAGCTTGTCTGCTGTGTTCTTCATGGAATGGGTTCGATCCTTTCTGCACCCAGAATTTTTAAAGTCAGGCATTTACATCTGCACAGTCTAAGTGCAGTCTTGAGTTCTGAAGGTTACTGGCTATGTGCCATCATGATGATGATAGCTCAGTGATAGCCAGTTTCGCATGGACCAGGTCTAACAGCTTTGGTTTCAGAGCCTGATGCAGAGCACATGCTTTGCAAGCAGAAGGTCCAACAGCACTGATTGATAGAGAGGAATAACTGGGATGACTGACCTTCAAGATGTGGAGGTGTAGGCCAGATCAGTGGCATCTGCACTTTCAACATGGATCCAGTCCATGCCTCTCCGCGGCTGCCCCCACCCCATTCCTCTGAAGACTAGGAACCAAGTGTGGGTGGGGGTACTTTTTGGCAGCATGCTATGCTGTGCTGCTGAAAAGCACCTCCTGTAGTTCTGAACCACAGAGTCATGCAATCTGCACATCTCCTGTGATCTGGAACAAGGCCCTTGGTCCACTTGTAGACCAAGTTCAATATGTCTACAACAGATCCAGATGAAGGACCTCCTTAATCTATCTAGTTCCATCTAGTGCTAATGGAGCCAAACCAGCAGGGGATGGGGCCTCTTTGTTCTACATTAACATGTGGATCAGGAAGCCTGTGATCTGGATCAAGGGGCCCCTTAATCCGGATCAACAGTTAGTGCAGAAAGGTCTATTCTAATGCTTCACTAGGCCATGTATTAAGGGCCTCAGCAACACAGGAAGAACTGCAAAGGTGTTTCCATGAAGTATAGGTTGAAAGACAT
>MTQE01002217.1:3456905-3469898 GCA_014337955.1 Aspidoscelis marmoratus | reverse complement strand
ATGAATAGATTTGAATGTATTCAATTCAAATTGGATTTTGTTGCATTCGGGTTCTGAACATTTGAATCAAACTGAATGGATATTTGAATCGACTGAAATTCAAACGCAAAAAAACATTCATGCACATCCCTTGCCTGTTCACACTTTACTCAGTGGAATGGTATAAATATGGACTTTGCCATGGTTATCAGGCTGGCCACTCACATTACACATGCTGCTGGCCACCTACATGGCTAGTCTGGCATCCACAGTGCAAATGGCCATTACTGCACTTCAGCTATACCAACCTGGTATGCTATTGTGGGCCAGATTGTTCTTGTGGCTAGACTGCTGGACTTTTATCTGGAATTCTCCTGGTTTGATTCCAAACTCCCACACCAAGATAGCTGGGTGCCTTTGGGCTAGTTTTCCTTCAGAGCTCTCAAAGCCCTACCAACCCCCCCCCCTTTTCAGAAGCCGTGCTGTTTTTTTCCTCAGTGAGGCTTATTTTTCTAAAGTTTAAGAATTTTAGTCTTAATCATGCTTTGGACAAATTTCCCAGAGACAGCAGTAAAGTTGACAGGCTTATAATTTCTTGGATCCCACCCGGGTCCTTTGATAAATTGGTTTTACATTGGCTACCTTCCAGTCACCAGGTAAGGAGGCAGATTTTTGTGAAAAGTTGCATATTTTACTTAATACTTCAGCAATTTTATATCTGAGCTCTTTAATAAAGCTCAAATGCCACCAATTTTCTATGACCTGTTATTTTTAAATGCCATCCTTTGTCACCTCTATTTTCTACAGTTCTTGTGATGCCCTGAAAATGAAAAAAAAGAGGGGAGTCCTACAGTATATATTTTTCCAGCAAATCCTGATGTGAAACATATGCAAATAATCCCCTTTTCTGCAATTTCCCTTTCTTCTACTTATTTAATGGCTGAGATCTTCTAAGCTCCTTCCCCCACCAGATAGTTAATGGTGAGAAAAGTGGGGTAGAAAAAGCCAACTCTTCTTCCCATTTCAAAAAAATTTTTTTCCCAGGGTTCTCTCTTAGCCTATCCTATCTTACTACAGTTAAACCCAGGATTTTTACAGTGGTTAGTAAGGATATGTACAAATGGTTATTTTTTTATTCAATTCGTAACAAATCGAATGTAAGAAAACTGATATTTGTTCGAATAGATCCCCTTCAAACGTGGTAGGATTCTATTCAATACAAATGTATCCAATACGTATCCAATACATATTCAAAATGTATCCTGTAACATATCCACTCTGAAAGCATCAAATCTGCCCTGAATCCACTTTGAATCCACTCTCAAACCATGTCGAATTCACTCTGGATCCATTGCAGATGTGACTGATGCAGCTTCATACAAACGTTCTGAAACTTTTGTGTCGGTACAAATGTCAATGTATCAGTGTTGTAACATTCTATTTGTATACTTATGTCCAAATTCATATGAATTCATATGAATTTGTACAACCAATGACTGCTATGAATATTTGTGCATATCCCTAGTGGTTAGCAAAGATTTTCTGGGAGCAACAAAATTCAGTTTCCATTATTTAACTAATGTCTTTTCCACACTTGATGTATAAGTCTGCACCCCATGGAGCAGTTTCAGAAAAAGCTCTGTGCTTCCGGGAGCATCCTCAAGGCTGTCTAAGTGTGATGCAGTTAAAAGTCCAGCACAGTTAGGCTACCTGGGGGGCTGTAACAGCCCTGCAAACTCCCAACCACACATCTTCCTATTGGAAGACATGCAGGAGGACGATGTGCCTCTATATGATTTGGGTTCCAAATATCTGTAGGAACACCTCCTCCTAATAGCTAGGATCCTCAGTGGAGGCCTACCTGATGGTCTCTTGCCTTCATGAAGTTCATGGATACACTACTAAACAAAGGACCTTCTTTTTATTTTTTAAAATATAAGTTTTTATTAATAAACACGAACTTGAACCTTTTAACATTTACAAACAAAATAAACAATATATTCCAATTAAAACAAAGGACCTTCTGATCTTGCTGCTGGAATTCTACTCTGTGAGCCAGTTTGGTCTAGTGGTTAGGGAGCCGGACTCTTATCTGGGAATACTGGGTTCGATTCTGCCCTCCCCCATGAAGCCAGCTGGGCAACTTTGGGCTAGTCACCCATTTAAGGGGACGCAAAGTTGCTGACAAAACTTTCTGTTCTTCTCCCCACAACAGAACACCCCGTGAGGTGGGTGGGGCTGTGAGAGCTCAGAAGAGAGCTGTGACTAGCCCAAGGTCACCCAGCTGGCTTCATGGAGGAGAGGGGACTCAAACCCAGTATTCCCATATAACAGTTCAGCTCCCTAACCACTAGACCAAAGTGGCTCACTGGTACAGAGTATCTGTGCCACAGTTGTTCTAATTGCATACCAGAGGCTTAAGTGCGAATAGGTCCCTAGCCATCAGTGGTAGAGCAGCAGTTATGAAGCTTGCCTGAGCTTCACAGCCCCTAGGAGGCTTAGCGCCATTAGAGAACACAGGGCTGATGTGGCCTTTGCCTCCCTGTGATCTGGATCTTCTGCTCCCCAGTGAAGAAAGGGCCTCAGTGTGCAAAAGACTGGGGCCAATTCAGATGGATTATTTCAAGACTTTCAGTTGTATTCCTGCTCTCCTTCATCTCTGAAGACACAAAGAGCAAATCCCCCTAGCATCCCTGCTCATCAGCATCCAAATCTCTGCTTGGAGAATTTCCCTCACTAAGCCAGCTCTTAACACACCTTAGCCATCGAACAGATTTATTTATTTATTTATTTATTTATTTCTATTTCTATCCCGCCCCATACCCGAAGGTCTCTGGGCGGGTAACAACAAATCACTAGCCGTTAAAACCATATTAAAAACAAGACACAGGTAAACATATTAAAACAATAGCAGTTAAAACCATATTAAAAACAGACACAGGTAAACATATTAAAACTGAATAATTAAAACAAGGTATTAAAAACAGGGCACAGCTTGAGCTATGGTATATAATTAAAAGTTATGATATAAGCCCTACATCTAGGGATCTATCACTAAAACTGTGACCAAGGGAGGAATGAATCAACCTTGGCCAAAGGCTAAGACAAAAAGATATCCCTTTACGGCCCTCCTAAATGACAACAGGGAAGGGGCATGGCGCACCCAGGAGGGAAGACTATTCCACAATCTAGGGGCTGCCACAGAAAAAGCTCTCCCCCGGGTGCCCACCAACCTCACTATCTGAGGTGGTGGAACAACCAGGAGGGCATCTTCTTCAGATCTTAAGGCACGGGCAGAACGGTATGGGAGAAGGCGTTCCTTTAGATATCTGGGGCCCAAGTCAACCAGATGTGCCAACCAGGACTTGCCTCTGTGTATCCCTGCAGCAGGTGAAGTTATGAGACACTCACTTGCTGAATTGCTGTGTTTTTTTTTTTTTTTTGCTTGAATGCAGACTTTGAGCAAATGCATATGTATGTAGGCCTTGGACATGTGGCAAGCTGATACGCTTATAATGTAAAGAAATTACTTAACTCCTGTAGGTTTCAAACAAGAGCTATCAAGTATAATTAAAACTTCAGCTAGGGAGGCAGGAAAAGAGAGGCAGATGTGAAGGAGTGAGATATTTGCTTTGCTTTCTGCTTTATCTCGGAGCGGAGGCATTTTCGGAGGTGGAGATAGTGCAAAAAGGAATCTGTTGCCATTTCAGTTTGAAGATAATAACTTTAATTCAAGCTGTGAATTACATCCCCCGCTCCCACCACTCAAGGGTAATCTGCCCTTTACCCTTTGCCAGTATTGAAAAGCTGTGTCTAATGTGAAGAAGGTTTTGATGCAGAGACACATGCCAGAGAAGTACACACATTTATGTATTTCATGACACATGAAATGGGGACTTTTGGTTTAAGTTTCCTCCAGGCACCAACAAGCAATGTGGGATATATATATAAGAACTCGTAATTGCCTCTTCTTGTGCCCCACCAGATGCCTGATGCAAACCAGCTTATTTGTGCTCCTGGCGAACAGTATATGAGAACTGTTCACTGGAGATTCCCAGGAGCCAGCCAAGCATTCACCCCCTTTCTTTTATGGTACTTGGCTTGCTCTGGGAAGCCCTTAGCAGATCAATCTTGTATGCTGCTTGCCAGATACACGGGTAAGAGGGGCTATTATGGAAAACCCAGCATCGTTGCTGGGTTTCCCATGATAGCTTTGTTGCACTTGTTTAAGCATTGCAAATGGTCTTGTGCTGGCAATGTCATTGGTCTGGCATTTTCATTCTAATGCCCTATTGCACCACCAAAATGGACCCCCCATAGTATACCAGACCATGGAAGTGTGTTGTCCGCATACATCCACAGTCCAATATGATGCTCCCAAGTATACAAGTAGACTGCATCAGGATGCCATTTGGGTGGCTTGGTCTGGTCTATGCTCCATCCTGGGTGGATAGTGGAAGGAGGAGGAGGAGGAGGAGAAGGAGAGAGCTGTGACTAGCCCAAGGTCAACCAGCTGGCTTCATGTAGGAGAGTGGAATCAAACCCAGTATTCCCAGATAAGAGTCCGGCTCCTTAACCACTAGACCACACTGGCTCGCCCTGTTAGTTTCAACCTACTGTTCAAGGTCATCTAGACCTTTTTTTGAATCCTCTCCTCCCACAGAGGATCACCAGCT
Source organism: Aspidoscelis marmoratus (assembly GCA_014337955.1). NCBI lineage: Eukaryota > Metazoa > Chordata > Lepidosauria > Squamata > Teiidae > Aspidoscelis > Aspidoscelis marmoratus. The sequence continues at coordinate 3,465,243 of MTQE01002217.1, read as the reverse complement.
TGTGCAGAAAGGCCCCTAGACTGACATGTTTATACAAAAGCTCTTTGGGAAAACACAAATCTGAGGCAGGAGTTGCATGGCATCAGGAAAGGTATTGTATGCTGTTTGCACGCTGCTCACTGTTCCTGCCCATGCTGATATGATCGGAGAGGGGGGAGGTTTATCAACCCAGTAGGGTAATTGAAAACAGGAAATTAGCCTCTGGGCCATTTCCTGTATTTGATTTCTGTAGAGGCTGGCAGCACAGTGGCAGCAGAGCTACCAACAGTGTGGATAAATGTGATTCAAATGCCCATTCCCACTCTGCTGTTTAAGCCCTCTATTGAGCACTTATGGCAAGATGGTGGCTGAATGAGAGGAGTTTGTGGGGGATCCGCACTAATACGGTGCACCCAATGTGCCCTGAAAGATCAGACCCTGCATCCCCAATGGTGCCGCAAAGCCATTATGCAAACATTTTCTGAGTCTCTCTTCTGTTCTTTTCTACCGCCAGTTTCCAAATCAATTAAAATCAAAATTAGTTCAAGTATTAATCAGAATTCTATTTCCTTCCTTCTCTTGTTTTCAACAAATGCTTTCCTTTTAACCTAATTGCACTATTTTGTGATCACAATTATTATATCACTGAGGTTTTTTAATTGACCATGTTCATCATCCAGTTCCCTAATTAACGCTAACCTTATTTTTGTGCACAAAGAGGGAATAGAGTAATTTTCAAATTAATTTGGTAGATCTATAATATAAGAAGCATGGAACACAATTGTTGCTGAAGCCTTTCTCATATTTCTGAGCACGGGCAGAAGATCGGGTCAGCTGTCAAATTAAAGCTACAAAGCTACAAATTATCTTGGGGTATAGGGCAGGATTGAACTATAACAACAAACAAACAAATAAATATGATTCCATGAACTGGTCTGATTGTGGACTTCTTTAAAGAGATCTCCTGCAGGTCCCAGCTGGTGCAGAAGGGTAGCCATGGATTGGAATATGTTCTGATCCAAGGGCCAGTGAAGGAGGGGCCATAAAGTCCTGGAAAGATTGAAAAGTTCAGTGTCCTGGTGCAATAAAATGACAGTTACCAAGTGGCAGCTGCTAAAATTTCACCTCAATTTTTTTAGTATGGCAACAAATAACTAATAACCAGTGTATAGAAAAAAATAAGGCAGAGGAAAATTAATAGATTCCATGTGAAAGTAAAAGCTCATAGGTGGCATTCCAGAAAGTACTACTGGAAGTAGCATGGCGGTTGATGACTTTGAAATGGACCCTCTGGCAACCTTCAATCCAGGCCTTCAAGGGCTGGGTGCAGCCTTCAGAGTCATGTGCTCTTTCCACACTTGGCCTTATTCTGGGATATATCTCAGGATAGGGATCTGCTAGCCATAAGCTAATGCAGACTATGGCAGGCCTCACTTGGGGCCTTCCATAGTCTGCACTAGCATGCAGATAGCAGGTCCCTCTTCTGAGATATTTTCCAGAATAAGGCCGAGTGCAAAAAGAGCCCAGGTTGGGGTTAGGATGGCATGGGCTTTCAAAGAACAGATAGAGATTTTCCATGATTCCTGGATGGGGGCAGCCTCTGAAGCTGTCTGCACACCTCTGGAAGGCCTAAATGAGCTGAGGAGGAGGGTGTTAACTGCCATGACTGTATTAAAGGTAGGGGGACATGGCCAGGGGGGGGGACAGGAGGACAGGGTTGGGCAGATCTGACCTTCTTTGAAGCTTCAACAAAGGCCAGATACATGATTTATGGGCAAAGGGGGGGCTATGAACATAGCCCCTCTTATGATTCACCCACAAATTGATGAAGCTTTGAATTAAAATACAAATTTGAAGAGGATGTATATTTTTCACCCATCCCTATTAGTGGCACTCTTGGATACTATGTAGGCACGTAAAGCTCAGGTAGAGTAGACCACTGTACGTGTTTAGACAGTAGGTGAAGATGTATCTTTACTAGGGATGTGCACGAATATTCATAACATTTGAAATTTGTATTAAATTTGGCCAAATTGAATGGTGGCACATAGAGAGATTGACATTCTAATTCAAATTGACTGTTTTGATACATTTGTATGAAGCTTCGTATCAAGCTTCATATGGGATTTGTACGGGATTTCTATGGGATTCATATGGGATTGAACATTCATATTGAATACAAAGCCTACCACATCCGAAGGATATCCATTCAAACAAATATGAATTTTCTTGCATGATTTGATACACAACATTTGATTTGTGTACAACATATGTGCATATCCCTAATCTTTACTCAAGCCTTTGATGAACTAGGCTGTATTCCCCTCCCGAGCATTATTTATGAGTTGTTTTAATTAGTTTAGTCCTGTTCTTAACCTATTTGGCTTGTTGTTATCTCTTGTAAACTGCCCTGAGACTTTTGGCATGAGGCGAGATAAAAATGTCAATAAATAAATAAGTAGGAGGTGTTCTGCCTCTGAAGACCAGGTGCTGGGAATGGGCAAGTAGAGCAAGCTTTGTGCTCATCTTCTGCTCGTGGGCTCGGTCGGCCGCTGTGAGAGCAGACTGCTGGGCTATGTAGGCCACAGGCCTGCTTGAGGGGGCAAGTCTTGTGCGATTATATTCATGGAAGGCAGGGGTATCAGCATCTGTCAGCCACAGTGGAGGGCTGGATATAGGAGGCGCTATGCCATTGAAGGGCAGCTCCTGGGAGACTGTGACCAGAGCATAATGTATATTTGTTTCCTGCCAGTGGGATTCCCTGTGCATCTGGTTGGCCACTGAGACAGCAGGCTGCTGAACTACATAGGCCACACAGGAGTACTTTCTGTGTTATACCCTTCCAGTTTGGTCTAGTGGGTGAGCCAGTTTGGTCTAGTGGGTAAGCCAGTTTGGTCTAGTGGTTAGGGAGCCAGACTCTTATCTGGGAATACTGGGTTTCATTCCGTCCTCTCTCATGAAGCTAGCTGGGTAACCTTGGGCTAGTCACAGCCCTCTTCTAAGCTCTCACAGCCCCAGCTACCTCACAGGTTGTCTGGTGTGGAGAGATGAATAGAAAGCTTTATTAGCCACTTTGAGTCCCCTTAAATGGGAGAGAAAAGTGGGGTAGAAAAGCCAACTATTCTTCTTCCTCTTCCTTGGCCCTCATTTGAGACCTTGTTCCAGATTCCAGAACACCATGAACAGAGTTGAAGGCAAGAAGGACATTCTTTTAGAAGACATTCCTCCCACTGAGTGCTTCTGACAACAAGGGATATCAGGCTACTTTACTATATTGTTTCAGACACCTGGAAAAAATGTGGCTGTCCAAAAAGTCTTCCTGCTCATTATTTTTCTTTTTGGTGCTTGGCTCCAGTAGAATTATGAATTTTCTTTTTAATGATTGCCATTAAGTTGAAGGCTGTGTTCTTCCTGTTCTAGTACTTCAGTGTGAATTCTCTGGATTGTAGGTGGAAGGCAAGTTCTTAAAATGAAGTAGTCATAAGATACCAGGGGCATTGTGAGCTACCAATAGCCAGTGCTGTGGACACTGAGAAAGATGAGATAGAAACCATAGCATAGAACAGTGATGTCAGGGTAGTTGTGGGCAGAAATGATGGGATCTGGAGCTCTGCAAGGTTGGAATTGTATGTACAAATCCTCTGAAAATATTTGGATTTTCTCATGCAGAAATTTGATGGGGTGGCGGTGGATGGGGCTGGATGTGGGCTCCAACGTTGGTTGATATCTACTGGAGCTGGTGTGGTGGAATACGAGACAACTATCAGGACTAAGAATCAGAATAGATATTTTCCTAATGGTTGTGCTGCTTCATGCAAATCCACATAAAATGTGAGTTCACAGAACATAATGGATTATGACCATGGAATGGAAATGTGTGATGGAGAAAGAGAAAATAGACACAAAGTTTAATCTCCTGAGCATGGTGGCATTTCGCCTTTATGGGTCTCCTGCCCTTGTTGTATGCAGTACTGTTATGACCATTCACAAAAGCAAAACAGAATTCTGGTGCTCCTACTTCCCTTGAAACCTTTCCAGAGGTACCTGTTATTTTCATGAGGAGGGAAAAGGATGCCAGACAAAAAGGCAGCTTCTGTAGGACCTTGTTAGACATGGTCAGGGAACACTGGATCTGTTCCCTGGGAGGGATGGCCATGCATGGCCCATTAGGGAATGTGATCACTCTGGAGGGAAATCACTTTAAAATGGTCTCCCATGTGTTCCCAAATTTGGTTCCCACACGGATAGGGGGAATCTGAAGTGGGCCATGCAGTGCTGAAAAATGGCCCACTGCCAGGGTGTAGCGTGTAGCTTCTCCCAGACTGCAACTTTGATGCAAGGGAACTTTTGTTCATCCTCTTTGAAGACAGGATGGGATGAGGTGACCACTTTGCTATCGGTGTGCTTCTCAGCACTTCACACTGTTCTTGGTACAATTGGACCATTTAGGCCATCAGAACCAACCTCCTGCAACATGCTTATCTTTGAACGGATAATGTCGTGGTGATTCAGGGTGCAATCAGACACCATTAACAGTTGCCCCAGGAGTAAACTTGAAGCTCAAGGGGCAAACAAGGAATATCAAAAAGCAACTTACCCAGGCCTTTGAAGGTGTGCCTCTTTCCCAGAAAGGAAATAAGCATTCTGATTAAGTTAGATTGGGTGGGAAAGATATGTAGCCAAATCCAGCCTGGAACCAGCTGCTATGGATGGCCAACCAACCACGTCCAAAGAAATATGACAGACAAGAGCCAGTCAGTGGTAAGCACTCATTATCAGGAAAGTGTCATCGGGCGGTTCTGCACTGGACCTCTGAAATACAGATCTATTAGATCCATATTTCAGAAATCTGTGTTAAGTAGATCTGTATCTAGTAGATATGGATCTACTAACACCCTATTCTGTCCGTACCCGCAAGGGAAGGACAGAATTAGATCCAGATTTGAGGTGGGTGCTGTGCAGAAGCACAGCACCCACCTCAATCTGTGGTCCGAAGACCCTCCTCCCGCCCTCCATGATTGGCTTCTCCGGAGCCAAGCGTTGCGAGCTGGGGGGCTCCTATCTCGGGGCTCTCCCTCACCCCAGAAGCCCCAGATTGTGGCTTCTTGAGCCAGAGGGGCTTCACCTACACCCCCCCATCCCACCCTGGGGCGAGCATGCACGATCCCCTCCTTACTTTCAGGCAGCCAGGCAGATTCTGGCTGCTGGGGCCCAGTGAAATTTGTGTGTGCGTGCAGTGTGCCTCCCTATTGGCCAGGGCCACGTGCATGCTCAGTGGGCCTCCTGAAGCCAGGCACGGCCCTGGCCAATCATGGAGGGTGGGGGGAGGGCCCACTAAAGGACACTTCTGCAGTGCGGACACATCCTAAATGGATGTGTCTTAACTGCAGAAGTACCCATTAAGACTGCATCCAAGGTAGTCTTCCCTTAATAGGTATTAAGGGCCTCTTAACATCCATTAGAGACCCATCACGTGAGAGCCAATGTGGACGCATGGGTCTCTAATGGGTGTTGTAGTGTGGACGTGGTTTTTAAAATCCGTCCTTAATGGGTCCTTAATGGGTATTTAGTGTCCAATGCAGAAGCACCCATCAGGGAAAGCAAGGAAAAGGATGGCAAGCCGACAACCGGCAGCAGCAGCAGTGGCAGCATGGGCCAAAGCAGAGCAAAGGAGGCAGGCTGAGAGAAAGCCGATATACCCAGCAGCAATCACCTTCAGATGCGGGGGGGGGGGGTGTCTTTGGTAAAGGGGTGCCCCCAAAAGCCCTGTGTGAAAGTACCCTCTGTTAGCTGATGACTTGTATCCTCTGGCTGGTCATTCTTTCCCAGGAGCAATGACTGGAAAGAGAACAATGCTTAAAATTCTGCATTTTCTAAAATCCAGAGAAACAACCTTACTTGCCATTAATGGCTATTTTTGTGTGTCCACCATCCAGACAATCTTGGCTCTGGGCTACATGCTCTCATACGCAGACATCCTCCATATCCACACATTATATATGGAAGTGTAGATTTATAAACTGTCTTGGCTATATTGTTAAGTACATTGTGTGAGCCTTGGTAGTTTTTTTTAAAAAGATGCACTGAATTACATATGTATCTTGGCACTGATTGCAAATGATGGGATTATTTATTTGTGAAGCTGGGGGCCAGTGCAGAAGTTCCTATGTGTCTGATTTAAGAGAGTTCATTCCAGCAATAGAAATCCAGCAGGGTTCCCCCCTCCACTCTACTTCACCGTGAATACATCATAATGAGATACATGCAGCTATATCTAAGCAACCCTGAACATCATTGTCTTAGTTCAGTATGCTTAATAATGTGATTAAATAGTCGCAGGTCACATACAGCCATCATTATGGCAGACAAAGTTATTCCTTGACTGAGAGTTTCTTATGCTGGAATCCTAATGACTCCATCAAAGGCACCATTTCTAAACCTTATCCCCCAATTATGTTTCTGATATAATGACCTGCCACCATTGAGATGTTATTGGTGACTTTAAAGCAGCACAAAGATCCATGTTTCAAATATTTCTTTCTTTTTCTTTTTCTTTTTGAAAATCTTTTTGCTCCAGATTTTGCCAGGATCACTGGAGAAAATAATTGCTTTTGTTCAAGAAGGATAAAATGACTTTTCCTTAGATTCCCCTTCGACCCCGGGGAAATCTCTTCTTCCATCCAACTAAGGAAAATAATATGCTTGCTTCTTCCTTCCACCTCTCCCTACATACAGTGTCAACAAAGTTAAATGTGTACCAAACCAAACATGACTCGATGGAATCTCTGTCTGTTGTGGAACACTTTTGGAAGATGAAGTCACTGGAAGTGATTCCGTAGCATCTTAGATTAGCCTCAGGTGACTATTAGGGAAGCCATTTCACTCAGAGGTCTTAGAATGAATGTACCTTGAGCAAGCAGAAGAGGAACAAAAGGTTCCTAGGCTTTCTGGGATGCACAGTGAGTATTTCAGTGACAGGTGGCAGATATTCACTTCCATCAGTCTACAAGAAAGCAGTGGCTTTACCACAGAATGAGGGAATGCTCAGTGGTACAGAATAGAGGTCAATTTGCACGTGGCCTCGTAGTTTGCAATAGGTGAACATCTGGGGAGTGGCAGGTGCATCTGTACTTGCAGGAAGCGTTTACAGCCTAGAGATGCCCCTTGCCTGCCCAGATGTTCACCTATTGCAAACTAGTGGCGGTGCACAAAATTGTGCACGGCACACAACCTAATACTACCCAATCCTGATGAAAAACTTACCCGTCCCATCCACGCCATGACCATTTGCACCATTTCCAGTGCAAGGCGTCATCTGACAGCAAGTGCGCTGTTACCTCAGATGACCGCAGATGTGTCCGTGCAAGTGCAGAGCGTCACCATCTCATAGCAATGGCATTGCTACATGCACAGTCATGCAGGGCACCGCAGTCAAAATGGTGGTGCCCGGCTGGGGATCGGATGCACAACTGGACAGAGATAAGTGTCTGGGTGTATTGTGGGTAGGCCACTGCATACTAGTATAAGTTAGTCTCTTCTGCGCTTTCCCTATATAATGGATGGGAAGGCAAGTGCAGAACCACCACCACCACCACGTGGTTTTGTAAGTCAAATGCAAAGGAGTTTGGCTCAATATTTATTGTCACCTTGTGGCTCTGGAAAAGACTCCTTTGGCTAGGGCTCTGATAGTCAGGAACAAAAATTTCTGATCCAAGAGTTCCGGAGGGACCTATTTTGGTGGCACAATTAGGTGCAGCACTAAAAGGGTCCCCCTGCTAAACTGAAATAGAAAGTGTATCACCTTCCTCATGTCTTCCTGCTCCATTCTAGCAACCCCTGGCCCACCAGTAGATCTTTTAAAAATGGCTATCCAGGCCTTGCTACACTCAACTCAATGTGTGTGGATCATGCTAGCAAAGGACATGGTTTCCCCTTAAGCCAGTCCACTGTATGGGAGGAAAGCCTTTGGACCCCTTCCTGGATAATTTATGGATAAATGCAGAAAGGGGCCTAAAGTTCCTGGCTTCAGAGCCCCTGGGGCACCACCAGAACAAATCTCTCAGTAATCTGGAACACGGATTAGAGAGGCTGAAGACAGAGTTGATACTGCCAAGAGGTCATCTCCTAGAATTTTTAACTGATAGGCAAGTTTGCAAGGAAGGAGGCAATTTCAATTGTTAGGTTTTATAAGTTAGGATCTCGAATTGGTCTTGGTAGCAAATTCGTCACCAGGACCAGCCTCTTAAGTATTTGTCTTCTAGTATCCGTTAGTAGCCTTGCTGCTATTCAGTTTCGGAACTGCTATCAAAGGCCCTTTTGGTCTAGTGGTTAGGGAGCTGGACTCTTATCTGGGAATATC
>MTQE01002217.1:3369506-3392062 GCA_014337955.1 Aspidoscelis marmoratus | reverse complement strand
TAATGGGTACTTAATGGGTACTTCTAGTGACAGTGGAAAAACACCTCTAACCTAACCTAACCTAACCTAATCTAAGCTAAGCACATAGGATGGATTCATTGATATATGCTTAATAAGATAAAATTTTACAGTGCCTTGGAGAAACATAGTAACATAAGACATACCTCATGGGAAGGAACCAGTAGCCCATCTAGATGAGCAGTCAGAACACACAAGAGCATAAGAGAAGTCCTGATGGTTCAGCCCTTCTAGTCCGTCATCCCGTCTCCCACAGTGGCCCACCAACTACTTCAAGAACTTCTACAGCAGAAGACACTGACACTCTGCACAAACACAGTCATATCAGGGGGTCATGTGAGCTGCCAGCGAACTTGCACAGCAGCTCAGAGGACCTCCCCAACTGGAAGATGTGCAGATGCTCACTGTCTGGATGCTTACAGGTGGGTTCCCAGTCATGTGGGGTAAAGGTTAGGTAGCTCGTGGTGAACGATGTCATGCACCACAGCTAGTTTACAATCAGTCAACATCGGGGCAGGCAGGGGGCGCTTGTAGGCTGTTAATGGATCCTGTAAGTGCAGATGCACCTGCCCAGATGTAGACTAATTGTAAACTATGGGCCACAGTGCGAATTGATGTTTCTGGAGAGGATCAGTCTAGGCTGTCGTATCATGCTATATCAGTATTGGATCTGGAGTGACCCAACAGCATCCAACAGTAATACTATTGAAGGTAGAAATGTTTCAGTTTTTTAATCTTACAGAACCTGGATGAACTGCAGATGTGTTTCCTAAAATTTGTAAAGTCTATTGTATAAAGAAAATAAAGACAAAATCATATTAACCTTACTAATTGCTTCAAAAATAGTTAACACAAAGCTTTGAGAATGAAAAAAAGCAAATTGTGAAAGAATGATTTATTTAAGGTACAGGAAATAATTAAGCTCCCTGTAGTTAAAAAATTAAGTGATAGTATGCTAGTAAGATAAACATGGAGTCTGTATATATTTATAGAATAGGATAATTGATATGTTGTAACTCTTATGTTAATTCTAAATTATGAATTGTCCTTCTGTTTTTACATATTATATTATCATTTATAATTATTTTTTAAAAGATGCAGAAAAACACAGATTTATAAGGAGTTCAGGCTTCACATCTGTTGCTAATCTTTCCTTTCCTTTTGTTCCTTGTTTTAAATATTCCTTTGAGAAAGTTTAATTGCCACAGCCATGAACCCATCCAAGTAGTGTTATATCCCTGGTTGGGGGTGGAAATGAAATGTGACAGCCCTTATCATAGAATCATAGAATCATAGAATGGTAGAGTTGGAGGGGACCTCCTGGGTCATCGAGTCCTGGGTCATCGTTTGATGGCGATCAGAAACTACACCATGCAGCCAGTTTTCATATTATTTCTATCTATCTATCTATCTATCTATCTATCTATCTATCTATCTATCTATCTATCTATCTATCTATCTATCTATCTATTTATGGCCGCATTCCCATTACAAGCTTAATACGGTTTCCCTAAACTGAAATAATAGAACCGGATGCAAACGCGAATTTGCCTGATCCCATTACTTTCAACTTAATCGTGTTTGATCCGGATTCTGAGGATTGTACATGGCATACGTGATTCAAGGGGGGACTCAAGTGGCTACTTTCTAAAAGCCGCTTTCGGGGCTGAACTGCCCTCTTCCTCCTGGCATGAACGCGCCACCCATAACGGACCCCTTCATGGAGCCTAGCTGGGTGGCTGGGTGGCTGGTGCTTGCCTGGATGGAGGAAAAACGGCACTGGGCAGCCAGCAATTCTTTCCCCTTCTCTCCCCATTGCCCAGGGCACACAGCAGCAGTGGCAACTCAAGCCCCCTTCGCCCGCTCACCACCACAGCCTTAAAAACATTCACACATCTCCCAGAACCTTCAGCTGCCTTCCTTTCTTTTCCCTTTCTAAAGGTCAGAAATTTCAGAATTGCACAAAATTGCAACATTGTTATCAAGTGTGAAGTGGGTGGATTGTTACAGTGTAGCGGCTGCTGTAAGGGGTGGATTTTTACAGTAAAATCACTATCTTTGGAAGCAAGCTATTGGGGGAGGGAAATCCCAAACATGCATTCTCATCCCACTAAAACGGTACGGTTGCCACAGTAAGAAATGTAAAACGTTTCAAATGCACAAACCGGAGTGAGACATTTACAATGCTTTGGGGTGATTTAACACGCAGAAAGCGTGTTAAGCCAACCTGACATGGGGACTGTGAGGATCGAAACCGTTTTGAAACCATTTTAAGCTTTTAATGGGAATTCACCCTATCTATCTATCTATCTATCTATCTATCTATCTATCTATCTATCTATCTATCTATCTATCTATCTATCTATCATATTTTATTACTACTGCTACTACTACTATTATTATTGACATAAAACAACAATAACACAGAAAACAAGATATTTATGCTGGTTTGGGTTATTGTTATCTCTAGTTGGGCCCTTACCAAGCGCCTAGGACTGAGTGATTTCTTGGCGAATGATGCAAGCAGACCCCAGCAAAGTGGCTTTCTGTACTACTACTACTACTATTATTATTATTATTATTATTATTATTATTATTATTATTATTATTATACCACTCTTACCTTGAGGTCCCAGAGTGATTTACACAACAAACTACAGATACTACACACACAAAGAAACTGAAGGAGAATCTTCCAACATGCTCTTTCTCCTCTGCTCTCCTCTGTCAAGGTGGCTTTTTTGATGAGAGTTGAGAAAGGAGGTAGGGACCACTGCTGGGAGCTTGATCTTTCCAGTTTGATCTTTCTCCTACTCTCCCCTTGGTTAAGTGGCTCTTTTGATGACACTTGTGGGAGAGAGTGACCACCACTGGGAGCCTGATGAAGGATCTTTCCATACTTGCTTTCTCTTCCATTCTTGCATTCTCTTCCAGGCAAGGTGGCTATTTTGACAACAGTTGTGAGGGTCAACACTCCCCTCCCCTAGGTCAAGGTGGCTCTTTTTATGACACCTGAGGGACGAAGGGGCAATTGCTAGAAGATGATGTAGGATCTTCTTAGCTTGCTCTTTCTCCTTCCTTGTGAGCCAGGCTGGATTATTATAAATGGTGTGCTTTTCTTTTGTTGTCTTTTTAAGCATTAAATAAATAATTGCCCCAGTCCTCGTGTATGAATGTAAGAACTCCTTAGTTTCTAGGCTGGGACTTGAAGACTTATCCAAGGCCGAGTGTCTGTTTCACAGCATGGTGATCACACAGTGGTCCCTTGCAGTGCTGCGAGTGTCTTCTCCCCTCATTCCAAATTGGTTGCACACATGTGAATCCATGTCATGAGGAATCTATTGGATAGCTCCAGAACCTAATCTAACCAAAATACCTGCAGCATACTGCTCACATGCAAAATGCTAACATCTGTAACTGCACGGAAAAGACCTGCTCAAACAAGAAGGGGGGAGTGGAGGAGTTATTTGTGTGAGTGCAGGGGATAGATGTGGCCACAGTTAGGGGCAGCGGCATCTCAGAGATTGAGACTGTAGGGTGTTATTTGAAAACAAGCATTGCACATCTACTTTAAGGGACTGAAATCATGCACCAGGAGCAGCTTGCAATGTGCCAGAAGTTTCTGGCAGCTTATCATAGGTGCTGAGGGCAAGACGTAAAAGCGTGTGAGATACAGAAAGCTGTAGGATTAGATAGATCCATCCTGGGAGGTAAATATATTTGTCTCTGCATCTCCTTTTGGAGCTGTAAAGATCGGTGTACTTGTTTATCTAAGCTTCCCATCTAGCCTAGTGCCATTTTTTAAATAGATGTGGTTGTTACACAGTAATATCACCCACCTGACGCCATCCAAACAGGGGGGAAAGGCATATTTCCAGTGTGAGTTGAAAGCACATACAGGAGAAAACCCAAACAAAAATCTATATAAGTGGAAATAAAACACAATGTCCCTGTTTGCTCTCAATCTGCCCATGAAGCTTCCAGATGGAGAAGTTTTCTTCTTTGCCACAGGGTGAATGCGATTGCAAACGTCTCTTTGTGCGAGGGCTTAGTGATACTCTATGCAGCTTGAAACATATCCATGAGATTGTTATCTTCGAAGGCTGGAAATCAGGTCTCGCTTGTCTGAAGTGCAGATATCCTCATTGCCTGCCACGGCTTCATACAGCAACACCCCCAGAAACAATCTCTCTGCTGTGTTCACGACTAATCTTTCCCTATTTCTAAATCCCTATTAAGATTTTTTTCCCCAAAAAATCTATTCACTACAATCTCACACTATTATTAAAAGGACACTATCAACACATTTTTATAGTCTTCTTGATTTCTTTTCTCCATTATCATTTCTTACAGAGAATCTGAGGCACAAATGTCATCCTCTCCCCATCCCTATAGCACTGCAAAGCAAGGAGGTAAAGTGCCTGTTTTAGTGTTAACAGCCCACGAGAATTACTGTCTTAAATGCATGCCCATGTTCAGCATGGGATGGAGATAGATTTGATTCAGGGTTAGTTCAGTGGCAACCTGTGGGATAACAGCAGAGGGTCGAAGCTCCAAACAGAGCCTCATCTTTCATCCCCCAGAATTACATTGTGATGGATATCGCAATGTGGTTTAAAGCACTTCAAAGTAGAGATGTGCATGAAAGGGCTTTCTTGCATTCACTTCGAACTGAATCGAATGTAAGAAAATTCAAATTCATTCGAATAGATCCCCTTTGAATGTGGTAGGATTCTATTTCATCGAAACGTATTTGTACAAATTCATATGAATATCCGATACGAACGCATGCGTATCTGATATGTAGCCCGTAACTTATCCACTCTGAAAGCATCAAATCTGCCCTGAATCCACTTTGAATCCACTCTCAATCCATGTTGAATGCACTCTAGATCCATTGCAGATGTGACTGGCACAGACGCTTTCCCAATCTCCCCAGGTTCGTGAATGTTCCAAAGCATTTCTATGAATGTTCTGAAACATTCGTATGAATATGAATGCCAATCTATGAATGTCGTAACACTCAAATTTGTATATGCATGTATGAATTTGTGCAAATTTGTACAAATATTGAATGTTATATTCATGCACATCCCTACTCCAAAGTAAGGCTTCAATTGGAGTCTTCCTGCTGGCAAGATTTCAATTCCAAGTGCCTTTCCACACTTCATGGCCTCCCAGACTTGAGAAGCCACAACCCTTGTTAGTTTGCTCTATCCACACTGGGTAGGACATAGTCTGGGCTAAGTGACCAAAACAGCCCCTTAAACTGGGATACTGCTAAATCTTTTTACACAATGTCTACTAGTGGTTCAGGGGCCACTGGGACAGAAGAAGGATGCATGTAGAAAGGTGTTTGCCTTCTTGGTCCAGGTAGCAGAAGGGCCCATTTCAATGGTACACCCAATTGTACTACTGAAATGGGTTCTCATAAGTTCCTGGCTGCAAGAGCTCTTGCAGCAGGTTCTGAAGTTCATGTGAGCTTCGGGGCAGGATAAGATTGCACTAGGGCTGTCCTGAAACAACTGTTTGAAATGCAGACATTGGACAGCTGGTCTTTGGCCCACAGTTTGCCATAGTTGACACTATCATGAAGATGGCAGGGCTCCAATCCAGAATATAATCTAGAGCAAGGCCCGTGCAGAAATGGCCTTCTTAGAGAAAGACGAGTCATGTGAAACTAGTATCAGTTGCAAAATCAATCCTGATAAAATACATCAGGGGTGAGGGGAGCAGAACAAAGCTTCAGATTGACTGCAATTATCAAGTTGGGTGCTGGAGTTACAATCTGCTTCAAGCATTTGTTCCATGGCAAATTGAGACTGCCTTCCTAACTGATTTACGCATTTGACTGATCCTGGAATAGAATCTATGTGTGCCTTTCCACAGATGAAAGTCATAAGTGTTTGAAGAGACTTATTCTGTATATCTTCTCTTTTCTCTCCCCTTCTCTTATATACCTGTCTAACAGTCCAACATGAACTCATCTTGATAATTCCAAACCCATTCTAAATATGTTCATCACATCTTTATGCACATCCAGACACGTCTACCTGCATGGGGCTCAGCTTTGGACCTGTGCAACAAACTTTTGGAAATATAGAACACTTGTAAACATAAGGGCTGGGGAGAAAAAATAATCAGATGGACAGACAGACAGACAGACAGATGGATAGATGAATAGATGATAGATAGTCCTATGCGAAGGGAGCCCATCTGGTATAGTCTTTTAAAGTTGCTTTAGAGTAATGTTTATTTGTCTCATCCTCTCCCCCCCCCCCCGCGTTCCTACTAGAGCTCTCAGGGTTTTTGTTTTTGCTTCTAGGTTAAAGCAGGATCCTACATCTGTAAAGCTGTGGCACAAATTAACCTGCAGGCAGCCAAGCAGTCTGAAGGTTCAAAGTGATGGTTGTTCCGCAGATTATTCCTGGCCTCTGTGTATCACAGTCATATTTGCTGTCATATTTGCATAGAAAGAGGTATACATCTCCCGGGGGAAAATAAAAATGGAGGGAGGGAGAGAGAGCGAGATAAATGGAAAACTGTCGGTCTAGCTCATAATTCAGAAGCATGTGGGTAAATAATGCAACACCACACTTGGTCTTAGCCAAAAGACCAAGAAGCCTTTCACTTTTCTATACTAAACTACTCCCAGCAAAGACCTCCCCTCTGCATGCTGGTGCAATCCAAGGCAGGCCCTTCCCCCCGCTAGATGGAGTGTAGACTGGACTAGGCATCCCAAAATGGCTGCCTAGTTCAGGATACCAGTAAGCCTTTTTATAAAGATCTATCAGCGGTCCAGTGGTTTAGTAAACAAGACCGAGGACATGTGTGAGTGCTGTACAGGCTTTCATGTTTTGGTTTAATGGGAGACTCATTTTGGCAGCACAACAGCTACCAAAATGGGTTCCCTGGAGGCTCCAAGATTAGTTCCTGCACATAAGAGCTTGCAAAGTCTGGCTCTAAAGCTTGTACAAACTCAAGGTTTTGGATCAGTTATCCAAATGATTAAGGGGCTGGAACATCTCCCTTATGAAACCAAGCTGCAACATCTAGGCCTCTTCAGTCTGGACAGACAGTTTTTAAGAGAGGACGTGATTGAAGTATATAAAATTATGCACGGTATAGAACAGGTGGATAGAGAAAATTTATTTCTCTCTATCACACAACACTAGATCCAGGGGGGCACTCTGTGAAGCTGATGGGTAGGAGAGTCGGATCCAAGAAGGGGAAGTATTTCTTCACCCAGAGGGTCATCGGTTTATGGAATTTGCTGCCGGAAGAGGTGGTAACAGCTACCAGTCTAGATCGCTTCAAGGCAGGGTTAGACAAATTTATGGATGACAGATGTATCAATGGCTACTAGATTGAATGCCTAGGTGCATCTTTCAGGCTGGGGGGGGCGGGGAGCTGGGCGCTTCTAAGGCCATTTGCTGGGATTCAAGAGCAGGCAAAGTTTTGTCCCTGTCTCTGCTTGAGATGCCCATGAGAATTTGGTGGGCCACTGTGTGAGACAGGACACTGAACTAGATGGGCTATGGACTGATCCAGCAAGGCTTCCCTTATGTTCTTATGTTTAAATGCAGATAGCATTGTTCCAGAATACATAGATGGATTCTAGGAGGTGGACTGTTCCAGCTGTTCTCATCCAGTAGAGCTGCCCATGACGCGTGAGTGTGGAAACAGCCTTTGGTTTCCTTTAGCAAGGCTGTGGGTATCAAAAATATTCCAGTCACACAGGCTTCTATTTGAGTTCCCTCTTGCCAGGCACACACAATCTGGGAGTTCTTTACATTGTTAAATTGCCCCTTTAAGTTCAAACAGTAATTTACTACTTGATCAGGACAAGTGGCATTGAGGAAGGAAGGCCTTTTAATGGCTTCAGGGCTGTAAAAGGCCATCGTCCTTAAAGGTCAGAGATGGAGAAGAAAAGCAGGCGGAGAATATTTTGAATTGATTTAGTTCTTCTTTTCTTGAGCACATACCCCATTAAAAAATAAAACAGCTGCTTCACAAAGTAACACTAAATCTAATCAGAAAATGGTCCACCATTGGAAGGCCTCAAATTGCCCGTAGCTATGGCACTCTCCTCTTATTCCACTGCAAAATTTTGATCTCTTTCCTTTGCCAGAACATAGACACATCTTTCTGCTTTCAAGTGCATCATTAGAGTACATAGTAGCTGTGAAAACTTTGCTTAAGTCTTTTCTTGCCTCTTTCCCAGCTGAAATGGAGTTTCTGTTCACCCTCCACACACAAAAAAAATTGTTTTTACAAGTGTCTCCTTCTCCCCTTGAAATTACACTTGTTCAGGTTGCAAGCAGAGCCAGATGAATTTGTATGCCATTTCATAACCTCCAACATGTTGCTAGGGACAGGGAAAAATAGAAAAAGGGAGGGGAAATGTGACCTGTCTAAACTTTTTTCATAATGAACAGGTAAATTCAAGCAATGGCCACAGTTTACTTGAGGGAAAAGACTCTGAAAATTTGAGATCCAGGCCAACAATCTTTTCATCCATGGTGCTTTCAATCAAATGGTGAGCTAGTTTGGTCTAGCGTTTAAGGAGCCAGCCTCTTACCTGGGAATACCAGGTTTGATTCTGCCCTCCCCCATGAAGCCAGCTGGGTGACCCTGGGCTAGTCACAGCTCTCTTTCTGAGCTCTCACAGCCCCACCCACCGCACAGGGTGTTTGTTGTGGGTAGAAAAACAGAAGGCTTTGTCAGCCACTTTGTGTCCCCTTAAATAGGTGAAAAAAGCGGGGTAGAAAAGCCAACTCTTCTTCTTCTTCGGTTCAAGATTGCAGAGTGAAGCTGTTGCTCTTCTGATTCTCTTCTCATACCCTAGGGAACCTTTCATTCACCTAAAGTTACTTGCTCTAGAGGAAAAAGGGGTAGTTTTGTATCCCAGCTACTTTCTTTGGTGAAAGCCAAACTACTTATGACAATGAAGTGAAATACTCAGGGTTCAGGCCCTGGAGGGTCTCTGAGGATGTCCGACAGCAATATGACTGTAGGTTAACAAACCAAAAATAAACAATATGCATTGGAACTAAAATGGGATATAAAGTTTCTAAGAATCCTGCTGATTTTTTTTTAAGGTGGCTGCTCTATCTGCTCTAACCCTGCTCTATCTTTTCCTCTACTTCTGTGGCTTTTGTGTGCATTTAGGTACAGCCTAAGATCCTAACCATCTCTAGGGGGATTAAGAACATAGGTATAAGAGAAGTCCTGCTGGATCAGGCCACAGTCCATCTGGCCCAGCATCCTGTCTCATACAGTGGCCCACCAACTGCAGAAGATAAAGGCAAAACCTTCACCTGCAAATGGCCTTTAGTGGTATTCTGCCTGTGTTTCCAACCTATAGGAATTCATTCTAGTAGCTATTGATGCACCTATCCTCCGTGAATTTATCTAATCCTTTCTTAAGGCTCCACAACCTTTAGCTGGAGAAGCAAAGAGTGACCTTTTTGGAAATCATGGACAAATTTCACCCAAATTGTGAATGGTTTGCACAAGATGTGGATATCCAAATAAGAAGAAGTTGATACTGAGCCCTTCCGAATTTTCCATCTTCACTTTCTGCTCCAACATGAGTCCAGCAGTTACAAGAGGCTTTTACAGAAATATGAACTAAAGAGCAATGTTTGCAGGATGAAGCCAAGTAGCTAGTGAACACTCATTTTAACTGAAGTCACATCTCCATTTTTTTTGGTGTGAGTGAAGCCTAGGGGAGGATGCCTTGGCAGATGTATCTTTTTTGCTGCAGTGCTGGGCACTTCTACATAGAGATGTACATGAGCCTAAAAAACTGCGGTTCAGTTCGAATCAAACTGAACATGAACACTACTTGGTTTGGTTCTACATGAGCCCTGTTTTCAAACAGACAAGATATTTGAAATTCAGATGAGACCCTGTCTGAGCTTAAAATATACTGGTTTGTTAAAACATCCCTTGGGTTTGGTTTAATTCTGAACTTCCTTTTAAAATAGGGCAGAAGGTTTGGTTCAAATCAGAACACTTCAATGATGGAGACAGTGAACTATTTGAACCTGTTTGGTGTATCTTTAGTTCGCCATATCCATTTTGGTACGTGAAGGCTGACAACATAACAGATAAGGGGGTTCTCTAAATAATGTGATATTGCGCCCTCAGGTGTGAACACCTTGAGTTGGTGTCTGGCTCCTCATATCTTTTGGTGAACACTTCATGTTACCGGTACCAAAAATTGAACCCTAGTAATCTAGTCCCTTTGATCAAGTGCCAGTGGATGTAAGTGGAAACAGTTGGGCAATTTCTCCATTGATTTATGGCTTCAGGAATAAGAATCTATGGCTGGATCTGCACTGGCCACTGGCTTGAGAATGCCTCATCTCCACTGTGCACTGGTGTACTGGGAGGCCATGCCTCCCATGGAACAACCACATCTAGATGGGGTGAGACACTGGAGCAGGCCTCCGTATGAAAATGGTGCTGGAGTTCCCTCTGATGGGAGACCTCTTCAAAGTGGTCTCCCAAGCTTTTCATCCGATCAGCCACCCCAGCTTCTTGATATACAGACAGTCAGGCTGATCTATCAGCGCATTGAACGTGTTGCCATTTTCCCAGACACCAGAAATGGCCCTGGAAGACCCTGGGCTCCTTTTCACTGGGCTTGTAGAAATGGCCCACTTCCAGGGCCATTTTTGGGATCCCAGTGAAAAAGAGCCCAGGGTGGCAATTTTGGAGGTTGGGACTTGGCTTCTGAAGTTGGGCTCGGCCAGACCTTCACAATGTGGATGGCCTGTAGTGTGTACTGCAGTCTGGAACTCCAGCCACAGCCTGGGGCAACTCAATGCAGGTACAGACTAGCATTGCCTGGCATTAGGGATGTGCACCAATATTCATAACATTCATTATTCATACAAATTCGGACAAATTCAGATATCTGTACATGAATACTAATGTTTCGGACATTTGTGCAAATAGTTTGAACATCTGTTAAACTGGGGGTGGGGGTGGGAAAGCAGTTATGCTACACATCTGCAACGGATCCAGGTTGCATTCAACGTGGATAGAGAGTGGATTAAAAATGAATTCAGGTCAGATTTCATGCTTTCAGAGCACGGATTTGTTATGGGATACATATTCATTCATATTGGATAGATATTTGTTTGTATCCGATACATATAGAATACTCTTCGTACGAATACATGAGTGCTCCAGATGCTGTTGGATTCCAGCTTCCATCAGTCTCAGCTAGGGTACCCAGTAATGATAGGAATTATTGTTCAGCAATGTCTGAATGGCCCTAGCATTTCCAACTACCATTTGAAGCCGAAGTGCTTTTAAAAACTAATGCTATACATTAAAAATGCTACTCAAAATTTGCATTCTGTCATGGAAGGAAAATGCACTCTGCAGAGAAGCAGGTGACAGGACTCTGTTATCACATGCTGAATCAGATACAATATCCATCAAATCATATAGAATTAAAGTAATCATCTGTTTAATTCAATGCATCCCTTAGTGCTTGTAACCGCTAAATGAAATGCACGCCATGTCCCGCAAATGCATCATCATCGGTCTTGTAAAATGAAATACATGCAATATTAAAACGGAGATAACATTTATTAAAACCATTATGCAAAGAACCTGAGATGATATTTGAACGGCTCGTGGGGTGTGATGACTTGTTATGGTTACTCAAGCAGCTTAGATATTTATTCACAGGCTAAGCAGCTGCACTTTTCCATCACAGGGGAAGAAAAGGGAGAAAGATCCCTGCTCAAAAGGCTTTCCTTCGAATATTGAAAACATTAGCATTATCGAACCACAATGGACCCTGTTATGAAGGCAAGTGGTGAAGGCAAGACCTGAATTTGCCGGTAGATGCTGAGGGAATTGCTCCTGGGCTTCAGCACCTGTCTGCTCAGGCAGCATGTCCCAGCCCGTGATAACTTTTAAGGTCATGAGACAAAGGACCTTTCTGCACTTACCTTAGATCCAGATTAAGGAGCTTCTTAATCTGGATCTTGGGCCTCTATATCCACATGTTAACGTGGATCATGGAGGCCCTGCTTCCTGCCGGCTTGGCTCCTCCAGCACTAGATTGAGCCAGATCAAGATGAAGAGGTCCTTAATCTCTGGTAGACACATTTAATTGTGTCTACTGAAGATTTAAGGGGCTTGTTCCAGAACACAGGAGGTATGCAGATAGCATGCCTCCATGGCCTGGGACTAGTGGAGGTTGCTCTTCACCCTCCCCAAGCCCTGAAGCTAGGAGCATTCACACACGCTTCACAGTCACAGGGAGTCATGGGCTGGATCATTACCACCAGTGTGGACAGTGCCGATCCAGTCCATGCCTCCTCATGATGCAGATCAGTGGGATTGGTTATTCTAGACTCAGTGATGCAGGTCTATAGCAGGTAAGTGCAGAAAGGGCCAAAGCTGGCTAGTAAATGTGAGTAAATGGACCTACCAGCAATACTGAATGGGCTTAACAGCAGGGTGTGGGTATGGCCTCATAGATGTGCATTAATGTGCAGACCTATGAGGCCTAGATGTTTGGGCCCTTAATATGAATTAAGGGGCTTATATTTACAAGATTATTAGGTCCTTTCTAAACTTACCTCAGTTGATCCTTATTAGCTAGATTTGTATTAGTTTGATCTGGATCAACCACAGGCATAGGGATGAAGAAGAAGAAGAGTTAGCTTTTCTACCCTGCTTTTCTCACCCATTTAAGGGGCTGGCAAAGCTTTCTATTCTTCTCCCCACAAGAGACACCTTGTGAGGTAGGTGGGGCTGTGAAAGCTCAGAAGAGAGCTGTGACTAGCCCAAGGTCACCCAGTTGGCTTCGTGGAGGAGGGTGGAATCAAACTCGTTGAGTACGAGATATAAGCCCAGCACTGTAACCACAAGACCAAGCTGGGATTTGCATTGAGTGGGATTTAGAACAACAAATGTGTGCCAGAGGAGTGCTAGGATGGATCTAGATGAGGGATGTGCATGAATATTCATAATATTTGAATGCTGGCACATCTGAAGAATGTTTTGACACATTTGTATGAAACTTCACATGAAGCTCTGTAGGCGATTTGTATGGGATACGTATGAGACTTGTACGCATTCATATGGGATTTCTATGGGATTGAACATTTGTATTGAACACGAATCCTACCACATTTGAAGAGGATCTATTTGCATGAATATGAATTTTCTTGCACTCAATTCTATAAGAATCAAATAGAAAAAACCCCAAACATTCGTGCACATCCCTAATGTAGACCACATTTACATCAGAGAACATAAGAACGTAAGAGGAGCCCTCCTGGATTAGGCCATAACCCATCTAGTCCAGCATCCTGTTGCACACAGTGGGTCACCAATTGCCCATGGAAGTCTCAAGTGGAGACAAGAGCAAACCTTCTCCTGCTCTCAAATCTCAGCAAATGGCCTTAGAAATATCCTGCTTGTCCTCACAGCCTAAAAGATCCATTCTAGTAGTCATTGATACATCTGGCATTCATAAATTTGTCTAACCCTTCCTTAAAACCGTCTAGGCTGGTAGCTGTCACCACCTCTTCCGGTGGCAAATTCCATAAACCGATGACCCTCTGAGTGAAGAAATACTTCCCCTTGTCTGATCTGACTCTCCTACCCATCAGCTTCATAAAAAGGCCCCTGGTTCTATTATTGTGGCGATAGAGAAAAGAAATACTCTCTATCCACCTTTTCTATACTGTGCATGATTTTATATACTTCAATCAGGTCCCCTCTTAAATGCCGTCTTTCTAGGCCGAAGAGACCTAGATGTTGCAGTCTAGGGAAGTGTTCCTTATCTGGTCTACCTCTAATCCGGATTAGTGAACTCTTAGTATAGATCTCCTCTCCTCCCACATTGTTCTTACCAACTCCTTGATCTGGATTGCAGTGCAGACAATGTGCTGTTAGCAGCTCCTTGATCCGGATTAACAAGTAAGTGCAGAAAGGGCCTCAGAACAACTCATGAAGCACAAAAGCCATTGCTACTAAAATATTGTACAGATGAACACTTCTGTTTTAGGAAATCCCACTGAATTCATTGCAACTTGTTTGCACATAAAAGTGCAAACTATCACACTTTGAAGGAAAGGCAGCATACCTAGTGTAGATATAAACTCATGCATAATTGATTTTGGCCTGCCAAGGCAAGACCTCTAAACTCTTCTACTTTTAAAGCCTCAGCAGAATACAGATATACACCTGCTTCTGCTGGACCCATCTGTTCCTTTCTGCACTATCTTTCTCTTTTGCTTACTCCCCCAAAGTTACACTTGCATCACCTGCTTCACCTGAGAGGTTGATCAAACACTTTGCAAGATGTTGTTTTGCACATTTTTAATAAGCTTTGGTCTCCATTTTATCATCTGAAGTGTTTGCCAACAGTCCTCTCTGTTTGTCGGCAAAAAGATAGAAATTCCTTTTGAACTGGCACTAGCTCAGCAGGATAGATGACCTGCTGGAAGAAGAATTTATCTTTTTCCCCCTCCAAGTTTTCCCCTCTTTTTGCAAACAAGGAACAGCTGGAAATTGCAAGCCAAACTTTTATCCAGACATTCTAGCTTAGCGTAATTATTTCCACTGATTATACAGGTCACAATCAAAGTTGGACACTCTGCTACATGCATACAATTTCTGCATTTCTGAGCATGTTTTAATATCCATGCCAGAACACAAAGGAAAGCCTTTTGATTTGCAAAATGCAAACAGGTTTATTGATCAACTTCAGTCATAATGAGGTCCCACCTAGTGTATTTGTATTAGTGATTGGGGCATGAGATTCATAATTGTCTTTTTTGAAAAAACGACAAATTTGTCCTTGGTTTAATAGTTTTGCTTTTGGTGGTTTTACTCTTTTCTTTTGTGTTTTACTTTGCTTGAAACGGATGTATAGCATGCAAAATGTTTCATTAATGTTTACATTTTCTTTAAAAATTGTAAAATCATTTCAAATCATTTCTTAAATTTTATCAAAAAACCACATTCTGTGGTAGAAAGATGGATTAGGGAAGAGTTGGGAACATAAGGACAACACACTGTTTCTATGCGATACGTCTGAGGCACCTCAGAAAAGACTTCAAGGTGGGATGGTTCACACACCAACCTGCCCTGCCAACCTGTCCTGAACATACTGTGCTAGAAAAAGTGAAGCAAAGTGGAGTAAAGTCTTACCTGGCCAGATCGCCGGGGGGGGGAGGGGCATGGGCCTCCCTCCCACCTGCTCCTGAGAGGCCCCGGGAGTGTGCACCTGGAGCAGGGAGGGCACCCCCCCTCCAAGCCTGGGATCTTCCATGTTGGAACCAGGAATAAAAGCTTCTGATGCCGGGATGGGGCAGGGGAGAGGGAAAGGGAGGGGGAGGCCCCCCCACCCGATCGCCCCCCCCACCCAATCACCCCCCACCCTGGGCATTGGGGATGCTGCACGCGCACAGGAGACCTACCTTCCTGGCGTCCAGGCTTGCAATGAGCAAGGGACGCCGGGAACGCACACACGGGGTGAGGGTGGGGGTGGGTGGGAATCATCTTCTGGGTGTAGGCGCCTACATCGAGGCACCTACACCCCGAAGATGGGTGTGATCATGGTGGGGGTGGGGCTGGGGGTGGGGGTGCGGTGTGGGGGTGGGTAGAAGTGAGGTGCTGGGGGTGGGAGAATCATCTGTGGGGTGTAGGCGCCTAGATCCAGGTGCCTACACCCCGCAGAGGGCTGCGATCGGGGTGGCGGGGAAGCCTTCGGAGACCGGACCCACACGCTCCGATCTCCGAAGGGGTCCTGCCCCATAGGCAGCTGCCCCAGGGTGGCTGCCTGGATGCCCGGGCACCCTCGTGCCAGCTGCATGGGCCCGATCGGGGCCCGTAGAGCCAGCACGAAGCAGGGCAAGTGGGGCAAGCGGCCTGACAGCGCTGCCCGCCCCTTGGGTGCTTGCACCCAATGGGAGGTAGCCTCGCTGGCTGTATCCTCACCCCTGGCCGGCCTTTCCCAGCTAAGTAACTTCAGGACGCTTTCAGAATTCGCACACAGGCGCGCAGGAATGCATTTACACGCGTTCCTGCCTTCCTGTGTATGGATGCTGAAAGCATCCCGAAGTTACTTAGGCCACCTGTACTGAATGGAACGGGTGTAGTGCGAAAAGGGCTCTAGTTAATACAGATCTAGCTAATATAGATGAAGCGAGGTAAGTGCAGAAAGGGCCTTTAAAAGCCTTTAAATGTATACCTAATGGACCATCTGGACCCACATCAAAACCTTATTTACTTAGATCATCTTCAGAAGCTGAATTTCACAAAGTACAGACAAATTCAAACATCTGTTTCATGTCATCTATTTCACCCTATCCATATGGAAAGAGGAAGATATAAAGAAACCTCAAAATTTGAGCTTCCAATTCTTTTTTATTATTAAATTTTAGTGCTACAGCTGTAACAGAAACAAACATAAGGAAATATAAACAAGCATGTATAGAAATAACATGAAATAAATAATAATTTAAAAAGAGTTTAAAATTTAAATAGTTTAGCTAAATTTGAAGCTTGCATCTATTATTAATCCCAGAATATATAATACTGGATAACTATTTTCAGTTTAGTAAAAACTCTAGAGGTGACTTTAGACAGTCACAAATTGAGAGTGGTTGCTTTTTTAAAGATAACTAATGCCCTCATAGGTCCAAAAATGGTTTTAATTTTTTTTTGACCCTGGAGTAGTTTTAATTCATTTGAGAAAATATCCCAAATTAGTTTAGTTCTTCCACGTTTTTGCTATGGTATGTTTGGCTGCTATTAGTAGATGATTGAAGAAATTTTATTTTTTATGGACTCCAACTTCCACTGAATACTGGAGGCCTTTTCGCACTACAGCCATCCGGATGTAGTGCAGTTAGGCTAGGACACATGAGGACGGATTCCCCATTCACACCTGGCCATTAAGGGACGTGTTCCCACGCATCCATTACCTCCCTAGGTGCGAATGGGGAATCCACCCCTGTGCCAGCCTTTTCATAGCAGCCCACTGGCAGACAGCTTAATCCTGGCCCGGCCAGGGGTCCCATGGGCTTTAGCTGACCCTATCGAACCGGGCGTTCAGCACAGGCTCACACCATACCCCAATCGCAGGTGTGGCGTACATAGGCACACAATGCCACAGATCGGATTCACAAGCCCTGCCCCTGTGGCCTGTCAGTCCAATCCCAACCTCTGAAGAAGTAAGTCATGAGTGTGCATTTCAGGAGCAGCGGGGTCCCTTGGGTGGGTGTGTGTGTCTGGGGGCCCCTGCAGGCTGCAGCTGACCCGACTGAGTCAGCTAAAGCCCACTGGACCCCTGGATGGTCTGGTCCGGTCTGGCCCCTCCCCCAAAAGGGGCTTTTGGCCAGAGCTGTCTGGCAGGGAGGCTGCAAATGTTCTCCCTGCTGGACAGCTCTAGGATAGCCAGGGACAGTTTGGGCCAGGTGTGGAGCACAATTTCATGCTCCACACTCTGGCTGCAATTAGGCCACCCTGCAACATGCCAGGATGGTTCTGGATAGAACTGCCCGCCCGGCAGAGCGAGTACTCTTTCGCAGGGCTGGCCTAATTATTGTACAGAGGCCCTCATGCGAATAGGCCTTGGGTCTATCCCTTTTTGTTCCCTGTTCCTCCTTCCATCAGATCTGCAGCGATTGATGATGATGTTGAATAGGACACTTAAGAGTCTTCAAGATTTCTGCAAACCAAATCCTCTTCCCTTTCCTCCTCCTGTATGGTATCCTAAATAAACAATCTTTTGCAACTCAGATACTGGGGAATCAATCCTGCACAACACCTACACAACAGGAATTCTCCTCTCAGCCTACTGCTAGCTTTTGTGAATCACAGAATATCAAGACTTTTTAACAAGGTAGCAGTTGGAGAAAAAATTGAAATCAGCTGTGGAGGATGTTGTTATATTGTGACATATTCTACATTCTCCATCTCCCCTAAATAAATGGAGGCATCTGAACATGGTTACAGTGGATGTGTGCACGCACACACATACTACAGCACCAGGAGACATTTGCTATAAAATTGTCTGAAGATGCCCTTGGGACACATTGTCCTCTGAAATCTCTCACCTTCCTACATTGCATCCCTTCTGACTATGTTGAACAAGGCTGCTGTGAAGAATAATGTGCAAATGCCAAATCTGTCTATTTCTGTCTATATGTCTGACTCGGGGTCTCTTAGAAGCAGCTGGTGGGAATCTGTTGAAGAGTTTGTGGGAGAATATTTTGGGACTGCAAATTCACATCATGCCAAGGAGGGCGAGATTATTAGCTGATGGTCTTCTAGGTACAAGGCAGGGCCTAAGGCTCAGGAGGAACAAGTTGTCATGTCAAAGATGATAATATGTTTTGGGAGCCGTACTAGGTACTAGGGGTGAAGTCCGGGCTGGGTAGACAGGGATTGGCTTCCCTTTCACTGCACTGAGAAATTTAAAAATACAAAATTGGTGTTTTGCTCTATGGAAACATCTGGGGAGTTTCTTTGCTACCAGCTTGAGTCCTATCTATCCCTTTATGTATTGGGCCTTATTTTGAGGCCTGCTCCTCAGAACTCTAAGGGCCTGCTGTACTCTGCATTATCATGTGGATGTCAGACCTCTATTCCCCAGAAGACCTACCGTGGAAAGTGCCTTTTCTCTCTTCCTTCTCTGCATAAAACTGGTGGTACATATTTAAGAAATGCCTGGGGAAATGTAACACAATATATACACATATATTCCAGCATATAAGACGACTGGGGGTATAAGACGGCCCCCAACATTTCCAGTTAAAATATAGAGTTTGGGATATACTCGCCGTATAAGAAGACGATACTCGGCGTATAAGACGACCCCGGACTTTTGAGAAGATTTTCCTGAGTTAAAAAGTAGTCTCACACACCAGAATATACTATGTTTAAATTTTAGAGTGTATATTGTTTACCACTAAAATTATACACCATAACTGTGTATTGCAAACAGCTACTATATGGTTGTACAGTTATTATACACACACACAGTTATTGCACAAACTTGCATATCACAGTAATTTTCTGGAAAAAAAGTACTGCACAATTCAAATCAAGGAGGGATAAGTTTATGCTCGTTTCCGTTGCTGGATTTGTGTTTTGCTAGAACCAAAACCAAGGCTCTGGTCACACCTTCACTTTAATCCTCCTTCAGTCCATCTTCGGCCCCCAATGCTCACAACTTTTTAGTCCTTTCTGTTTTATATATGGACTTTCCTCCCTTTAATCGTACTTTCCAAAGTCTTGATTTTTACAGGTCTCAAGCCATTATAGAGTGTTAATCCGTTTTCATTTTCTGTGTGTGATCAGTGAAGAGGACTAAACGGGGCTGAACCGTACTATAGTGGGTGAATCCTGCATAAAATTGCCCTCCCTTTCACCCAATGTGTGATTACATGCTGCGGAGTGACAGAACCTTTGTCCTATCAGAGCACAGGGGGTGTTGTGACCGTGGAGAGGGGTGGAGAGCTAAAAACATTTCATAAAGGACCCTCAGGATGGGAACAGAAAGGTGTCAGCAAAGTGACCCAAACTGAGGACAAACTTAGGAAGGATTATCAGGTTTGGGGTATAATCAAAGTTAGTGCATTTTGAGTCTGGGTTCTAAATAAGATGCACTATTTCAGCAAGGTGTGACCATGACCAAAATCATGTGAAGCTCATATTATGTAGGAGACAATAATATTTTACATTTGTAACCCGCCTTAAGTGTTTAGAAATGTTTAGAATGGCTGCATGCAGATAAACAGAACTGAAGTTATCATTCATTCATTCATTCATTCATTCATTATTTACATTTCTATCCCACTCCATACCTGAGGTTTCTGGGCAGGTAACAACCTTAAAACAACGGATTAAAAACAGAATATACATTAAAAGGCTTTAAAAATTCAACAAATCTAAAACAATACATAACATGTTTAAAATGATAAGTGTATGTACTGAAGGGAGGGGAATATAATCAGCTCAGCCAAAGGCCAGGGCAAAGAGGTGCATCTTCACCACCTTCCTAAATATATATAAGGAAGGGGCATGACGCACCTCAAGGGGGAGGCTATTCCATAGTCTGGGGGCTGTCACAGGAAAGGCTCTCTCCCAGGTACCCACTAGCTTCACTATTGAAGGTGGTGGGACAACCAGGAGAGCCTCACCGCTAGATCTTAAGGCACAGGCAGGTCTTAAGGAATGCAATCCCTAGGAATGCAACTGAAGAAGAAAAAGAAGAGTTGGCTTTCCCACCCTGCTTTTCTCATCCATTTAAGGTGACTCTAAGTGGCTGACAAACCTTCTGTTCTTCTCCCCACAACAGAACATCCTGTGAGGTGGGCAGGGCTGTGAGAGCTCAGAAGAGAATTGTGACTAGCCCAAGGTCACCCAGCTGGCTTTCATAGTGGAGAGCTGAATCGAACCTGGTATTCCCAGATAAGGGTCTGGCTCCTTACCCACTAGACCAAACTGGCTCACAAGAGGATGGACCCCAATGCAGTACCCCTTCCACCCATTTCTACCCACTGAAATTTTCAGATTCATTCTCCACCCTAAATTCTGACCTCAGTCTGTATAAGATGAAATACAAGGGCATTGAGCAGCCCTTTCTTCTTAAAAATTGAAACAAATGATGATGGATTCTGTTACTAATACCATTCTGGTGTTTTCTCCTCTGCATCCCTATTAATCTCTTTTCTGTCTTCCAGGGGGTCATGGTACTTATGTGTCCATCCCTCCATCCCAGGGATGCTCAGTTAATGTTTGAAAGACAGATTGATAGTAGGACATTGCTAGCTAAAGAAGGGGGTATATGAGAAGATTTCCTGAGCTATTATTCTTTCAATGTTTTCAATTAAGGGCGAGAGAAAGAACAAAAAGACTGCAAATCAAAATGTTTATACATGCTCCCTCCTCCTTGTGCATTAAGGAATGAATGCAGAGTTAAAAGGTCAGCTAGTGTGTTGCTGTGCAGTCAAGGCGTGTCTGCTTGGAACGTTCTCCAATACAAGCACAAAGCAACTTATTCAAGATGTAGCAAAACTGTAAATGCTAAGAAAAGGTTGGGCTGGGTGGTTGTTTTTGTTTTTGTTTTGTATGCAACAACCTACCAATAACACAGAGTGAAATTACATAGATTCTTTTGTTCTATTAAGGCCTCCACCATTTTGGTGCATGGAAACTCCAAAGCTGATTATGGCAAATATTAGGAAACCATGTAGCTAGTGTTAAATGAGAAGCCAACTCAAAAAGCCATTCTGCACTTGCCCCTAGTTAGTTCCAGATGGAGATTATGGGCCTCCCTTATATATATATATATCTTGCATTAATATATATATTAATGCAAGATAGGTAGCCCTTCCTTACCTCTATGCTTTATCTGCATAGGATGGAGTATAATCCAGATCGGGGCCCTTAATCTGGACTAACCGTAGACCGGCAGACATTGATATCAAGACCTACTGCCAGCCCAGAATGAGCAGAAGGCTAACCTCTGTGTTCCAGATTACCGGGGGACCGATTTTGGTGGTGCATTAAAGCATGCTACCAAAATGGGTTGCCCAGTGGCTATGAAGCTAAGACCATTCATCCCTAGCCTTTCAGAGCCCTTGGAGCCTGGCAACAAAGTTCATGCAAGCTCTGAGACTGGTGCAAAAGCTGGTCTAGACCAGTGTCATCATGTAGATGTCACTGTTCCAGACCACCACCCCAGGCTGTGGTCTGAACCAACACCAGCAGGACTTGCTGGTGCAGACCTTCTGGTTTGGATCATAACCTTTTAGTATAGAAAGGCCCAAAATTAAGCTGCCATCAGATACATTGAAAGGGTTGCCTTCTGGATAAATTGGAGGTTCAACTGACAGATATATATATATATAAAAGCAACTTATTTGGGCCAGAGCAGAACAGAAAAGACCAGCTGCTAATAGCTGCCATCAGTGAGCCGGCTGCTGTTGGAGTGTGTCACAGCTTTGCCTGGGAAGGGAAATGAAGCTTTGAGGCGTTAAATTGGTAAATCAAGTTTGAATTACATTTTTATGCATCCCTAGATTGGGCACTCCTTAGTAAAATGTTGACAATATAAAAATATATAAATCCCTGTCTGATCACAACCTCAGATTCTGGCATAAGACTGGTTAAGGATATGCATGAACATTCGTAACTTTCGTTATTTGTGTACTCCCATATTGGGTCATCTGAGGTGCCAGCGCATTTGTTTGGCACCTCAAATGACCCACCCCACAGAGGTGGGAATGGCCTTTACCAGAGATGGTAAAGGTAAGTCTCTGTCTCTGGTCAAGGTAAGTCAACGTGTGGAGCACTAAATCATCATTTGCGTGATGGAAGGGTCCCTTTCTGAGCTGGAAATGGCCCCTTCAAGTCCAGATGCACAGTCTGGGAGTGTCCTGCACTCAGACTACAGGACCAAGTGCAGAAGAAGAAGAAGAGTTGGCTTTTTCTATCCCACTTTTCTCACCCATTTCAGGGGACTCAAAGCGGCTGAC
>MTQE01002217.1:3326923-3356612 GCA_014337955.1 Aspidoscelis marmoratus | reverse complement strand
TGGGTGACCTTGGGCTAGTCACAGCCCTCTTCTGAGCTCTCACAGCCCCTTCTACCTCACAGAGTATCTGGTGTGGGTGGAAGAATAGAAAGCTTTGTCAGCCTCTTTGAGTCTCCTTAAATGGATGAGAAAAGTGGGGTAGAAAAGCCAACTCTTCTTCTTCTTCTTCTTCATCATCATCGCCTTCCTGTCCTATATGTTCCCAGCAATGCAGGTGAGTAGGGATGTGTACAAAGCCCATCCCCCCTATTTATTCATTAAAAACAAGCCTCACCTGTGTGCTGAAAAAAGCACTCTGCAGAAAATGTAGACTGGAAGGAAGACCTGTATGCTGCAGATGAGGCCACACATTTTGGTGTGATTTCTCCACAACAGATACTGAATCAGTCCCATTTATCTCCAGATTTGGAATGATTTAAGTTAAGGCCAACTGGTAGAGAAATGTCATGATCACTACAGAAAAGCATTTCTGGTGCTACATCAAGCATAGAGATTTCAGTTACATTTAAGCATGAAAAAGACCTTGCAATCATTGGGGCGTAGGAGGCTTACGGACTCCTCCTGTCTGCATCATAGGGTTGCTGCTCATTTCAGACCTCAGTCCAAGACTGCAATCCCCCCACTCCCAAATCTCCCTGGAAGTGTCTTAGTCCACAGCATACACTGATAAACTTTTCATGCCTGAGAATCTAGCAAAACATCTCTGTCTGCTTCCACCCACATGAAACTGAAACAAGTAGGAGGTAAGGACTTGTTTACTTCTCAGAAATATGAGCATGCATGAGTGGACACAGCAAGTGAGAGATTCATTATTTCTGCCTATTCTGTTTTCTTCCCTCTTTGCTTTTGCTTTTTTTTTTAAAAAAAAATCATTCATGGGGCAAGCATTGTGAATCAACATTGCTAGTCTCCACACAAACTTCGTCTTGGCACAGGGTGATTCACTCAGATGTAGAGGATAGACCCATAATTGTAACCCACTCTGAGACCGTTGGGTATAGGGCAGGATAGAAACACAAACAAACAGAAGATCCAGATCTAAGGAATGGGTACATTCCTTAATTCGGATCTAGTAGATCCGGATTAAGGGAAGCACCCAGTGTGTTTCCACGGGAGGTGTAGCACCCATTAGCAATGGGTGCTAACCTCCCTGCCATGGAAACACCTTTGCACCCATGTGGGGAATCCGGATCAACTCCCAAGGAGTCTGTCCGTCACCCCAGGTGTTTCAGGAGATAGGGGGCTGCACTCTTTGAAGTCCTTCAAAAGAGACCGACACTGACTTTGAAGCTGCTCCGGAGTCCCTTCGGAACATCTCCGAAGTCAGCGCAAGACAGCCCCAGAGCGCCCGCGATGTCAATGGGAAATCACTCCAGAGTGCCTCCGAAGTCTGTGCTGATCTTTGGAGAGACCAGTGGCAAGACTCCAAAGTCTTTGCCGATCGCTTCAGAGGGATTTCGGAGGGAAGTCCACATGGTCTGCGCTAATAGCGAACGGACCGCGCTGACAGCTCTGGAGCCTCTCCAAAGTATTTGCCGATCTCTTCGGAGTGACTTCAGAGTCATTTCAGAATGATTTCGAAATGACTCCGAAGTCACATCAAAGCTGGGATTTCAGGGCTCCCCCCCCCATGGGTGCATCCCCTCCCCCTGGCCTCCTCTAGACCCCATTGCCTGTTTCTCATGGAAACAGGCTCCCTTTAATCCGGATTTTCTGGCTGAAGACCCCATTGTAGACCCCATTAATGGGGTCTACAGAAAATCTGGAATAAAGGCTGAGATGTACGCATATGATCTGGATTTCCCCGGCGGCGGTGGAAACAAACATGTTCCAAATGTGTGCTGTGGTGGAAATGGGGTCATCTGGCTGACACCCAAATAGGTCCTTAATGGGTGTAAAAATGGGTACTTTCTGACAGTGGAAAAACACCCTACAGAAGCTCATGCCTTAATTTCTTCTCTCTG
Organism: Aspidoscelis marmoratus; assembly: GCA_014337955.1. Classification (NCBI taxonomy): domain Eukaryota; kingdom Metazoa; phylum Chordata; class Lepidosauria; order Squamata; family Teiidae; genus Aspidoscelis; species Aspidoscelis marmoratus. The sequence goes on along the minus strand of MTQE01002217.1, from coordinate 3,354,648 downwards.
TTCGTCTTTAAGGTGCTGCTAGAACCCCTAGGAACACTTCAGATCAACAACAATCCCCATCATTAGCCACATTTTTTTTAAAAAAAGAAGCTAGGAATTCATGTCCTCACAGTGGCATTTGAGGGCTAGAAATGTATGAGAGTGAAACTTTATGCTGCTCCCAATATTAAGACATTTCTGGGTGTCCTCAGATCAAAGAGCTCCTGGCAAGGAAGATGGGACCCATCCATCCACAAAAATACACAAAGTAAAATGGTACCCTGTTCCAGGATTGTTCAGGTAAGTTTGAAACGGGGGATAATTGGCAATAGTATTCCCCTTGCATTCAGCCTCTGGGTGTTCCAAAGTACAACAATCTCGTTTCATTCAGTGGTGGCTATACTCTCAGGCACTGCAGATGGTTCTTAAACACCAGTCTTGTAGATTTTGTGGCCTCAGCTTTTAAACGATGGTCTAATTGCTGTTTTACTTGGAACTTGTGCATTTTCTATATGTGCATCCTGCTACACTGTGCTGGGCTGTCTGGAAATGGACAGAATATAAACGTGACGAAATAAAATATAGAAATGGCTGCAGCTGTTGTTTGTACAGAAAGAAAAATGCAAATTGGATTCCATGATTTTTTTTTTTTGTTTTTCCCCACTCATAGGAGCTTAAAAAACAAGTATAAATAAATGCAACATTTAAAATTTGGCTTACAAGGACATAGGGTAAAATATGTGCAAAAGGGGAATAATTCTGACTAAAAATTATGGGTTTTTAATTGAAGTCTTAATGGCAGTAGCAGTACTTTATATCTCCGGACCTGTTTTTCAATCCTCTGATATGGCTGCTGCATTCATATTCATAATAAATAAATAAATAAATAAATAAATAAATAAATAAATAAATAAATAAATAAATAAATAAATAAATAAATCCATCCATCCGTCCATCCGTCCATCTATCCATCCATCCATCCATCCATCCATCCATCCATCCATCCATCCATCCATCCATCCATCCATCCATCCATCCATCCACATCATGGATGTAGCTTTGAAGTGGCTTTTGAACTATTTGTAGGTAGGATAAAACACCTTGACTCCCCCCTTCCCATGAACACTCTAGGCTAGAAACTGTGGATTAGAGATGGGAACGAAAGATCTCTAAGATGCTTCTAAGCTCTTCTTCTTCTTCTCCTTCTCCTATGTGTGAATGTATCCTTTCTCTAGCTGAAGCTAGAAAACTACTTTAGCTTAAACTTTAGAAAGTTCCTGCCACTCAGTTTAGACAACGTTAAGCCAGATGAACGAACGTCTCACTTCCATAACTGGCTTCAGAAGGATTTCCTTCTCTTGTGCAATATCACACGTGAGGCCTACCACCATTGAAACCTTCAGCAGCACTGACATACTTCTCAAGGTCCGACACCTGGCAGCAGTATCTCAGCGGTGGAGTATCTGATTTGTAGGCAAAATGTCCCAAGTCCAATTCCTGTGTGGGTTGAGAAACACAACAAGTCCAATCCTAGCTGTTTTTAAGGAGCCCTGACACATGTTATCTAGAGATTCTCATGCAAGAGGAGGAATACTGTGGCTTGTTAGGACTTTTTCTACATGATAGAGCTGTATATATTAGGGACAAATCTCCATCTGTTTGAATGGACAGCATCTCCATTTGGACAGCACCTGTGTTTGAAACTGTGACTGAATGACCTTGCCGTCATTCAAAATCACATTACTATTCAAAGAGGCTGTCACTTTAGATGGATACAAGCAGAGCCCATTTATCTATGTATTCTGAATTGGACATTGGAGTATTTCTTTGGGGCAGGAAAAAGTAAATAGGGAAAGTATAGTTATCCTTTGTATAATGCTAGAGTTTGGTTTTCATAAAGTACTGTGTACAGTAATGCAAGTAATTGCCACCTCTGGAAAATCATGATTGGTAAATCATGAAGGCTCAGTTTGCCAGTATAAGCTAGTAACACAACACAGGCTGTTTCTTCACTGGACTTATTTTAAAATATATCCTGGAATAGAACCTGCCATCCACATGCTAGTATAGACTAAGGCCCAGTGTGGAAAGGAGCAGACATTGTCCACTGAAGTAAAGGCCACTTACTGTGCCTTGTTTTGGAGTAGTGGTTCTAGACCAACAAGGATGTTGGTTTGGAACATGGCATGGCATGGTCTGGAACAGCACTGTCTATATGACAGCATTGATACAGACTAGCCTCCACACCAGCTTGAGGCCTATGGGAACTTTGGAGCCACCTCCAAAGGCTCCAAAAGGCTAGGAATGAAAGTTCCTACCTTCAGAGCCACTGGGGGATCTATTTCGGTGACACAGTTTGATGCACCACCAAAATGGGTCCCCTGGTAGTCCCAAACATGGATGTGAACCTTCTAAATGTTTCTCTGTTCCAAACTAGGGCCCAGGACCCACCAGTAGACAGTTTAAATAAGTCTATTGGTGGTCCATACTAAAGGTCCCAAATCTGGATCATATTCCATCCTTTGTGGACGGAGCCTACCAGTGATGAATGAGGGCTCCCAGGTGCACAATAACGTGTGGATTGGTGAGGCTCAGAAGTTGACTACAAGGGCTCCTGATAACGGAACTACAGTGAATGCAGAAAAGGTCTAAGGGGATGGTACTGTGGCGATTCAGGTTAACAAAAGTCTAATGCACTGTTGAAGTAATACTGTGAAAGGATGGTCCAGACAACCCAGTACATAAGTGGTACTTCAGAGACCCAACTGTGTTACTGAACATTTCTGGGATTTCATTAAAAAACAAAGACAAGTTTATGATAGAAAAAAAAAGTCATGTTTGAACAACGACCCAGAGCATTTCTTCAGGAATTATTTAAGGACAAGCCTCGGTGTCCCCTTAAGTAGTAGAACACAGGCCTAAATCCTAAGAGACTTGAGCAGCCATCAGACGGAGCCAGATCTGGATTAAGAGGCCTTTAATCCAAATCTGTTGACCAATAGGGACTTGTTATCTGCATCCTAGTGTAGTCTATGGCATGGCCTCAGGTTGTGGATGGCAGGTCCCCATCGCAGGGTATAGTCCAGAATAAATTCCAGTGCAGAAAGGGCCATGGTTCCATACAGATATGGTGCTTCCCACTATAATATAGTCTCAAAGCAGTATACAAGGAATGGTCCATACCTCATTCCAGAGTCCAGTGATATTTTGCATAGCTCCAGAAGATTGTTTACTTTTCTTCCCTGGTTTTGAAGTTAGGCTGAGCTAGGCCAGCAATTGAATGGACAGGTACCAGTACCCTCATGGAACACTTTTTCTGGGTGACATACAATCTCTACATAGGCAGCTACTATATATGTTCAGAAGTTGCCACAGGAATTTACTAAACTCAGCCTAATCCGGTATGTCCTAATGAACAGAGAATGTTAAGAAAATGCATCCTTTGTGGGCTGTTTAGGCTTATTTATCACCCACCGATAGCAAAACCATTCCAAGGACGCCCTACTCTTATGGTTTAAATAGTTTGTTTTGAGAAAGAAAGAGGGAATCTTCACAGTAGGGGAGAGTGCAGAGTGTAATTAGCACCTCCCTTTGACAAACATGTTCCCACATCCTCACATTTAAGGGAACAGTTTGCTGCCTCCAAAATGGCATTTGAAGTTGCCAGCTCAGGAAGAACTTTGGTATCAGATCACATGAGTGCAGAAGATGGATTTTGAAAAGCAAATGTTTATTAACCTGAACCAGAAAAACAAAAACAAAACAAAACTGTTAGCACACTCTCATGGTCTCATGGATGTTTCAACAAAGACTTCTTATTTCTCTTTTGAAAGGTCTGCAACATCTGGGGCTGCATTCGGACACAACAAGAGGCACCTCAGCGAGACAGTATGTGTGGCCCTCTTATAAGTAAGTCTTCTATAATCCACATTTTCTAGCATATAATGTTTAGAAGAGGAGTGAGGGGCAAACTGGTGTGTGAACAATCACACCTCAAAGCCCCAGAGGTACTTGGAATGCTCCACCCACGCATCACGCTGCTACCTTCGTCCCAGAGTGTCCCCTAGCATGTATGAGTTGCTCCAATTTTCCAGAGTTGTGGAGCTCCACAGCTTCACTAGGACCTGCTGGAGAGCTCCTTAGGAGCTCCCAGATGCAGCATTCATGCTTACCTCCTGTGAGAAAGCTGCATGTGGGTAGGGCAGTGTGGTGTGGTGCGGCTGGAGCTCTGCAAATGTGAGCCATGTCATGCTTGCCATGGCAACAGCTTGGAGTATGCCAGAAGTTGCTGTGGCTATTGCCATGGTGATCCAGCTGGCCAAGACGTGACCATTCACAATTCAAATGCTGGTAGTCAGTTCTTGGGATTGCCTCATCTTAACATCTAATAGGAGCCTATGCTTATTTAATAGTTACAAATCATTACAACAGTGAGCCAGTGTGGTATAGCAGTTAAGGAGCTAGCCTCTTATCTGGGAATACTGGGTTCTGTTCCGCCCTCCCCCATGAAGCCACCTGGATGACCTTGGGCTAGTCACAGCTTTCTTCTGAGCTCTCACAGCCCCACCTACCTCACAGAGCATTCTTGTGGGGAGAAGAACAGGAAGCTTTGTCAGCCACTTTGAGTCTCCTTAAATGGGTGAGAAAATCAGGGTAAAAAAGCCAACTCTCCTCCTCCTCTTCCTCTTCCACTGGTCTTTGTGATTGCATGTGAAGAAGCTCCACCAAGTCTTATAGGTAACAGTGACCTGGGATGTGATGCCAAAGGGTCTGAATGCTCAACTTGCAATACAAAACTGCCAATGTATGAAACACCCTTGCACAATGATTTCCATTAAAGAAAAACAAATGCCGTTAATATTATTACTCTATTCTTCCAACATTATCTAGGTGGGGGGATGTGATTACTTTAATTCCTTGATGGATGACAGTGATGGATGCATTACATAGAAGGGAAAAAAATAGAGGGCCTAACCTTTATCTAAGTTATTTCACAATAAGACAGCATGCAATTGATGCAGATGTGATGATGTTATGATCACATGCCCTGAAGTGGCATAATATTGACACCCTCTGCTGCTTTCAGATTTCAGGCATTCGATTTCAGTGGGAAAAACAGGATTCAAGAGCCTTGAGAATCAGGACGGTTCCATCACTAATTACTGATTAATCACAACTGAAGGTTGCTTAAATAATGTTGCATGGGGAGAAGAAGGAAGTCTCATTAAGAACAAGAAGTTATTTTTTCCCCTTTCCTTTTTTTTTCCCTTTACAACTGCATGCAAAAGAGGCCAAAATGTAGTATCAGGATCAGTACATTTTAGCAACAGAGCAGCAATTGCTTGGCTTTAAGTTGAGGAAATGTTCTCTCCAGTTTGGTTTAATGGTTAGGGAGCCCGACTCTTATCTGGGAATGCTGGGTTTGATTCTGCACTCCTCCACAAGCTAGCTGGGTGACCTTGGACTAGTCACAGCTCTCTTCTGAGCTCTCTCAGCCTCACCTACCTCACAGGGGAGAAGAATATAAAGCTTTGTCAGCTGCTTTGACTCCCCTTGGGGTGAGAAAAGCGAGGTACAAAAGCCAACTCTTTTATTAAAAAAGGCAGGTAAATCACTGGATGAAATTTATTTATTTGTTTGTATTTTTATCACTCCCTATATTGGAAGGTCTAAAAAAACAAGAACTAAATGGACCCACTGAAGCTAATAATTGCATCTGAAAGTGGGGAAGGGAAAGTGATCTCCTCAGTCAAAGGTAGGGTAAATAGGTGCATCTTCGCCAAACTATGTATGTATGCATGTATGCATGTATGCGTATGTGTGTATGTGTGTGTGTATGTATGTATGTATGTATGTATGTATCCCACCCTATACCCAAGGGTCTAAGGGCAGGCTACAACACATAAATTGAACATTGTAATGAAGGGAACGGTTGAGAAATTCTTTTAATGACTTCAGAAATACGTAACTGTGTCACTGTATCCTTTACTTCTTTTACAAGACTTAGCAAATGCTTTTAAAATTCTAAATAGCCCTTTCCCATTGATAAAAATAAGTAACATCCAGAAATTAGTATAATAAATATACTAATTGATGCAACAATATTGGGTAGCACATAGGCAATTGGTTTGGGGTACAACTATACCTAATTTTTAATTCCCCTTCAGACCGATTTCAGAGTTTTCACATCAACACATCAACAAAGCGGCAGATTACTTTTCTTGTGCATTACTGAACAAAGAGGTAGATTTTTAGAGATAGATAATGTGGTTCTTGTCTATCACTTTGCATGTTCTCTCACTCTGAAAGTGGATTAAAATTAGTTGCAGCTGGGCCCTTAATGAGGCAACTTCCTGCAAAGTTAGATGCTACTTTATAGTTCTTTTTCTGTCAAGGTGAACCCATGTGTTTGCACTGTGTCTGCGCAAACTCTCTCACACCAATAATTACCTTCAACCTTCTAAACACATTGCCACGGTATTTGTCCCATCTGTGACAGGAAACTGGTACCTTACTTTTCAGTTCTTCACTGTCAGATGTGTAAATAATTATTGTAGCCTCAAGAAAACAATTTATATTTCGATGGTATCTGATTCTTTTCACCCTGAAATGATTTCATTGGTTAGATGCTGCCGAATGCTATTACCACTAAGTAAATTGTATCATCACATTCCTTTGAATCACAGCCCTCCCAATGGAAGAAGATTCAATACACCTGCTTTCCTGTACTCCTTAAAATGTTTCCAAGAATTTGCAGATTATTGGTTTCCTCAAATCCACCTCTAGACAGAGCACCTTAAAGGAGAGAGTCCATTGCTTCCTTTGAGGCAGATTCTGTTTCTCCAATCAAGTCCTAAAAGTAGTAGCCAGATATAAGACTGAAGGAAAATACTCCCACCATCTCGAATATCCACAAATGTGAGGGCAACATCACTTATGTAGGGGGAAGTAGTGCAAAAGTTAGATCAGGGAGGAAAAATGCCCCTTTCCTGTTCCTTCCTTGAGCTGATGATTTCCACTTCCCACCAATACTCTAGAAACATATAAACATCTTCCAGGTTGGGGTGGCTGGTCAAGGTTTCAAGGTAGTAAAAGGAATGTTGCTGTGGTGGAACTACCATTCACAGCACCAAAAATATCCCCTCTGAAGTAATGGGGTAGGGGACCAGAACTGTGTCTGGAAATGTACCACAGGCTGGGAGAACACCATGGTAGTCCCTGGTAGTAATTCAGGCTGAAGTTTCAGACCTCAGGTTGTCTCTCTCCCACACTGGATATGAGAGTTGACTTCTGCTCCTGTTAGCATTTCTTCAGAGTACCTGGGAGCCGTTTAAGGTAAGAGTGCCTTGGTTTGGGACTGAGGTTCCTTGTGGCTGCAGCCTTTCACTGCCCTGGATCCTGGTCACCCATAATGTAGCTGGACGTGGTGGTTTCAAGTCAGGTGGAGTGGTGGAGTACCTGACTGCAGCTGGTAGATTTGTCCCTATATTTAGTTTCTCTTTTTTAAAAATATATAATTTCATTTGTTTATATCGTTGAATAAAACAAAACTTCAGACACAAATTTAAAAACCTTATACATTAATTGTATTCTAAATTTATTATCGACTTCTCACATCTTTTGCAATGCTCACCTACCATCTCCTCTCTTCTGCTTTTGAAATTAATCTTCTTTCCTCCTCCAAGTCAATTTCCCTCTCTTTGAAGCCTATCTACACTCTCTCTTCTAAGGGCCCATGTAGAAAGGTTGTAGGCTGCATAGATATGCACAGAAATGAAACTCTATATGCTTCCCCCCCCCCCGCCCCATCCTGGAACTCTCAGTCTGCTTTCGGTCAAGTGTAATTCCCGATCAGGAATACTGGTAATCATTATTAATGTGACTACTGGGAAGACCAGTTGGTCCTAATCCTGGACAAGGAGGTGTGCTATGCAGACTGCAGGGGAGCATTACACCAGCATGCCAAATTGTGCCCTGAAATGCCATCTCCAGAGGGTCCCAAAAGCTAGGAACTCCCAAGGCTAGGAACACACCCACCCTTTTAGGTCAAGGTGCAGTGGGATGGGTTGAGCAGGATTAGTGCTATTTTGCAGATGGGTCCAGCCAGACCCAATCCGGACTGGCCTGGGGCGGGGCCTGCAGCTGTCAGGGAGGGAGCGTGCAAATGTGCTCCCTTCCTAACAACTGCGGAATGGCCGGGAACAGATGCAAACACCCTCGAACGCCTTGGGATGGGATGGGGCAGTTCTGAATGGAAACACTGGTCCAGCTGTGCGTATGGTCTGTCCCAGGGCGTCCTACACGCATTCCCTCAGCCCTCGTGTGAATAGCCCTCAGGTCTCTCATCAGTCTCAACACAGACCCATAACAATAGTTCTGCAGAATAACAAAGCATCACAGGTCCATGTACCAAAGCAGGCAGATTGCAAAAACCATAGTAGTTGCAGTGCAAAATGCAAGGGATCCAGGCTTCACGATCTGTCAGCCTTCCTCCCAAATGATGGATTTTCCCACGTCTTTTGTGCAGTGTTTGCATAACAAGCTGCTTGCACAATTAAGGCCAAAGACAACAGTTTTAATTGGCACAGACCATAAACTGAAATAGTAGAAGGTTCTTAAACTGTTGGTTTAGGTTAGGGGAATAAAGAAATCTCTCTCCTTTTGACAAGAGAAAGGTGTTTGCATCTATATTGCATTACAACTTTATTGGGTAGCTGTTTGCATCATTGCTGCTCCTGCAAATATCCTTGTTCACCTTTAGTCACTGGAATCCTGATGATAGCTCTGCTGGAAGAAAACCCCCTTTTAAGCAAACAACAGAATGCATTTAAGGATTGTCTTGAGACAGTCATCAAAGTTGATATCCAGATTGTCATCGGCAATTGTCTAATTATTCAGATTTTGTTGAAACAAGGTTCATAACAAGTGTCTATCAACCGGAGCAAATTAACAACAAATACCAAATGTCATCAAAGAGATATGATCAGCTGTCCTTTGGGAGTTCTCATCAAAATAAGAAAAAGAAGAATTTTCTTCTCAAATAGCAGAAAATGTTAGCCAGAGACACTAGAAAATACAGTTCCACTGGAAGAGAAATGGAACACCTGCAAAAGGATTAGCAGAGTAACACCTTTGACTTTAAAATTCTCAACTGCTATAAATAAAAGAGCTAGAAATTCACTATTGGAAGGGAACAAAAGGGTAGTCTATTTAGATCAATAAAGCCTCTCACGTTGCCTTAAAACTTTTTGTTTACTTGTTTCATCCAGCCCTTAAGTTCTATAAAGTGAAATAGAAGTTTAAATGTAGAAAGGTTCTCTCAAACTATTGGAGAGATGCCAAGACTCTCTTGTAAAATTACTACCTGAGGCCTCATTCCACCTGGTCAAAAAAGTCTGGGTTTTAACCAGGCTTCAGACTGCACTGGGGCAGCAGGGAAGTGGCGGTGGTGTCGCTCTCCATGGCGAGAGGGAAGCGATGACAGACATGCCAATCTCCTCCACCGCCACCCGCCGTTTGCCTATCCCACCCCACCTGTTCCGCCGTCTGGCATTGTCGTCTCCTGCTGTCCCCCCCCCACCACCACCACGTTCCTCTGTCTTTCATTGGCATCCCACTGTTTGCCTTCCCCATTGTTCTCCAACAGATAGAGGAAAGAAGCGAGGGGAAGGCAAGCAGTGGGAGATGATGACAGACCGTGGAATGGGTGGGGTGGGGTAGGCAAATGGCGGGAGACAATGACAGAACAGCATGGGGGGAAGGTAAAGGACAGGAGATGATGAATGGGGGGGAAACAGCGGGAGACAACGACAGAATGGGGGGAAGGTAAATGGTGGGTGGCAGTGAAGGAGATTGGTGTGGCGGCATTCCACAGTGAGTCCTGTTAAAATATGAACTGGGATTCCCCAGATTTTCAGAGATTTAGTCTGCAGAAACTGGGAATCCCTTCAAAAGTGTCAGGATGCTGGGGGTTTGAGACAAATTCAGGCTGGACCAAAACACTAGTCAAAACGCAGCCTGTATATTCTTCTGTTTATTTCTTACAAGTGCTTAAACAAACAAACCTGTTCTCGGCCCGAAATACGGGGCAAGAATGGGTTATCCTGGGGGCATTGGGACACTCACGGGTTATGATCGCAGCAGTAGTGGGAGGGGCTTTGCTATCCCCACCGCTAATGCTGTGATCGCAACTGTCCCCCCCTTACCTGAGCACTTAATTGACCAGGTAAGGGCTTGATTTACCCCAAACAATAGCCTGACAGCTGCCCTGCAGTCAGCTGGGCAGCTGTCAGGTTGTCATGGCTTTCGTGTCTGTTTTAATCATCTTACCAGAGCTCTGCCCTGCTCTTGACAGCCTCTATACCCACCTGACAGCTGCCTAGCTGTGGGTAGCTGTCAAGCAATTGTTTGGGGTAATTCAAGCCCTTACCTGGGCAATTAAGTGCTCAGGCAAGGGTGGTGGTGGAGAAAACTGCGGCATCCCACTTGCCGCATTTTTCATGGGGATGGGCGTGTTCGCCTTGAACCCGCCCTGTCCTCCATTGCCATGGGGAGTCCTTCATGCGAATCTTAATTCGCATTAAGGCTGCCCCGAATCCACCACGAGGCAGTGGCAGCCCCATAGGGACGAGCCCTAAGGGTTGAAGTACTGTAATATCTAATCAGCATCATTCCAAAGCAAATCCACTTCTCTTGTTAACACCCTGACCTGTATGCCAGTGATAGCAGGATGAACAAATGGACAACGTAGATGAATGAGTTTTGTGTGGAGGAAAGGAGAGGGCAGTACAATCTGTATACAAAATACATATTACAGAGGAAATGTTTATACAGAAATATATGAGAGCTAATGCACATCTCTCCATGTGTTTCAAAAGGAGCAATTATTATTATTTTTAAAGGCATGAAATGGATGTGAAAGGCAGATAACACAAATAGTTAGAATCACCCATTGTTGCTTCCTGTGTTGTTCTATTTACTTCTTGATCAGCTGACTCTTTTCTCACTGGCAACCAGTGACTTTATTCTGTGAAGTTTCTTCTGAAATTCTTCTCATTGGCCCTTTCTTATGCCATTTCAGTTGCCTCCTCTAGTTTTCCTTCCTCTGTCTTGGACCATTGCCTTATTTGTACATATACATGGACCCATTAGATTCTGGTTCTAGGTTAGGTCTCTCCATGCATCTTCCAGGACCTTTGAAAAAGGCCCATATGGCAAAATTTATTTATTGCACCAGGTCCTTTCAGAAAGGTGAACATGAATGCAGTAAAACTGGTAGCTCATGCATCTCAAAGGTATTTGGCATCTATGTACAGCTAGATTTCACCATTAAATTGTATCTGACATTATTGGATAGGGCACCATATGGGGTCATTATTGGATCCCATGGGATTCAGAACTGCGGCAGCTTCCAGATTAGTGGAATAAAATCCGCTGTTACATGAAACTACGCAGCTTACCCGCTGTGAAGCCACGATGCACCATCTGGATTAGATCACCCTCCCCACAGCTTCTGCCTCGTCAGCTGCAATACTTCCGTGGCGCATGTGGACTGGTGTGAAACTTCTAATTGACTTTTTATACTGCAGTGTGAGTGTTGATCATTCCACAATAGGAAAATTCACAGTTGTGGCGACATAATGAGGATCGGGTGTCAGGTGTGATGCCCGCACCTCAGCTGTGCATTTCACCCTGCATTTCAGATGTCCTTGCAATAGGTTTCATACATGCTGATTTTGCTCTACCAGTTCTTTTCCCACAGTTGGAAGTTGTGGCGATCTACTGCATCTTAGGCTGACATGTCATGCAGACTGTAGTTCTTTTTAAAGCATCTCTGATAAGGCGTAGAAATGGCTTGAGATGAACGGCTGTAGTGCAGTTAGGCTAAGACAGTTCAGGACGCTTTCCCCATCTGCACATAGGCAGGAAAGAAACACATCTACACGCGTTCCTACCTACTTACATGCAGATGGGGAAAGCGTCCCAAACTGTCTTAGCTTGAAAAGGCCAGACAGGGACGGGGACACCCCTCCCAGGCCTGCCCGCCATTGGGTGAGAACACTCAAGGGCTGACAGACGTGGGAGGGCCCTTTCCTGGGTTCCTGCACATTGTAGGGGATTGGATTGGGTCCCCTACAGCTGGCAGGAAACCCCCCCCCCCCGGGCACCCACTGGGGCCTGGGAACGAGCACACGCATGTGTGCTTGCACCTACTTGCTGCGTGTGCTGTGTTGGAGTGACCTAGCTGAGGCGTTGGATTGGCCAGCCAGCCCACATTCACTAGATTGAGTCCCAGAAAGACATCCACTTCTGCTTTTTTGACTACCAGTTTAACTCTGCTTACTAAAGTTAAAACTTCAATCTTGTACTCAAGGTGCTACACATTATGCATGCCATTCTGGATTTAGTTACACGTAGGGCCTATTCACACTTGGCTTTATTCTGGAATATATCCTGGAATAGGGGCCTGCTGTCCACAAGCTAGTGCAGGCTACAGCAGGCCCCAGGTGAGGCCTACCAGAGTTTGCATTAGCATGTGGGCCACACACCCCTGTCCTGAGATATACTCCAGTAAAAAGGCCAAATGTGAACAGGCCCCTTGTTACATGTAGATGTGGTTTAAAGAACCTATGGATTTCTTCCCTTATGTTGCATTTACACCTAACTTTTAATTCAGTTTTGTGCCACTTTCAGAGTGAGAAAACGCACCAGTAGGTTGACACCTTTCAGCATTTTCTAACTCAGAAAACCCACCTTTGGGTGGAATAATGTGTAAAGAAAATGACTGTTCACTTTGCTGATGTGTTCTTCTGCTCTGAAGGTGTGAACACAGCCTTAAAGAGCAATTGAGCATCATTTCTATCTCACATAATCAGAACAGAATGGCAAAGGCTATTCAAATTATAGTTATCCAGATGGTGATGAACTACAGTTGCCAGAAGCTACAGGTGGTATTCATTGGGGTCAATGTATAGCATGGAAATCATGCTCTAGGGTAGTCATGGCCAACCTATGACATGCGTGTCACAGTTGACACACCAAGCCCTTTGGGGTGACACACATGGTACCTGGGCATAGTGCTTGCTTGTTCTTGAAGTGTATGAAATACCAACTTTAAACTGAAGATTTAACAAATGAAATTTAGCAACAAACATCACTAATGTACAGAATGTTTTTGCTTTTAATAAAATACATATATAAAAATATAACTTTTCTACTAGAGCTACAAATATCACAAAATTATGGATATTTCTAGAAGTAACACAGCACCTGAGTTAAGCTAGGTTTTCTTGTGAATTTTGACACACCGAGCTCAAAAGGTTTGCCATCACTGCTCTAGGGAATCATTTAGAAGCTCCTTTGGGTCTTTTTCCTCCATAAGTACATAATGCTCCTGTGGCTACATCCACACTCAGTAAATGTGGCTCAAAAGTAGCATAGAGGTGGTAGCATCCATGTACAAGTCAGAAACTGCAGCTCCATTCTATGCCCTTTAATATGGATTAGAAGTGAGATTCGAACAGTAGCATCCATTTGCTACCACCTGTAAGCTGCTTTTTAAATGTCCGTGGTGCAGTCAGTGTTGATCTGCAAGCAGCATTTCTGCTTGATAAACAATGTTCTCATTCTGCTAACACAGTGGATGCCCATATACAGTGAAAACGCAAAAGTGTGTTCAGACTACTCTGCAACTTCCATGACACCATTGTGAATGCCCCTGAACCTCCAAGGACAAGATGGTTGAAAATAACCCTAGAAAATTTATTCTGACAAAACTGTATGAATCCTTTCCACAACATCCATCTTCTGAACGAATTCCGTGCTCTTCGCTGCACAAACCTTCCTCATTAAAAATGCATATTTCAAAGCCAAAGCTGAAAATAAAGAGCCAGGTTTAACCTTTGTGGTTCACCTTTCCCACGGAAGGTAAACAGTTTATGTCCTGAGAAATCCACATCCAAAACGGGCCTCACCATAGATTTATAAAGAGGCAAAATGACATTTGCTGACTTATTTTCTATTCCCTTCCTAATTATTCCCAGCACTGAATTAGCCTTTTCGCTGCTGCTGCACACTGGGTTGACACCTTCATTGAACTGTCCACCAGAACCCCTAGATTCCTTTCCTGGTGTGTTGCAGAAAGCTCAGACTCCATCAGTTTATAGACATAATTTGCAATTTTGACCCCAATGTGCATTACTTTGCACTTGTTAAGATTAAAGCACATTTGCTATTTGGTTGCCCAGTCACCCAATGCTAAGAGATCCCTCTGGAGTTCTTGGCAGTCCCTTTCGGTTTTTACTATCCTAAATAATTTAGTATCATCAGCACACCTTGCTATTTTACTATGTACCCCTTCTTCTAGATCATTGATGAATAAATTAAAAAGCATTGGTCCCAACACTAAGCCTTGAGGGACTCCACTTTTTACCTCTTTCCACCCTGAGAACTGGCCGTTTATTACTATTCTCTACTTCCTGCCCTTAAGCCAGTCACAAATCCAGGACAGAACCTGTCCTTTTATTCCATGGCTGATGAGTTTACTCAGTAGCCTTTGATGTGGGACTTTGTCAAAAGCCTTCTGAAAGGCCAGGTAGACAATTTAATAACATTTTAGATCTGGCTGGGAAACAACAAAACACAATAAACAGATAATCTCTTATCACTTAAACTTACAGAAGGAGAAGGAAAAAACCTTCCAGGCTGTGTTTCTCCGACCTATGCTTGGTAGTAACATTAAAGAAAGACTGAACTGAATGTTTACCTGTAGAATTTTAATATATCAGGGAATTTATGGGGATGCAAGCCAGACTGCATTTAGACTAGGAGCAGATAACCCAAGGTTCAAATCCTCCCTTGGCTGTGGAAATTCACTGACTGATCTTGGGCTGGTTCTTGTCCATCAGTCTCATAGCTTTCTTATGATGAGAAAACCTAGTGTTGCTACAGCAGAAAATTTTTATAGCTCAGGGTTAAGAGTGTTTCATTATATGATTTTCTGAGTTGGATCTTGTTGCTGCAGACATTTTGCTAGCAGGCCTGGTAGCTTTATCAGTTGGCATTCATACTGATGATTCTAACTCGCCTGATGGCAAAATGTTTGCAGAAAAAAGATTCAGCTCAGAGAAGTCCTACATACAGAGCAAAACATAGGCCCTTTTTGCCCTGGGCAGACCAGTTCTAGACCTCTTCCATCTGCCTGCTAGAACACTCTGTACACATGTTGGTACCCTTATACTGATCCTTTTAAAAGTGATACACAATCAGACTGTTGTCTATGAAGGGTAGGCTGGAATATAATGGAGGATCCTTTTTGGTGGTGCACTAGGATGTGTTGCCAGAATGGATATCAGAAGTCATAAAAACGGCATGGCTGGAAGCAGCAAAAGCTAGGACCAGATGTTTCCAGTGTTCAAGGCTAAGCAATGGCTTTGAGGGTTGGGTCCATCCTTCAAAACTGGCAGCTGGGCCTGGAACGGCCTGGGGTATCCAACATGCAGACAGCTATATCCCACAACACTGGCAATCCATTCCAAGGTAGGACAAGTTGCCTATCATAGACAAGGCCTTCCCACCCTATTCTGGATTAGGAGTAGGGCTCGGGAATGTAAGTGCACAAATGGCCATAGTGGATGTATCCAGAACATATCTGGATATTCTGGAATAAAGCACAGATATTCTGGAATATCCAAATGTAGCAGAATAAGTAACTGACATCTCTATGCAGCCAGTGACTCCGCCTCTCAAGACAAAGAGAGGAACCTGGGGCTTGCTTCTCAAAAATGATGTTTATTTATGTTTCTATTTATGTTTTTAATGGATATTTTCATTCCTTCTACCTATTCTTCTGTTTTAAATATGGAATGTACTGTTTTAAAATTTGTTGAATTTTAAGTGTTTTTAATGTGTATCTTGTTTTAACCTTCAGGTATGGGGCAGGATAGAAATGTAAATAAATAAATAAATATCCAGCCAATTCATTTATTAATTCATTGGATTTTATTTATTGCATAACCTACTTCTGATCTTCAAAAATTGGAAAGTACTCAAGCTGTGCTGGTGTTTAAAATATGCACACAAACTCAAGCATTCCCTGATCACTGCTTGAAACAAAACGTAAGAGTCATGTTCACAAACATTGCTGTACGTCATAATATTTTGATTTATTCAACTTTACATGAAAGAGTGGTTTATAAGTAGTTCTTGCTCTTATAAACCATCCAGCAAGGGCCAAGATGGGTAGAATGGGCCCTCGGCAAAGAAAGGAAAAATCCCTCCCAACAAACATAGGCCCTGGTCACACATTAATTTATGATGATTTCAAGTCGTCCTCAGGTGAAGTTACTCACATTATTTTTATTCAATTTATTTTCCAAGCTGACCTACCCTGATAGATCATTCTTACCGGAGTCCTCATTTTCAGATGACTCAGCCTGTCCTTGTGTGAGGAATATTTTCAAGGACAGTGTGTTTGCCAAGAGACATGATAAGAGGTCTTCAAAGAGTAACTGGTCTAAACCAGTCAGCTATGGACTTAGTTTTTACTGCACATATCAGAGAAATCTGATATGTATGTCTTTTTTCTATTTAGAAGGCGTTGACGGGAAATTGTGATCACCGGCCGTGGTTTTAGGTATAAATTGTGTTCTGGAATGTGGGAGGTTCGAAGTTTGTCTTGATGGGTTATGGAAAAAGCGAACTTCCTATGCTGCAGCATACAAAATTAAAAGGAATCTTTTTCTCTCTGACCCATCTGCTTATTAAGAAACTAATATGAATAGCATTTGCTGATAGAGCGGCAACTTGTTTTCATAGTGGTCTGGAATTTTCCTAACACTAGCATTCCAGGCCGTCTTAGTGGGGGGACACTGAACCATGCTGTGGCGGGTGGGGTCCAGTCTTTACTTTCAGCCAATGGGCACGTGTGGTGTTTGTGAGGCACCTTCCTTTCTCTCCTCAGTTTATATGTATGATTGCTCTATCTAGCATTTTCCCACAAATTTATTATTATTTTTTAAAATTAATCAGATGGAGAAGAAAAGCACATAAAAAAGAAAGTGGGGTGGAGAGGTTTAAAAAAGAACCACAAACACACAACCTTGCCTCCCTTCCCATAAGAAAGGATATAGATTTGATGCAGCAAAAGGAGTGGAGAGCCAAGAGTTCCATGGAGGAGGCTCAGGTCGATTGCAGAGAAAATTGTGAGTGATGTGGCCCAAGGTGGAGATGGCCTGAGGACAACCTGTAATGATCAACATGTAAACAGAGCAGGTATGACCTCAGTTTGAATTATTAGTAGAATGTCCTGTCTTTTTTGGTGTGACCAGGGCCATATACTGCACAAAATAAGGCCCCAAACTGGATTTTAAACTTTAACTGTTTTTAGGACTGATATAGTTTTTGCTATGTTTTGCTATGCTTGTTTTTAAATGTTGTGAGCCACCCAGAGACCCTTGGGTATGGGGCGGGATATAAATATAAATAAATATAAATAATAAAATAAAAACATTAATGTGAGTGAAATAATACATGAGCACCAATGTTAGCAGCCAGCCAAAACACCCCAAGATGGCTTCTATTTGCTTGCTTGGCCCCTGGCAACAAATCAAGTTTCCCCAGATGCATTTCTTCACTTCTGCCGAAGAACAACTGGAAAAGAGTGGTATTGAATTGTTTTATACATGTATAGACCCAAAAATAACGCTCCCTCCGATGGGTTCTATAACCCATTGAATCCTCCCTCCCAACTGTCATCAAACAGGCCATGAAGGAGCCATCTTGCCTGTGGGGAATGGAGGAGAAAAAAGGAAATAAAAGTATATTTTATCATTGCAAGGACAGTGTTGCTGCCAGAGTGGCCCTCTTCCCTCCCACACCATTTTCCTTTTGTATCTTGTCTTTTTTTAGATTGTAAGCCTGAGGGCAGGGACCCACCTAATATTAATATAATACTGTAACCCGCCCTGAGACCTTCGGGTATAGGGCAGGACAGAAATACAAATAAATAAATAAATAATAAATAGAATGAAAAATAGAAAAACTAGTGATTTACTCCTGAATCATGATCTTTCCTTGTTGGCTTTCAGTATTTTGCTTTGCTTCTCCAAGCATTTTCACCAATATGTCTCCTTTACAGAAAGGCACAGTGTACCAGCTTACAGCTTTCTCTGGTTGCGAGACTGTTGCTAGCAAAGATGCACTCCATGCCAAAGAGAATCCAGCAACGAGCCACTCATTTGAGGCAGGTGTTTTAAGCACTCATCTCAACACTCTGCCCACGCGTAGCACTGCAGCAATTGAAGGGCTAAATTAAATCTCTGAAGATTAAATTAATGATGGAAATCTAAAATATTAATATATTCTAATTGAATATTCTCCGATAAATGATCTAGGCATTCTCAGCAATTTGATTCTGCTTGCGGTTCTCCGGGAACTTTCAACTGCATAAATACAGCTATTAAAGCAATTCAGCAAAAGAGGAACATTCCCTCCCCCCTGCTCAGACAAGAGAATCTGAAATACAAAGGAGGCTAAAAATTTCTCCACAATGATTGATTAAATGATAGAGTCTGAGACAGCTGAATCATTAAACAATGGTTTTCTTTTTAGTCCCATTGGCTGGAGCAAGGGCAAAGTAAAATCCCAATAGGTTGAATGCAAGAAAATACAATGGGTGTAATTACCAAATAGCCTGAAAACTGTTGTTAAGAGAGATGCACACTGAGGCTGCGTTCCCACAGGAGCAGAAGACAGCAGATACAAGCCATCCCTGAGGTAAGAGGCTTGTGGAACAAATGCCACATGTCCCTCTGCCTCAAAGCCACACAGCTGCAGAGGGAACAGACAAGCTGCTTTAGCAATCGAGTGGAAACAGCCATGAAAATTGGCCATTTTCGTTCCATCGTGAAAATGGTCTTGCTAGAAATCATTCGCCTCCTCCATTAGGAAGCTGATGGGTAGGAGAGTTAGGGCCGACCAGAGTAAGTATTTTTTGTATCCAGGGGGCCATCGGTCTATGGAATCCACTATCAGAGGAGGTAGTGACAGTAAACAGCCTGGATTGCTTTAAGAAAGGGTCAGACAAAATCATGGAGGACAGGTGTATCAAGTGCTACTGGAATTGATGCCTAGGCACTGCCTCCAGGTTAAAGAGACAGGTAGAATGGCTCTAAAGTGCATTTTCAGGGAATTGAGAGCAGGTAAAGGTTTTACTTGAGGATGCCCAGAAGCAATTGGTGGGCCACTGTGTGAGACTGGATGCTGGACTAGATGAGTTGAGGCTTGATCCAGTAGGGCTCTATTTATGTTCTCTAGAACTGATGTCAACTAGGTGCAACCTCCATGTTTGAGAGACAGGCAGGATGCCTCTAAAGGCCATTTGCAGGGTGTCTAGAGCAGGTAAAGGTTTTGCTCTTGTCTTCTGCTTGAGATGCACGCAAGCAATTGGTGGGCCACTGTTTGAGACGGGATGCTGGACTAGATGGACTGTGGCCTGATGTTCTTATGGCTTTGAAGAATCGTGCAATCACCACTACTAGAAAGTCGACTCCCAGAATCGATATCTTATTTAATTCATACTGTACATATGTTTAGCATCTAGGAAACAGAACTACTGTATTTCTGTTTTTTATTAACAAACTATAAACAGATTTGAAGGAAGCGTGTGCTTTTCTGTAGAATAATATTTACAGAAATGTCTGTGATCTGTCAGGATGCAGCAGAACCCTTTTTATTTTTTTATCTTAAGAAAGGATTGGCGTGAGACTATAATAGCTGATAGGTATTGATAAATCCCCACTTCATGCATTTATTTTGGTCTTCCGTTTTCAAACTATCAAAGCCCAGTGTCATTTCCAAAGATCTTGGCAATAACTTTCATCAGATGATTATGTACACATGCTTAAAACAATTTATACTATAGAGATCTATAGGATCAGAAAAGTTGGTTATGTAATATCAGATTGGCCAGTAAATGATACAAAGAGGCATGGTTCATTAGCCACAGGAAATGTTGTTAGTGTCAGTGTTTGGGAAAGAACTCTTTCATTGAAGTTGTTCAATTAAAAACAAAAAACTATACTGAAAGAAACCCAGTCCACATCTCCACTTCAGGAGAGAATAGGATGGAGGGGAAGTATCTGAGTAAAAATACTTTGTTCATCACTTAATTATGTGCCTCTGGGCCCCGAATTCAGAACATGGAAATACCTGATAACAAGGTGGAAAAGGTGCTTTCACTAAGGGCAGAATATTGTTCCTTGCTATGCAAAGTAGCTGCCATAAAGAAGACGATGAAGAGTTGGCTCTAGGGATGTGCATGAATGGGTTTTTTGGTGTTCGATTCGTAACAAATCAAATATTAGAAAATTTGTATTTGTTTGAATAGATCCCCTTCAAATGCGATGGGATTCTATTCAATACCAATGTATTTGTGTGAATTTGTACAAATATCCAATACGAACAAATTCATATCCGGTACATATCTCATAATACCGTATTTTCCAGCGTATAAGATGACTTTTTAACCCCCAAAAATCTTCTGAAAAGTTGGGGGCCGTCTTATACACCAGTAATACCCTCACCTGGGTCCCGCTGGCCACAGCTGCCAGCACAAAACTGGGGTGCAGCCTAAACCGAGCCTTGGACTTGGGGAGAGACAGCAGCCTTACCTGCTAATCTCAATAATGTGGCTTGTAGCTTTCCTTCTGGTGCTGACATGAGGAAAAAACCTTGCTAAACGGGTGTTCCACGAGCAAAATATGAAGAATCCTGCCCTCATTTTCTCTTCTCTGCTTTAGAAGAGTTTGCCGCTCTAGCGCGATTTGTCTCTATGACCCAGTAGGGGAGGGGTTGAAAGCAGAGAGTCTTTTGAAGAGAAAATGATAGCAGGATTCTTCATATTTTGCTCGGTCGAACACCCCCCCCCCCAGGATCATAGACGAATCGCGCTAGGGAGGCAGACTCCAAAGCTGCATTGCAGCCACAGATCTTTATCAGAGCAAGGTTTTTCCCTCGCATCAGCACCAGAAGGAAAGCTACAAGCACATTCGTGGGATTAGCAGTTAAGGCTGCCATCTCTCTTCAAGTCCGAGGCTCGGTTTAGGATGTACCCCAGTTTTACAAAATCTCCATTTTAAGTAGAAAAATTGGGGGTCGTCTTATACACCCAGTCGCCTTATACGCTGGAAAATACGGTATATCTGCTCTAAAAGTGTCAAATCAGACCTTAAGCCACTTTTAATCCTCTCTTTATCCATGTCGAATGCACTCTGGATCCGTTGCGGATATGACCGGTGCAGCCGCTTTCCCACCTCCCTGAACTATTTGTACAAATGTCTGGAAACATTTGTATTTGTATGAATGTTAATATACGAATGTTGTAACATTCAATTTGTGTATGAATGTTCGAATTTGGCCGAGTTCGTATGAATAACAGATATTACAAATATTCATGCAAATCCCTAGTTGGCTTTTCTACCCCACTTTTCTCACTCATTTAAGGGAACTCAGAGTGGCTGACAAGGCTTCCTGTTCTTGTCCCCACAGCAGGCACCTGTGAAGTAGGTGGAGCAGTGAGAGTTCAGAAGGAAAGCTGTGACTAGGACTAGCCCAAGGTCACCCAGTCATCTTTGTGTAGGAGACTACCAGATTAGAGCCCGACCTTCTAGCCACAAGACCAAACCGGCTCACACCCTGGAGATCACAATCTTCACTGGAGCAATGAGCTTGAAGTTCTTGACACCGCATGGGGAGATATGGTGGATGCGCCCCTGGTGCTGCCATAGTGTTGAAGCATTTCAAACAAGGCAGTATCATTCAGGGGGTAGCCAGTAGCCTGTGATTTAATACACCCAGGTGCCTCCAAGCTTGGGGGTCTAGATTTTGCTGCGTCTGGGCAGTCCCAACCCCCCAACAAAGTGCCCTATGCATATGTTGAAAGGGGATTAATCAACAAGAATTTATGCTACCAACTTCTTTTCCCTCCATTAGTCTCTAAGGTGCTAGTAGACTGCCTTGCTTATTTATCCAGACTAACATGGCTATGTCTTTAAATTCTCTCTCTCTCTCTCTATCCCACCCTATACTTGAAGGTCTCAAGGCAGGTAAAGACCTTTAAAACAGCAAATTACAAATTGATATATATTAAAAACAATAATATACATAAAACACTTAAAAGATTCAGCATATTTATAACAATATCCTAAATATTAAAAAAATAGTATCTGCAGTGTGTGTGGGGAGTTGAATTCTATCTGTAATTCAACTTAGGCCAAGTTCCCACTCAGCAGTTAAATCAGGTTTTATTTGTTGTGGGGTTTTTTTGAATCAGCAGTGAGAACTGATTTCTGAGTGTTCCTACTGTTGCCTTATAACAGGGACTTTAAAAGGAAGTTCAGGAGTGGAGAAAGGGGGGGGCAGTAACAGCAGCAACACACAGCTTGTCATACACATGCTTGTCTGAACACGGAGGGGAGAGGGACTGATAGTAGAAGAGAGAGGGAACAACTCATTTTCACACACACACACAAGCAGTACTGAATCTGATGTAGAAGAAAAATTAAGCAGGATTCACAATACGTTACTTCCTCTTTGCCTTTGTGTGTGTGTGTGAGAGAGAGAGAGAGTGGGGTGAGGTTCTGGACAGTCGCAGAGAAAGCGTTTTTCTTCCACGCTCATTTCTTCTTCTCTTCCTCTTCTCCCCTTCTCTAGGAGCCAGTTTGGTCTGGTGGTTAGGGAGCCGGACTCTTATCTGGGAATACCGGGTTTGATTCCACACTCCTCCACCAAGCCAGCTGGGTGACCTTGGGTGAGTCACAGCTCTCTTCTGAGCTCCCACAGCCCCACACACCTCACAAGGTGTTCTGTTGTGGGGAGAAGAATAGAAAGCTTTTTCAGCCACTTTGAGTCCCCTTAAATGGGTGAGAAAAGTGGGGTAGAAAAGGCAACTCTTCTTCTTCTTCTTCTTCTTCTTCTTCTTCTTCTTCCCCCATCCTCTTTCAGGCAAACATGTTTGTGAGGAAGAGGAGGGCATGGAAGATCTGCTGAAGCTAGAGCTTGGCAAATCGCTTCAGTTTCACAAGCCCCTGCCAAGACACCCCCAGTCTCCTTTCCATTATGTTTTAGAATAATGGAGGTTTTTCAAGGACCAGGGTATGTCAGAGAGCGGGGCGAAATGAGGGCGAGTCAGAGAACATCAACCTTTACAATTGGATAAGAGGAAAGGGAAAACACCCTTAAAAGTATATTTCCTCACAAAAACTCATTCCCACTGTGGACAAATAAAACCATCTGATTGTCAGAACCGGAGTGAGAGCTGATTTAATCCACGTACAGATAATCTCATTTTCAGGAGCTTTACTACTCGAAAGGTACAGATTCTTTAAAAACAGGGGAAACTTTGTCAAAACGGTTTCAAAGCTGATTATAATATATTAAATGGGAATGCATCTTTAAAGTACTATGAGGCTCCTCCTCCCTGCAATGTCACGAGTGCAAGAATTTACAACTCTAGGCTTCTATACTTGGGGCAAACCATTTTTTTCTAACTACAGTCTAACCAGTTTCAGTTTATAGGGATCAGCGTGTGGCTGTGTCCCCACAGGGGCTAAAATCCAGAGTGGATTCGGATTTGGCAACGAGGGTTTCCATTAAATTCCCCAGTAGTCTGAATCCAGTCCGGACTTTAGCCCCCTGTTCCCAAGCTAGTTCTCTTTCCTCGGATTTTCCCTGGAAAATCTGGAGAAAGAAAAGCCCTGTTTCAACAGGGCTTTTCCAGCTTTCAAATTAAAGCTGAGTGAAGGAGGACAGCCGGCGATCAGGGTGAGCAGGTGAGCGAGTAGGTGGGTGTGGGGAGGGGAGGGGAGGGGAGGGGAGGCCACCCCTCACATGCCCACTTCCCCTTGAAGGTGGCGAAAGCAGCAGCAGGCATTGGAGAGGAGCAGGATCAGCCACCACTGCCAGCATGCCGCCACCACTACCGCCTCTACCACCCCCATCACCGCTGAGCACTTGACGAGGTCTGCAAGAAAGGTTTGCAAAAATTTGCAGGCTGGATCTTCTGGGTGCTGTGCGGAAGCCACTGCACCCATTCCCAAAGGCAGCCGGCCTCCCTTGCTGCTGCTGCCACACCCAGAGCCCAGGACTGGAGCATTCAGCTGCCAGTCACTGTGTGTTTCTGCCAGCACACAGCATGCAGGGGAAGGCAGACTGGCCTGCTTCTGCTCCTTCCAACATGGCAGCTGCTGGCACATCCATCCCCTTGCCTCTCCATGTGTGGGGGCGTCCTGCTTCCATATGGATCGAGACGAGGGGACGGATTGAAGACCTAATTTTTCAGGTTGTCACGGAGGATGGATTTTTCGGCAGTGAGACCCCATTAAAAATGGCTCTCACACACCGCTGTGTGGAAGCAGATGCTCGGAAGGGTCCCTCATCCATCCTCCAGTGTGGAAGGTAAGTTTCTAAGTGTCCTGTATGTGTCTCTAATGTGTGCTTAAATGGGTTTCCGCGGCCAGTGTGGAAACACCCATTCTTTCCTGTAGATTGGTGGCTCCATCAAGTACTGGGTGCCACCATTCATATGTTGAAAATATTCCATGATGCACTATTTTTATTTATACAGATCATTAAAGAGAGGCAGAAACATCCCTTCCAGCTAATTTTATGCTCCATATGTTCGGATGACTAGCTCTGAAGAAGTGACAGCAATGACTCCTCTGATTCAGTACTATTACTTTCAGTGGCAAGATCTTCAAACCCCATGAGACATATGTGAAGAGAACCACTTCT
Organism: Aspidoscelis marmoratus; assembly: GCA_014337955.1. Taxonomy (NCBI): domain Eukaryota; kingdom Metazoa; phylum Chordata; class Lepidosauria; order Squamata; family Teiidae; genus Aspidoscelis; species Aspidoscelis marmoratus. The sequence goes on along the minus strand of MTQE01002217.1, from coordinate 3,329,880 downwards.
GAGCCAGAGCACTTCTTCCAGCTCCGAAGATCAGGTAGCACATCCCAGCACATGCTCATTCTGTAATCAAGAAACAAAAAGTTCCCAATGTTGAAGTTTCTATGTGGAGACATTTTGCTAGGAACAAACGTGTCCTGCACTTTATTTGCACAGTGTTTGATTCTAGTGTGCAAATAGAATGCTTGCAGGGACAGATCCCACTTCTAAGAGTGGACCCGGCACCATTGATATGTAATCATGCTCCAGGTTGCTTTGGAGACAGAGTCATGTGCATATCATGTGATGGATGATCTTCTGGCACAATCCAAAGGGACCATGTGGATCTTGCCGATGAATAGTCAGATACCCAAGGAAGGCCAAAAGCTGGATATGAGTGCAATAATACTTTCCTCACAACACCTGTGCAAATTTCAAGGGAGGAAGTTTATATATATTTATGAGCAAGTCCCAGTGCTAATTGTCATGGCCTGTGGCGTCAATGAATGCAACCTTGCTCCAAAAGTGTGGTGATGGAGATAATGCTTGTTTTGCCAGTCACACACGATTGAAGTCTTAATCTCAGCTGCAACAGCAAAAAATGGGACTGAGAGTATTTTTCTTATCGGCACAAAACGTGCAAAAACTCCTGCATAAATTAATGGAGAAGAATGAAGAGGTGGGAAAGAGAAGTGAGTCATCTCCTTGCAGAGCTTCTGGTGAGTCCATTTGGACTGAGCTCAGGCCTTTCTGAGCATGGCACTAACACAACATCCATTTTGACTAAAGAACACTAGAAAACAAGCATAAGATCTGGAAGATAATGGAATAAGTGCATTGAACAATTAGACAGATTACTGTTACCACAAGGATGAAGAAAATTACAGCTATTCCTGCCGTTACATCAAATTGGCTTGCGCCGTTGATTCATGATAAGTGGAGAACAGTTCCTCTTTTTGGACTGTAAGTCGGGTGACCTTCACCTCAGTAGAACTAAAATCTAGGGTGTTCTATCTAGAGCAAAATGAAGTGACATTTTGCTCTCAATAAAGGAATTGTTTATTTTCTTGTTTCTTCTGAGAAGGACTTGGTTTGCGCCTTATTCTTACGAAAACTGCTGGGGTACCTTTGCACCCTAACTGAGTTTAAGTGTAGATTTTTTAAAACTTTGATGATGGTGGTGGTTGTCAGGGTAAATCAAACTTGACCAAAAAACACCCAATTTTATTTTACTAGTGCACTAGGGCATCCCAGAATGTAGTAAATACAAAGTGGACTTGAACTTTATGATTCTCAAAATGGGCTTAGTCAGAAGAACACAAGATAAGGAGATGATAATAGGTGTGGTTTAGGCTTACGTATTCAGTTTCTTGATTGACCAATTGCATCCAGGAATGCAAAGAAAGTATCACAAAACTAACAGGGTCTCAAAACAAGCACAGGGCTAGGAACAAATGTCCCCCCCCCCCGCCACCCCTTTCTGGCCTGTTTCAGGACATACTCTTAGTGCTCGTCCCCATGGCAAGGATATTGCGAGGCGAAAGTTACTTTGCCTCGCAAGTGTCCCCATGCAAAGCCCTAAACTGGGCTACATGAGGGACAAAATCCTCTAAATCGCAACAACCCCCCATTTCTAACTGTTCTCACCCCAAATTATGGGGCAAGAGCGGGTTATAAAGGAGGCATAGGGACACTCCCAGGTTACAATCATAGCATTAGCGGGTGGGGTTTCACTGTCCCCGCTGCTAATGCTGCTATTGCAACTGTCCGCCCTTACCTGAGCACTTCATTGCCTAGGTAAAGGGGTTGATTTATCACAAACACTCACCTGACAGCTGCCCTGCAATCAGCTGAGCAACTGTCAGGGGGTTATAGCAGCTCTCATGCACATGAGCAGAGCTCCGCTAACGATTAAAAGAGAAACACGAGCAAGGAGCTAGTTAATTCGCACCTCTTTCCAAGGCTCAGATGTAACAGGCAGTTAATTTCCTTCCAAGATGGAAGCACCCAATAAGTGCACAGTTTGAGAGCACTGTGGCTAGTAAGAGACTACCATGAGTAGGCCACATCCCTTTCACCTGAGGCCAAGTTTGCAAGCTGGTACACCTTGAAGCTAGCCCACAATTAGTACAGGATGCATCATCTAGATTGCTGATGTATGTTTTTGTCTATTTGATAATAAGCTTCATATGAGTTATTTATATTGACTTACAAAACCCTAAATAATTTGGATCCCAAATATCAAAAGGGCTACACATTGCTGTGAGGGTGACCTTCTATGGTACCCTTTGCCTGAACAAGTTCCAAGCCCTTGCTGCCACCTTGAGGCAGGAGGCCAAGGTACATTAAGAGTACATTCAGGTATGTGATTAGGACATCCCTGGGGTACATTTGAAACCTTAGGGACAAGCATAAAATATTTTTAAAAACCCTTTACTTTGTCCCAAAGTCTTCCTTTGTTTGCCTTTTAAACAAAGTGGGAGGCCACAGAGGCTCCTCTGGAAAACAGCCAGCTCTGAGCTCTGGAAGAATGGACTGATGGCAGCCAGTAGGACATGAGTTAGGAAGGTGATGGCCTGAACGTATTCCAGAACAACACTTTTAGTTTAGGCTGCTTCTGAAGTGGAGGACAGAAAATCTGGATCCATAGATCCAGGTTCACCCAGGCCTACGTCTCTGTGTATGTTTGTTTGAGTGAGAGAGTGAGAGAGAGAGTGAGAGATTTTCAGTGCTGCTCTATCACTTACAGGAAATCCAGATCATGGAAGTGTGCCATCTGGCCAGACTGTAGACCTCATTAATGGGGGTCTAAGTAGATTGATATCAAGGGGCTATTCATCTGGATCTACTTCCATCCTCCTGTGCAGATGGGTCTAACCTATGGGGGGTAGAACCTCCATGATGCACATCAACGTGCAGGTGTGGCAGCCCAGATCTGAGGCGTTTTCGCACTAAGGCGAAGACGCCTCAGAACGCTTCCC
>MTQE01002217.1:3293758-3307678 GCA_014337955.1 Aspidoscelis marmoratus | reverse complement strand
GGAGGTCCCCTCCAACTCTATCATTCTATGATTCTATGATTCTATGATTTCAAATATCTGTACGCATCCCTGGACGCTAAGGGCGAAATTGCACTTGGCTGTTAATGCAAACAGGGTGAGCTCCCAAATGGAGCGTCTGCACTTGAAGGAGCTTTCTTAACCAGAAACAACTCCTTCTGTTCAGGAGCTTTCCCTAGCGCCAGAGCCAGTAAGTCTCCGGGTGCAGCATATATACCTCTTCCTATCTGGAAGAGGTCCTGGAGGAGTACATGTGGCGCTTAACATGGCTGCTCAGTGTGAGAGCCACTACCTGTCCACATTGTGCTCTCACTAAAACCAGGCCTTCCCTCCTGACCTGTCTTCTAGGTGCTGCATTTCCTTGGAGACCACTTGAGCTGTCTGTATTGTCACACCACCGTGGCCTTGGGCTTGAGGGAGAATATGACTGAAGTTATTGGATACAGTCCTGCTTTGCCTAGGTTCCTTGCCTTCTGCTCTTAGGTCAATAAATGGAAGAATCTGCTTTATGAATTCCTTGCCTAGCTTGGGGGCTTGGGGGCAGTTTTGTTCCTCAAAGGACAGAAAGAAGGAGGAGATCAGGACTTGGGAAATGCTTCTCCTTGGGTAAATGGGAGTTGCCACAGCAGCTTGTTTAAGAGGTGGTACCTGGTAGAAGGTTTAGGAGAAGGGTGGGGTCTTTTATTATTCCAAGGGAATTAACAGGATAGATGTGCAGTAGTTGTTATGGCTCAGCAGTGTCTATTCTCCTGGCATCAGTAAAGGCTGCAGCCACAGGTGGAAACCAAAGCAACTCAGAAGTGACTTTGAGGTGGTAGCTGCCACACACTATTGTCTACACCTCATCTCTAATCCATAATAAAGGTCAGAAGTTTCACTTCTACATGCTGGCACCTCTAAGGTGCTTTAGAATAATTGCGGGTGCATTCAAAGATACTACACTAAGGTTTCTTGGGGGTACGAGACTGATTCTTGGACCTGGGTTCCTGGACTGGGTGGAACCACATCATTATCAACAACTGTGATAACAGAATGAAGACGGTACGAGTCACTCACACACAAAGAAGAAGGAGGAGGAGAGTTGGCTTTTCTACCCCGCTTTTCTCACCCGTTTAAGGGGACTCAAAGTGGCTGACAAAACTTCTGTTCTTCTCCCCACAATAGAACACCCTGTGAGGTGGGTGGGGCTGTGAGAGTTCAGAAGAGAGCTGTGACTCACCCAAGGTCAGCCAGTTGGCTTCATGGAGGAGGGCAAAATCAAACCTGGTATTCCCAGATAAGACTCCGTCTCCCTAACCACTAGACCAAACTGGCTCACGCACACACCAGTGTCTAAACACTCTGGTTGTATTTGGGGCTTCAGCCAGGAAACACAGTCAGTTGAGAATGTGCATTTTCAGATGTAATTTATGTTATCAAGACTGCTTGTACCTTGGAGGGATTTGACAAACCACTTTTCGCTTTCTGAGTGTCATGTACTTAGTGAGGCAATGGCTAATCAGTATGGAGCAGGTAATGACAGCATTCATTTTAATCCTAGAAAGGATTCGGAAAGCATTGTTTCCTGACAAGACATGCAAATGATGCACCCTCATTTTGTCCAATTATTTTCTAAAATTTCTTGCAATTATGCTGCAATTTTCTTCCAGAGGACAACTTGAGGAAGCATCTGCTGATGGCTTTTGCTTCTTCCTTTATTTATTTTACACAACTGTTTGGTTTCACTTCCAAATGAAAAATGTAGTGCATCCAAAATACATAGTAGGAGTTTTTGTTTTTCTGTTGGACATGAAAGCAAACATATCAATGTGCACACGGTATCATCCAGAATTTCCTATGTCAGCTTTCATAAAGATTATGGGCTGAAAGAACAACAACAGGCAAAGAAACCCCTGTGCTCTGTCATTTCCCAGCTGAGTCACTGGTGAGGCTGATGCTACGGAATGGTCACAAAAAGTCCAACATTTGAACAGAAGTAGACCAATGATATCACATTATGTTCCTATGTCACTATCGCCGCATCTTCACGGCATCGTTATCTCGAATTCAAAACGTTTTGAGTCCTCCCAGTTCAGACAGCAGTTCGGCTTAACACGCTATTTCCGTGTTAAACCACGTTAAACCGTTTTGAAATAAATCCTGATTTCAACAGGTCTCACTCCGGATCATGCACTTGAAACGTGTTTAAGTTTTTACTGTGTGGACAGTACTGTTTTCAAGGATGAGATTCTGTATTCAGGGTGCCCCTCCCCCAATCGCACTGTATCCAATGGCTGTCCGTATTCTGCGGACGTCATTGGGGGGGGGGTGTTTCCCTGCCTGATCTGAAGCAAAAACTTTTTTCGGATCGCTTCTTCTCTTGCAAGCCTGAACTTCTTGGAGTAGCCTTCACACAGCAGCGCTACAGCTCTGGAGTGCGTGCGGAGAGTTGGGGGGGGAGAGACGGAGAGGAGGGGATTGGGCAGGAGGAGGCTATCAGCGTTTTGGATTCCCCTGGGGCGGGCAAGAAGAATTTGGCTGAGGGAGCCCGGCCGCAGAAAGCCTAGCTAGTCTTCCCCTCCTGGGGAGGGAGCGAGCCGGTAGACACACACACACACAGGCAGGCTTTCATGACAGCTATAAAATCAGACACTTTTGCTACTCCCCCCCCCGCCCTCACACAGGAGCTACAGTGTAGCAAGAAAGCCCCTTCACTCCCGATTAACAATGTTGCAAATTTGCGCAGTTTCAGAAGTTCAGACCTTTGAAAGTGAAAGCAGGGGAAGCAGCTGAGATTCTGTTTAAAGGAATGGGGCTTTACTTGCTACTGCTGCTGCTGCTGCTGTGTGCTCTGAGCAATGAAAAAGCCCCTCACTCCTCTCCAGCCCAACCTCTGGGGGCGAGGGAAACGCTGGTGGGAAAGGGGGATCCACAGACTTCTTCGATGGGGGTGATATGGGAAGAGCACAAAGCTGGAAGAAAAGGGGGAGGGAAAGGTGGTGCAGAGGAAAGGAGGTGGAGAGCTGCACAGCCATGAGGGAGAGGTCTGATCTCTGTTACTTTGAACTGAGAGGGGCTGATCCTGGGAGGGAACAGCAATCAGAGAGAAGGGGTGGCCTGGCAATGGGCAGGGAGGACTTGCCCGTGGGGCCTCCCAAGATTGAATCTGAGATAAGGTTGCCGGCGGGATGCCCTTGACATGGATCAAGTTGAAAGCCAGTGGAGACAGTTTTGTTCCGGTTCAGTTATTTCGGTTTCGCTAAACTGAATTAAGGCATGCCGTGCGGATGCAGCCTAAGATTGCCACTCAAGCCTTGATGTCCACATTCATGGCCATGCTGTCTCCTGATGACTCCCTAGTCTTCTGTGCACAAATCTTATTGGCTCATTTGGATGGGAACCTGGTTCAATCTGGATCTAGGTTGAACAAGCTTGACCCAGTTCACACTGAATCTTAAACAGTTCCTAAACTGTCTGATTGTTAAAAAAAATTAATAATACATTGAAATAGGGCCAGATGGGGGTCAAATTGAATCAGTTCATATTGAATTGGGTGTTTCACTTCATTCAATCAAACACCCCTGATTTGGTTTAAATTGAACCAACTCCCCTTGAACAAGGCATTGGTTTTGTAAGATGTGAACTGGATTGAATCACCCAATTTGAACCAAATCAAACCTGAACTAAATCTCTAGTTGTTTGATAGATCCCCTGTCTCCTAGTGTTTCTCTGGTCTTTTGATGTCTCCCTGGAATCCTTTTCCAATCTAGTAGATTAGACGATTGTTCTTACTTTCAAAGGGAAAAAACTACAGGTTTTTCCAAAGTTATTGAAGAAGAAGAAGAAGAAGAAGAAGAAGAAGAGTTGGCTTTCCCCCCTGCTTTTCTCACCCATTTAAGGGGACTCAAAGCAGCTGACAAACCTTCTGTTCTTCTCCCCACAACAGAACACCCTGTGAGGTAGGTGGGGCTGTAAGAGCTCAGAAAGAGAGCTGTGACTAGCCCAAGATCACTTTGCTGGCATCATGGGGGAGGGCGGAATAAGAGTCCAGCTCCCTAACCACTAGATCAAATTGCTTATAAGATAGACATAAACACAACTCTAATTTGCAGGATGGACTTCTCTGGCACTCCTACCAAGAAGCCACTACAAGGTTGGGTGATGATTTCCATTTTATGTGTGTGTGTTTTAAGAATTAAAAATAAAAATAATATGAGGCTCAGACAAAGTTAAATCTGCTCCTTTGCAATATCCGTTGGTGTCTATCAATTGAATATTGCAGGCATAATCATGAGCTGTATGTTTTGTGCTGCTCAGTCTTGTATTGCACTGTCCTTGTCCTGTGAGATGTTTCTTTGAGCAAAAGTGATATATAAATTAAATCAAGAGATGGTATCTGTATCTCATTGTGGTGACCCAGCCTACCCCACCCTTCCCTGTCCTCCACAGAGTAACACAGGTCAGAAGCGAGCTGCTAAGCACCCCAGTTGACTGCCAGTCCCTTAGAGCTTTATCCTAAAAGTTCCCCCCCACTGGTGTCCTGCTTTATATGTCTAACGTAAAGGCTCCCTTAAAGCAGCAGACTCACCCTTGTGTATAGCAAAACACTTGAAGTTTATTGTTACAGTAAAATAAAGAAGCAAACTTGAAATTTAGCTTTAAAGTCTTTAGTTCCTTGAAAAGAAAAACGTTGTTTTGATAAACTTCCTCCCCTTCTCAAATGTTCCACTGTAGGCAAACAATCCCTATAACACTCCGTATAAAAGCCCAATAGTCCACAGTCCCTTTTCTTGGCCCTTTCCCTCTCAGCTCCAAGAGGAGAGTTCCAATTTAAATGCACTCAGAGTCTGTAGCAGTTCCTTCCTTTCTACATGGGCTCTTTCCCCCTCTGGCACTGAGCACACAGCCCCCTAGAGCAGTGCTCCCTGATCCCCCTCTAAACCCCGACGAGAAATGAGAGAGACCACAAGCTGCCTCGTCTGCCCGCTTAAATAATCCATGGTTCGGCAGCTGCAGTTGGTCCGTTTTTGGTGGGCTGGCGTGGCTTCTGCTGGTGCTCCGCCCCTCCTGTCAATCATGGGGCTCCAAAAGCCTGCCAAACTGCTGCTCTGCTGCCTAGCGTTGGCGCAAATGCCACACTCACCATCTAGGACAATAGTGCAATTCATCTGGTATTATGCCTAGCAGCACTGACAATTTCTAAATCTAGGGACCCTCCAAATGCAACATTAATTCCTGATACTATTGTCAAGTGCTGCTCATAATATTTGTACACCATTCTTCATCCAGAAAATCTCACCATTTGTTTTGCATCTCAGCAAGAACAACTCAGTCAATGGACTTAAAATTCTAAACTTTAGATACAAAGTTCTGCTTTTACTATTGCCTCTAACTGTATTGTGTTTCTTTTTATAATGAAGGAAAGCTCCTTGTATTAGATCTCCAATCTAGCCAATGGCTGCACCCACCCATGGGACGTGGCTGGGTGTTCTAATCTGTGAACTCTTATGGATCCCACAGGGAACATTCAAGTGGTGAAATGCACTTATTACAGCCCCACCATGCAGATGCAATCACTGTAGGACACTAGAAATGCTGCCAAATGTTTGATACAGTTGAAGGGACTTTCTGTACTTACCTTTAGCCTAGAACAGCAAGAAGTTCAAGGCCTCCTTTCTACACACTGGTGCAACTGATGGGGAGTCCACATCCTACATGGGACACAGGTCACTCCTGCCACTGGAACTGCTCCAGGCTGGCCCCATCCTACTAGAACCTGCCACTAAGGTATGTGCAAAAAGGCCCAAAGTCCCCTACAGTGATTGTGGTTGTGTTACCAGCCATACACTCATCCCCTGACTATTGTGTATGTTCATATGATAGACAAGGATTCAATAAGCATCAAGGTTGGGCCAGGTTTCCTTTAACTGGCCTTCCCCAAAGACCACCTTCAAGTCTCAGGTGCCAGGTGGAAGCAATTGTTCACCCAGCCTCTCAGATGACTAGGGGCCTGCAAATTTCAGCCATGTTATTGCAGCCTAATGTTGGTGTAAGAGAGTTTGAAATCCTTCTTTTCTGCCATGATTATCTCTCTTGCATCTGCAATTTTAATATGAAAAGAAGCCCAGGTGGAAGTGAATGAGAGGTGTCCCCACCTCTACGCTAATTGTAGGTTCCAAAGTTTTTAAGTTCAGTTCTGTTGCTAGCATATGCAAAGGGTCAGACTCCCAGATCTTCCAATTGCAATGACAAGTTGAATAATAATAATAATAAAAGATATTGCACCTGAAAGTCCAGCTACATAGGTTAACACAGTCCATAGTTTGAACCTCAAGGTTAGAGAAACAGTCATTTTCCACAAAACCAAAAGATCAACATGCCTTGAGAAATGAACGGTTTGCCATGAGGCTGACAGACCATCATTGGCTAAATAAATAAATAAATAACCATTCAGCTGTCCACTCACCCTAACCAGCTGCTGTGGGAAGGGTCCCCTTGAATTCTCTGGCACATTGATCGGTGGAATGACCCAGTCTCTCTTCTGCCTCCTGAGCCCATAAGAATTCTGCTGGTGCCGCCAGGGTAGCAAGGTGTCGTTGGGCTGCCGGACCAGGTCCGCTGACATGTTCTTCTTTCCTTTCTGCTGATTCAGAACGGAGGAAGAAAACAGGGAATGTCTTGATTTTGCTTAGTTTCTTCTCAAAATCAACCATGACAAGACCCCCACCCTCGCCCTCCAACAATAATCTGCTTCTGTTTTTCTCTGCAGCGCACGTAAGAAAAATCACTCATCAGGACCGTTGTAACGTTGAGGCTCGTTTGGGTTGAGAAATAGCTGTGGGGAAAAAAATGTTATTGTTATTACAATGAAGCAAACATTTCTGCATTAGAAAAGGATGCGGCACTTTTATTGACATCTCTGCCGCGGCTTCATTTTTACCAATGGATGGAGCTGTCATTAGACGATCAAGCCTTCTTCCACAACGGATTGTCTTCATTAAATACAACTGCAGGAAGCTTTATCAGCCCCTTGGAGGATAAAATCTTCAGATTCCTAATAAATATAATAAATCACAGGGACCAAATGAAACAAGATGCAGACACCCTGGGCATTACCAGTGGTAGGTCTAGTACCACTACACATTTTTATACTTATCGCTAGGCTATAATAGCGTTTCAACCATCAAGCAGTGGGCTTGATAGAGGATTAAAAAGTGTCTGCAAAAGATCCATCTTGCAATGGGGACAATATGTTAAGAAGAGTACAAAATGTACCTTTAGAGCATGTTCAGAAGGGGTGGGTGAGTAATATTTGTCAGGTTCACAGTTCATACGAATTCAAATGAATTCGAACGTTTGCGTTTAGCGATGTGCATGAATACTCATAACCTTTGCTATTTGTACAAATTCATGTCAATTGGGATATTAGTACACAAATAAAATGTTACTACATTTGTGTATTAACATTCGTATGAATAGTTCAGACATTCATTGAACAGGGGATACATATCAGATATGTATAAGATATGTATGAGATGCATATGCATTTGTATCGTATACATCTGTCTTTGTATCGGATACATATCGGGTACATTTCAGTTTGTATAGGATACGTATCCGTTTATATAGTATAGGATACATATCTGTTCATATCAGATATGTATCGGATACCTGTCCATTCATATTGGATATTTGTATGAATTTGGGTGAATACATTTATATCAAATAAAATTTGAAGGTGATCTATTGGAATATAAATTTTCTAATACTGGTATTTGATTAGTTACAAATCAAGTGCCCCCCGAAATTTGTGTACATCTCTATTTGCATTTTTCTCTCCCCCCCCCCCGGCCATTTGCATTTGCATTGAATATTGGCTACATTTGAAGACTGACATTTGAATGCGAGGTGAAAGCTTTTGTGCATTTGTTTGAAGCTTTGTTAAATTCATGAAGGTGAGGAGGCAACAAGGTAGCTGCCCAATCCTATCTGCACCAGATTTAAAGTAGATTCAAAGCAGATTGGGAGGGGATACAGGGGCGTGACTGGTGACAGGGACTTGAAGTGGACTCAAATAGAATTTGAAGAGCATTCGCAGCAGCTTCAAATCCCACCATATTCAAAGTGACTGTATTCACATGAATGCGAATTTCTTTCACATTCACTTCTCTGGTGAAGCCCATTTGCACTCTGTGGTGCTGCGAGGTGTTGCCCAAGTGTGCGTACACCTCAGCTGACCCCAATCATGAATGTCCATGTGCAACACCACACCATCATCCTAGTGATGGTGACAGCACCACACGCAGTCACGCTGACCTCCAGGAAGAAGATGGTAGTCTGTGGACATGTGTGTGTGTGGGGGGGGGAGGGAATGCATGCACTAGCATTCACAAATGCAAATACTAATGCATTCCGGACAGAATGGGAATTGGGGGAATGCCTATGGTTCTCCTTTGCATCCCTGGCTGACAGCAGCAACTGGAACAGACTAGAGCACAGAGCCTTGTGCTAGTTTGTAGAAGCTGCTTAAGGGTATGCGAACTACCAGTTCCAGTAAGAACCACAATTAGGTAGCATTGGATCCTAATGGATTTGTTAGTGAAAACATTCTAAAAATACTTTCCAAACCTAGCACTCCGGAATGAGTCACTTGCCTGTATGTACCAAAGATTTACTTTTTTCACTTCTTATGTTTAACCCATTCTTTTCCACAAAGAGACTAAAGGACCATGTGAAATCCTTCTTCAGTATGTTGCACTAGTTCTTCCCGCTAGAAAGTAACGTGAAGTTATTGTATTGAGGATGTTTTTAGGGATATCACTAAGGCCCTGGTCACACCTATATGACATAGGACGTCCTATTTATAATTTGAACTGAGGTCCTACCAGTTCTGTTCACATCTAGATTGTTATAAGTCATCCTCGGCTTGTCTTCACTTTGGGCTGCATCTCTCACACCCTTCGCAGCACTCGACCTGAGCCTCCTCCATGGAACTTTGGTTCCCCACCCCTTTTGCTACATCAAATCTACCTACTTTCTTATTGGATGTCGTGGTGTCAATTATGGGAGACGAGGGCATCTGTTTGTGGTTCTTTTTAAAGCCTGCTCCACCACCTCCGTGTGATTATTTTTTAAAAATAATAATAAATTTGCTGAAAATTGCTAGATAGAAAGAGGAATCATACATATAAACTGAGGAGAGAAGGGGAGGTGCCTCACAAACTCCATGCATGCTGCCCACCTCTAGACATTGGACAAAAGGAAAGGTTGGACTTCACCCACCACAGCACAGTTCAGCCTCCTTTAGCCCGTCCCCCTGCTCACTCTGAGGACGAGAAAACAGACTGGCATGCAGGATGAGCTGAGTCCTCTGGAAAAAAAGGACTCCAATTGGAACGATCTAACGGGGGTAGGCCAGGTTGGAAAATGAATATTAATAAAAAGAATGTGAGTAACATGACCAGAAGATGGTCTGAAGTCATCTTAAACTAAAGGTGTGACCAGGGCCTAAGATGGTGTAGACTCCAGGACAGTCATGGTGGACGGAAGTCCCAACAACTGCAGTGTTAGGGTGAATACTGTGAAAGGCAATGAACTCAGGGTGGTGACAACTTGTATTAGGGAGAAAATGGTAAAGCACGCAAAGGTTCTAGATGCAATATTCAGGTTAAAATGACGACATAACAGAGAGACAGAGAATTTGACGAATGTTTTAGGAAGTAACAAACCATCAGCTTCACCTAATACATCTTATGGGCAAAGATTGTGGAGTTGTTGTCCACTAATACTTGATGTGCCACAGACTGCCTTCCCTGACAGAACAGATGATATGGAACACGTTATTCTGAACATTTAAAGAGCTGCTGCCAGTAAGAACAGACAGAAGGACTGAATCCTAATACTAGGCAATATGAGACAGCTGCCCCAGGCAACAGATTATGGGTATCATGAAAGGACAGTTAACTGCCAGCTATTTACATTATTATCACATTTTGACTGTAGGGAAGGAGAAAAGGCCAAGAAGAGACATTTTTTTGCCTGCAGTTGCTGGTCCTTGAAACGTTCTACCGATGCTGAGATTCTTTAATTAACTACCAAAAGTACACTTTTTCACCTCTGCTTTCAACAGTGGCAGTTTTTGCATTTCCAAGGCCCAGAGACTCTAGCTGGAACTGTTCCTTTCTGCAGCAGTCCAGAAGTCTTGGAAGAAAGGTGTTTGCGCTTGGACAGCCCATTCTGGGAGAGGCCCTGTGCTGATCTGAAGCTCACCTGAGCTTCAGAGCCTGCTGTGAGGGCTCAGGTGGCCAGGAACAAATATTTTTGGCCCTGGGGGACCCATTTCAGCAGCGCAATTTGGTGTGCTGCCCAAATGTATCTCCCCACTAAAATGGAAGAAAGAGATATTCATCCTTCCACATGCCTCCTGTTTCATTCTCTGCTCCCCCGGACCCTGACAGGTCTTTCAGAATCCTTTTTGTTGGACTTTGTTCCATCCAAGGCAGATGGAGCAGTCTAACAGGGTTCATGGCTCTTTTGCTCTGCTCCAGTGTGAAGAACAAGAGCTTTTACTCTGAACTGGTAGACTGGATGGTGTGGAAAGGCCCAGGGTTTAAATTGGATGATTGCTATTTATCTGTATGTGGAATGTTGTTTTTGTTTTATTTCTTGTAAACAGCACTGAGTCTCTGGAAATCTGTGGTATATAATACTTGATGTATTTTTTTTTAAAAAAAAGATAATTAAAAAATAACGATAATACAGATCCCTATATAATCTGGGTGGATTGCCTGAAGATCAGCATCATTGGCTATTTTAGCCCTTTCCACATTTGGCATTTTTCTGGACTGTATCTTGGGATAGGGCTCTGTGTTGTCCACGTCCGAATGAAGATTATGGCAGCCTTTGTGTGGAGTCTTCTATAATCTGCATCAGCATGCAGACTAAAGGGCCCTATTGGGGCTTATGTTAGAAAATAAGGCCAAGCATGGAAAGACCCTTTGGTTTAGCAGATCTTGGCAGATGTGAGTGGGGAAGGTGGACTGATCCCCAGACCTTATATAAAGCATTAGACAAATATGTAAAAAAGCACCAATAGAATAGCTGACTTGTGCACTGGAGTTCACATTTCTAACTTTACTCCAAATCCAATTTTGTTGCTCCTGTTGCTGCATTTCCTACCCTTTGTAATGTTACTTGGGCAATTTTGTAATAATATTGGCCCAATTAGCAATGGACCTTTCTGCACTCGGGCTTACTCCAGAATATATCTTAAGAAACAGGTCTGTTGTCCATATGCCAATGCAGACTATAACAGGCCTCATCTGGGGTTTGTCATTGTCTGCAGTAGCATGTGGACAGCAGGCCCCTGTTCTGAGATATATTCCAAGTGCAGAAAGGCCCCTCATCTAGTGGCGGACATTATCTGATCACCTTCTGCAATTTTGTAAGCGAAACAAAATTCATTTTTCAAAAGCAGAGTGAACTGCTGGCCCCCACCACAGTTACAACAAGAACGAAATGCGCTGGCAAAACATATGGGCAAATAATTGCCTGAAGTCAGTGATGTTCATTCATCACTAGTAGCTTCCGTCTGATAGTTAACCATAAAGTTTAGAATAGGTTTGGCAATGATTCTCTTAAACCTAGAAATAAATAAGTAAAACAAAAAACAAAGGATGAATACATTTTCCCTCCTGTTTGTTTAGCACGTTCTTTTTACACTTTGAGATTCTTCAGCATCCCTGCTTAATGCTGCTTATTGGATTTGCTTTCCTCTTCTACATTAGTAAGAGGCACCGTTAAATACGTTCGAACACCCAGAAGCACGGAATGCATTTATGTTTCCATGAGCTCTAAACCCAACCTCCATTCATTCTGTGAAAACAGCTCTCTTTGAAAAATCAGCTTCCAGTTCCCAGCAGGGGGTTGATCTTTGGAGAACTGGTATCACAGTCAGTTTGGATAATAGGCATATGGGAAGTTGCCAGGCTAGAGGTTTCCAAAAGGGTCTTCCTTCCTACCAGTATGATATATGGTGTGGCTAGTCAGAGAGGCAAAAACAGCCAACAGAATAACACACCACCACCACTGCCATCATAACTATTTGGTCTAGCGGTTAAGGAGCCGGACTCTTAGCTGGGAATACCAGGTTTGATTCTGCACTCCTCCATGAAGCCAGCTGGGTGACAGTGGGCTAGTCACAGCTCTCTCCTGAGCTCTCACAGGCTCACCTACTTCACAGGGTGTCTGTTGTGGGGAGAAGGTTTGTCAGCTGCTTTGAGTCCCCTTAAATGGGTGAGAAAAGTGAACTCCTTCTTATTCAGAAATAGTGTCAAGAGGTTAGTGAGAACTGTAGGATTTAGCAGGAGGGCGTGATGACATCCCAAGTGTCAAGATTTGGGAACCAACAATGGCTACTGAGGTGGAGGAGGAGAGGAGGAGAAAGAGGAGGAGGAGGATTTAAGGAATTTATATCTCGCCCTTCACCAAAAGGTCTCGGATGGGTCGCAATAAGAAATATTAAAATATATAAAATAGGTAATCCTCCCACCCTCCCTACCTAAGAGGAAGCTATTTAATAATCAAAAGCCTGGGTGAAAAGGCATGTTTTAATCCAGCACCAAAAACCATACAATGTAGGCCCCTGGGGAACTTTAAGAGGTAGTTTAAGGGCTACCACAGAAAAGGTCCTCTTGTGTGTTCCTATGCCCTGCACTTCTGAAAGAGAAAGAACTACAAGGAGATCCTCTCTTTGAGATCTCAGAGACCAAGCAGATCTATATGGGACAAGGTGCCCCTTCAGATACCCAGGGCCCAAGCTGTTTAAGTAGCATTGCTTTGATCTCTCTAACCAATGTTTTGGTCCGCTGCGTACTGTAACAACATTTTAATAGGTCAAAATAAGACTTCCAGTCTGGGCCCATATCTGAAGGATGCTGGTGCTTACACTTCAAGGTCTTCAAACAGAGGCTGGACAGGCATCTGTCTGGGATGGTTTGGTGAATCCTGCATTAAATTGAAGCTGAATCTAGACAAGACAGAGGTGCTGTGTGTCACAGGGTCTTGGGTCCATGTAGTTGGGAGAAACCCTATCCTTGACAGGGTGGCAATGCTCTGGAAGGGCACTCCTGGACTCGGTGCTGAAGCTTGCTTGCGTGCTTGCGTGCTTGCGTGCTTGCGTGCTTGCGTGCTTGCGTGCTTGCGTGCTTGCGTGCGTGCTCGCTCACTCGTTCGTTCATATTTATATTTATATCCCGCCCCATTCCCAAGGGTCTCTGGGTGGCTCACAACATTTAAAAACAAACATATCAAAAACTATATCAATCCTAAAACCAGTACTTGAAGCTCAGGTGGCTGCCATGGCCCGGAGTGCCTATTCCCAACTACAACTGGTGTGTCAACTTAAGCCTTTTGGGGACAAAGACGACTTAGCCACAGTCACCCATTCCCTGGTAACCTCCAGATTGGACTATTGCAATGGACTCTACATGGGGCTGCCCTTGAAGACAGTTTGGAAACTGCAGCTAGTTCAGAATGCAGCTGTGAGGTTGCTAACTGGGACAGCAGGCCAGATGCACATCACACCGGTCTTAAAAGAGCTGCATTGGCTGCCTATTCGCTACCGAGCCCAATTCAAGGTGTTAACTTTAACAGATAAGGTCCTAAATAACTTGGGCCCCAAATATCTGAAAGAATGCCTTCTCCCATATCAACCTGCCTGTGCCCTAAGATATGGAGGGGAGGACCTCCTGGTTGTCCCACCACCCTTCTCAGTAAGGGCCCCCAGGCTATGGAATAGTTTCCCCCTCGAGATGCGTCAGGCCCCTTCACTGTATACATTCAGGAAGGGGGGTGAAGACCCACCCCTTTGCTCTGGCCTTTGGCTAAATGTGGCACAGTTTCCCCCTACCACAGACATTATTG
>MTQE01002217.1:3277372-3293659 GCA_014337955.1 Aspidoscelis marmoratus | reverse complement strand
TGTGGCACAGTTTCCCCCTACCACAGACATTATTGTTTTATACTGTTTTATATATATGGCCCTATTTTAAATATGTCTGTTTTTAAATGCTGTTACCCGCCCTGGGACCTTAGGGTATAGGGCGGGAAAGAAATATAAATATAAATAAATAAATATAAATATTGAGCAGGTGGTTAGACTTGATGATCCTGGAGGTCCCTTCCAACTCTATCATTCTTTGGTCCCTACCAGAAGAATAACGTTTTAGGCAGAAAGGTGAACAAAGTTCTCCTGTGGCATTCATCCCATCATCAGTACTTCAAATGCCATGAAGCACTGTAATCTGCTATGTTGTGGATGTTCCCTGGAGACAGGCCCAGAATTCTATATAAATAGAAATTCAGCAGAATTTTGTGAAAATTGAAAGTATTAATTTTGAAAATTTTAGTGCTCACCTGTTGATGGTCTCCTGTCCCCCTGAACATGCTTTCAGCTTTCAAGGGCCATGTCTTCATGGCAACCTTATCTCAAATTCAAAATGTTTTCAATCCTCCGAGTCTGCACGGCAGTTTGGCTTAACACGATTTTCCCCAAAGCGTGATGAATCTCAATCCTGGTTTCAACAGGTCTCATTTCAGTTCATGCGCTTGAAACGTTTTACATTTTTTACTGTGGGAACCCTTCCGTGTTAAGGGATGAGAGTTTCCCTCCCCCAATAGCTTGCTTCCAAAGCAAGCTGTAAAAGCAGCAGCAGCCCGAATAGCAATCAAGCAATCCACTGTAGCAATCAAGCACTTCACACCTGATAACGATCTTGCCATTGAAAGTTCTGACCTTCTAAAAAGGGAAAAGAAAAACAGCTGCCGTTTGGAGAGATGTGTGAATGTTTAGCTGTGATGGTGACGGATGAAAGGGGCTTGACTTGCTGCTGCTGCTGCGTGCCCTGAGCAATGGGGAGAGGAGGGGAAAGAATTGCTGGCTGCCCGCTGCCATTTTTCTTCCATCCAGGCAAGCAGCAGCCACCCAGCCAGGCTCCGTGAAGGGGTCTGTTATGGGTGGCGCGTTCACGCCAGGAGGAAGAGGACAGGGCAGTCCCGAAAAGCGGCTTTTAAAAAGTAGCCACTGGAGTCCCCCCTTGAGTCACGTACGTCCTCAGAATCCGGATTGGACGCAATTAAGCTGAAAGTAATGGGAACAGGCATCCGGTTCTATTATTTTGGTTTAGGGAAAGCGAAATAAGCTTGCTGTGGGGATTTTGCCCCACATCTCATATCTAACACCAGCTTGATTTTCTCTGAGCTTGTTCACACTTATTAGGTGGAGCAGTTCCGTCTCATCCCTGATGAGGCCCATTCATACACCACCACTGTCCTGGAGCTCACCAAACTGTCCACAGCTTGACTGGGTGCAGCTAGGTAACTCCCAGACAGCAGTATTCACATCCTGTTCCAGGAATGATGCTGTGAATGGGCATGGTGGTGCAGTTGCACACCACATCCTGCACTGACCCTAGAGGTCCCTTCCAACTCTTACAATTCTATCTCAATGACTTTGGAAATGTCTGGGCATGCACTGGATGTCTCAACGGTGATTGTTATGGTGATCCAGCCTGTCCAGGCCTGTCCATTTGCACTTCAAGTCCTGGTGGCCTGATTCAGGATTTCACTAGCCCTTGATCTTCATCTGACATAATAATACCATTCCAGTGAGTGCAGTGTGAGCAGGCCCTCTGTCTCAGTCCGGGTTCACTTATGAGGTCAGTGAGGTATCTTGATCCACTACTGAAAAAAATGTCTCCTTTGGGACTTACTAGAAGACATGTTATTAAAAAAAAAGGAACTCATGGTAAATGAAGAATTTCTCCAGGTTCAATGAGGGTTGAATCAGCAGTATAGATGTGCAGATACTCAAAGTTTGTGGTTCAGATTGAACCAGGGTTGAACCTAGCACCTGGTTCTAAATCGAACTTTGAACTGTTCATGAACCAGTAATGAACATTTTTTAAAAAAAATTGAGGTACAGTGAGAAAAGCCCTATTAGTTAGACTTAAACCAATCCCTTTTGAACAGGACTGTCTCAGGTCAATTTGGACTGGTTCTACCTGTATAGCTTGATTTGAACTATTCTAAATTGAACTGAATTTGCACATCTCTAGTCAACAGTCCTTGGTGCAAGTCCTCATAATAATGTGGAGATCATGGCCATTTCTGTATGGGCCCCGAAGACCCCATCAGGAACCCGATAGGGACCCATGCAGAACAGATCCTCCACAGACAACCCCATGAGGAACCCATTAGGATCTCATGAGGGACGTGTCATCCACATGAGTGCCTCCTGATTCCGGTCCTAATGGGGTCTTTGGGCCCGTAAATCTGGATTCTCAGTGGACCTCTGTAAATGGTGTCCTCAATCCATCTTCCACCATGAAGACTGGATCGCACGGTGTGTTTCTGCATGTGCATAGGGCCAATGGGGTTGGGCAGACCTAGAGGAAGTGACCTCTGAGTGGCATATTCGCGGGCCAATTGCACCATGCCACTGGTGGAACTTCCAGTGGAGCCTAGAGAAGGGTTTAATGGCAGCCACACATTGGGTGCCATTGGTACTAAACACCGTGTGTGGACATAGTGGGTCTCTGGAAATATCTGTAACATAAAGGACCAGATTCTCCAAAGAACAGATCCCCAAGATCTCATAGAATCATAGAATGGTAGAGTTGGAGGGGACCTCCTGGGTCATCGAGTCCAACCCCCTGCTCAAGGCAGGATCTCCTAAACCATCTCAGACAGATGGCCGTCCAGTCTCTGCTTGAAGACCTCCATCGAAGGGGAACCAACCACCTCCCGTGGCAGCCTGTTCCACTGGTTGATCACTCTTACTGTTAGAAATTTTTTCCTAACATCTAAACTAAATCTTTTCCCCTGCAGTTTCACCCCTTGTTTCTAGTCCTTCCTTGAGAGAGTGAGAACAGGGCTGATCCCTCTGCCCTGTGACAACCCTTGAGGTATTTGTAGACAGCTATCATGTCTCCTCTCAGTCTTCTTTTTGATAGACTAAACATTCCTAGTTCCTTAAGCCGTTCCTCATAGGACATGATTTGCAGACCGTTCACCATCTTGGTGGCTCTCCTTTGAACCTGCTCCAGCTGGTCTTTCTTTATCGGGATTTAACAAGGTAAGTGCAAAAACACCCAATATCTCATATCTCATACATCTGAGTAGATATTGAGGACAGGGTAATGGCACCAGTATGGTGAAATTGGATTCTACTGTCAGCCAACGGAACAGTTCTGCAGCTGCAGCAGCTACAACCCCTAATATGCTCTGGTCAAATAAGGATGAGTCCTTAAACTCACCTGTATTCTTAAAGATTAATGATGGTGAGGTGATGTTTCTTATAGCAAGAAGGATGGTGACCAGACATGGATGGTAGGCTAGTTATCTGGAAGGAATGATTGCATTCCTAGTCTCTCTCCCCTGAACCTGTGCGAGCATTAGTTACCTGAAGCAAGTGAGTCAAATAGCAGGTAGTATAAGCTGGAAAAGAAAGTTGCATGGATTTTCTCATGTGGTTGCCTGGAGACAAATGCAACTAGGCCAGTGATGGTGAACCTTTTGAGCTCGGTGTGTCAAAATTCACAAGAAAACCTAGCTTAACTCAGGTGCCGTGTCACATCTAGAAATATCCATAATTATGTGATATTTGTAGCTCTAGTAAAAAAGTTATATTATTCATATATGTATTTTATTAAAAGCAAAAACAAATAATTCTTTACATTAGTGACTTTTGTTGCTGAATTTCGTTTGCTAAATCTTCAGTTGAAAGTTGGTATTTCGTACACTTCAAGAACAACCAAGCACTACATGCCCAGGTGTCAGGGTGACCAGGTGTGTCACCCAAAAGGTCTTGGTGTGTCACCTGTGACACGTGTGTCATAGGTTGGCCATCACTGGACTAGGCAGTACCTTTAAGTTTTTATGTGAGTGTCCTAAATGGGATGGATTACAAGATATTGCTCTCTCATCTCCAGAATTCCTTGCAATCCTGAGGCATAAAACAACACAAACTCTTACAGTAAGTATTGCAAAATTACAGTAACAATAAAATAGTGAAGCATGACTTAATTACTGGACAGCAGGATCCTTATAAACCTGGCTGTCCAATTCCATGCCTCGAGCCCTCAGTACCTTCCCGTAATCCACCTAACAGAGCATCACAGATGCAATGCCATTGGCTTGATGACCCCTTGATATGGAGAGGCAAGAGCAGAGTTACAGATTTACCCAAACACATACCAGGAAAATCTAGTTAAGTCCCAACGTAACTTCAGCCAATAACACAAGAGATTCCAAAGCTACAGACATATTTGGCTGCAAGCAGGAAAACACTAGCAGTTTTCAACTTACGCTACAATAAGCAGTAACCAGTCCTGCCAGCTGGCAGTTTTCTCCTTCCAGCCAACCTGCCCTTTCATATTACTCAGCCTCTGGCTAGAGAGGCATCTGGACATGATTATCCAGTCAAGCTTATTACCAGCTCAATTACATAATATGTGTTCAGATCTTGTGTACCGGGATCACGGTGCCCTTTGGAGGACAATGACTTTTGCAAGATGTTCAGAACATTGGAGGTGGGACATCTTAAAGGTTATTAATTTTATAGCTACTGGCTCCACAAAGGAGACAGTACCTAGACAGGACAGATCTAAACTGCTCTTGCTATATGATTCAAAACAGATGCCAGAAAAGAGTTTTGTTGGGTGTTTTCTTTCCAATTTTATCCAGTTTTTGTTATTCTGCTAGATCTACTAAAGACTCACATCACTCCTGCTGATGCCTACCTGGACCCTTGTAAGTCAAAGGGCACGTCTGGTCCAGTACTGAAATCAGATTCATCAAGGGCCATGACCATGCATTTTAGATTTGGCCTGATTTCCTTGGACCAAATCACCCAAACCTGTGCCAAACCAGGACCAAATCTGGTACCCAGAAAAACAAGTCTGGGCACAGTTTGGGCAATTTGGTTCGAGCCAAGCCTGCACAGGAGGATGGTCTTGGAATTCATGATCTTGGCTGACAGGAAAGAGGCTTCAGTTTTAAAGCCAAGCCTCTTTCCTGTCAGCTGAGATCGTGAACAGGGGGTGCAGAGGCTTCAGTGTTCTCCCTGTTCCAGGGGGCAACCTTATTGTCCCCCTGGAAAAGGGAGAAATCTCAAACCTCTGCACCCCCTGTTCCCATCTCGGCTGGCAGGAAAGACGCTTCAGTTCACTTTGGGAGTAATTTACTCCTGAAGTGAACTGAAGCCTCTTCCCTGTCCAGATCATGAACTGGGGGGGGGGGGCAGAGGCTGGAGTGTTCTCCCTTTTCCAGGGGGGCAATAAGCTTGCAGCCATTAAGGCTTTCAGGTACCTGTCAAACACTTCAACTGCCTCTGCTGATTCAGACGGCACAAAGAGAGCATATTGATGACACATCACTCCAAATCTCCTGATGACCTCTCCCAGCGGCTTCATATGGATATTAAAGAGCATGGGGGATAAGATCAATGCCCGAGGAACCCTACAACTGACTTCCCAAGGTGTTGAGTCAGAATCTCCCACTACCACTCTCTGAGATTGGCCACAAAGATAGGAGCAGAACCAATGGAACGTACTGCCTCCAACCCCTAGACTCCATAGCCTTTCTGGAAGGATACTGTGGTCATTGGCATCCAAAGCCACTGAGAGGTCCAAGAGAACCATCAAAGTTGCACTTCCTCTGTCTCTGTCCTGGAGGAGGTAATCAACCAGGGCAACCAAGGCAGTTTCCCTACCATAACCACACCTGAAGCCTGATTGAAGTAGGTCTAGATACTCAGCTTCTTCCAAGCATCCCTGCACTTGAACAGCACAGCTCTCTCTAGTACCTTGCCCAAAAAAGGTATTTTAGCCACTGAGTGATTGTTGTTTAAATCTTCTGGATCCAGGGAGGCCCTCTGCAGGTGGGGGCATACCACTGACCATTTAAGGGCTGGCGTGCCCACCTCATCCCTCAGGGAGGCATTCACTGCTTCCTGGATCCACCTGATCATACCTTGGCCTTCCCTTGGCTTCTGTCTTCTTTGCCCTCTTGCAGGTAAGACTTCTTTATAAAATAACAGACTGGGCCTGAGCCTGAAAACTATCATGTGCTCTGCAACGGAGAACAGCTGTGCTTGCTATGCAAGTGTCTGAGGATATTTTTCTTATTATTTTGGTTTGGATTTTATATTTAAATGTATATTACATTAGATGTTGATATGTGACTACTGTATTTTGCTTGGCAATCTGTTCAACAGTCTCTCTGTATTTTGTTAATTGCTTGCAAATCACCTTGAGCATATCATGAAAAGTACACAAATAACTTGATGAAATGCTGATGACTTGATGGGTTGCACAGATGCACTGCATGCCTATAATCTGGATCACCGGTAGGATTATCAGATCTATTGTGATGGTACACCAGAGTCCACTGCTAAAATAGGCCCCTGCAGTGGCTCCAAGGCTAAAACCATTTGCTCCTAACCCTTCAGATACCTCAGAGGCTGACCATGAAGATCATGTGAGCTTTGGGGCTCATTCAGGGATTGTTCTAGATCAGCACCATTGTTCAGACAAAGCTTTTCCAGCCTACATCATGCCATGTTCTGAACCAGCAGGCCTTGATGGTCCATACCCACTGGGCCCAGAACAAACCACAGTACGTGCAAAAGAAGTCTTGAGTCTATACACACTCAGGCTATGTCCCCATGGGCACTTTAATCCAAATTCTATTCGAATTCAGGAAGGAATGTCCCCATGACTTCTGTAATTAATCCAAATAGAATCTGAATTCGGCACCCAGCGTCCCCATGCAGTTCATTGTTCCTGGATTTTATGAGGAGTATCCTGCCAACATCTGGAGAGAGAAAAAGTCCTGATGGAAACAGGACTAAGTCCCCTTTTTGGAGCCGAGTCTGCTTATTTCCCCCCACATTTGGACAATAACAGGCTATTTGGGGTGGAGGTCTAGCTTCCTGGCAAGTGGCAGCCAGCTGTGGGTCATTTTTTTTTTTTTACAGACGTAAAGCTCCCCCCTCCCTTGCCATGCTCACAAAAGCTCTGTACAGTACGAAAAAGCCAGAAAAGGGGGAGAAATGGCTTTTTTTTGTCTATTATTTAAAGGAGCTTTAAAAAGATTTTCGCTGGAAACATGTATCTTTTTTCAAAAGATACATGGGAGAAGCTTACGATCCCTTGAAATAAATTGAAATGATACATTTTATTGCACACATTTGCCAGTAATCTCAAAAGAGAGAGGTGTGAAAAAGGAAGTAATTCCCTTCATGTTTGAAGTCCCTTTGTGTCTGCTTCTTTTATTGCAGGCAGGGTTTGCATAAGGGGGATTTAAAAGTCCTGTTCTTTACCTTTAAAAATACTCCCCTCAAAAAAAATTTTTTATATTGCACTGGGTTTGATACCTCACAGATATGCATGAGCACACTTTTGCTAGTAATCTCAAAAGGGAGAGATGTGAAAAAGAAAGTATTTGTGGCTAGAATTCCTTTTTAAAACTCCATTTTGCCACTTTTATTGCAGGCAGGGTTTGCAGGGGGGGGGATTTAAAAGTCCTGTTCTTTTCATTTAAAAATAGTCCCAAAACCAGGATTTAAAAAGCTGCATGGGGACAGCTATATTTGGATTAATTGACAAGAACTCAATTTGGAATAAAAATATTCCCAAAAATAGTGCATGGGGATGCACCCTCAGACATACAAAAGCATGTATGGATATGAAATAATTATTATCCTGGGAAAATGAAGCGATATATGAATTATTCTACTGCTGGAAATTATGCAGCATCATCTAAGCATTTTTTTTCTTTTTAATTCTCCCATTTGTGCTTTTTGATTGTGTTCAGGAGAAAGGGCGAGATCTTATTTGGCACTGTCAGTCAGAATGAAAGCTTTTGGAATTAAAGTGGGTATCTATATATGGGAAGCACACACACAAACTTGTCAAATAATGAATGTTTTCATATTTTGGTCAGTCCAGAATTTGCCGAAATCTGAACCTTGGCAATGATGAAAATCTACAACAGAAAAAAATCTATAAAGTCCAGTCACCCTCTATTACAGACATGATTTGTTCCAGCTTATTGTTATGAAATTATTGTCTCTCTTTGGATGATTTTCCTCATCCCCTGGTACCTATAATTCTTGTCCTTCTGTTGGGAAACCATTGTGCCGATGTATCAGCCATATTTACAACTCGTTGTAAGCTCCATGGTGAATTGAATCAAAGGCAGCTTTGTGTCATGTCCCATTAGCATCAAAACACAAATTGTTATTCATGAGTGATTTGTGTCAATGAGCTTCGGAAAACTAGCATTTTAGTGGCAAGATGTTCCTCTGCGCAGGGGCATTATACCAATGTGTTTGCATAGCAGCCATTTCCGAATTGTCAGGAAAAAGGAATTGGGCAGCATATTTCCACTTCAAAGATAATGAACAACTTAGGGAACATAACTTTGTGTGTGTGTGTGCGCGTGCTATATTTATATATTTATTTCATCCTTAAACCACTCTTCATCTAAGTCCCAGGTGTATCGATCATTGCAACCAACATAAAACTAAAAATAGTATTTAAAAGTAAGAGGTAAACACACAAAAATCCACAAATATTTTTAAAAGGAGAAAAAAAACCTACACATGTAAGAGAAAACCACCACCACGGAACGCCTGTATGAGTAGATCAGTTTTCTACAAGTGCCAGAAAGTATTTAATAACTGTACCTGTTGATTTCCTAATTGGAGGATGCCCCAAAGTCTGGGGTCTACTATTTCTGAGGCTATTGTTTCATGGACATAAAACATGGATGGGATTGCTAGGAGGGACCCAGGGAATGATTGTAATTTGTAGGCAGGCAGTATTCCTTCCCATATCTAGGTCCCATATCAATTAGGGCTTTAAAGGTCAAAGACAACACCTTGAAGCAAATGTCAAAACCAGTGCAGATCTTTAAGGAACACAGTAATATGGGTCTGAGCAGTAACACTAGTTCCAGTTTCCAGGCTTCATTTGGGTTTGATAGCAAATTGGGAGCCAGCGCAGCTCTTTTAAGAGCAGCATGATGTATATCTGGCCAATAATCCTGGTCAGCAATCTACCTGGTGCATTCTACACTAGTTCTCCAAAGATCGTTCAGTCTGGAAATTAACAGAGCATCTATTAATGTAGCCAGATCGTCTCTGTCCAGAAAGGACCATAGCCAGTGAACTAGCCATAGCTGGAACTAGGCACTCTTGGCCAACACCTCCACTCAAGCTTCAAGTATCATCACAGAGTCCAAGAGCAACCCTAAATATTGCAACTTGCCCTTCCAGTGCATTACAATCTCACTGAGAACACGGTGCCTCCTTCAACAGCCCAGGACCCTGTAACACACAGTACCTCTGTCTTGTCTGGATTCAACTTCAATGTATTGGTCCCCATGCAGCCCATTATTGCCTCCAAACATTTCAACCACTTCTCCTAATTCAGATGGCAGATGTCATATGCAGGTTGATGGGCTGTGCCTGATCCAGCAGTTCCTCTTATGTTCTTATGACATCTTACTCCAAGTCTCCTAGGAATCTCCCACAACCACTCTCTGACACTGGCTTTGAAGACAGGATGTTTTAATTCCCAACTTCCTTACCTTTTCCAAAAGGATATTATAGTATCAAAAGTCACTGAGATATCCAGGAGAACCAGAAGGGTTGTACTCCCCCTGTCTTTCTTTCTGAGAAGGTAATCAACCTTGTTAACTTGGTTTTACTGTTATAACCTGCCCTGAGACCTTCAGGTATAAGATAGGATAAAAATACAAATCAATAAATCCAGGGTGACCAGAGTGGTTTCATGCCATGACCAGACGAAAAAACAAATTAGAATGGGTCTATAATCAGTTTCTTTCAAGTATGCCTAAGTTGAATAACCAGTTGAACAAGTGAAATATGTTGTCCAAGAAGAATATTTCAGCTATCAGATGATAGCTGCTTAGATCTTCTGGATCTAAGGATGATCCCCTGTGGAGGTGACATGCTACTGTCTCTTTAGAAGCCAGCAGGACCACTCCATCCATCAACAAGGCCTTCAATACTCCCTGTAACCATCAGTCTTACCCTGCCTGCCAAGAAAGGTAAATATCCAGAGGGCATTTGGTTAGCTAAACTCCAGCAACTAGCTTGCCTACATTCTCAGGTCACAATAACTGAAACTGATTCAAAATTATTGGATCAGGTGGTTTTCTGGACATTTTCTCTGTACTATTCATAGAAATTTCTGCACCAAATTGGAAGAGGATAGAAGACAAAGAAATAGAGCTGTGTTTAAAAAAAGATTATAGAGCTGAAGAGAAAATTCATCCTTGAACTGATCTTCAGTTGAACAGATGATCATCGATGGTGACAAAATCAGTCAGAGATGGAAGGATTATAGTGAAAAAAAATGTATAGAGGAGATAGTAGCATTCAGAATACTCTAGATGAGAAGAAGGTTTGGTTTTCTCACCTATTTAAGGGGACTCAAAGAGGCTGACAAAGCTTTCTGCTCTTCTCTTGCGGTAGGTGGAGCAGGGAGATCTCAGAAAGAGAGCTGTGACTAGCCCAAGGTCATCCAGCTGGCTTCATGGAAGACAGCGGAATCAAACCTGGTATTCCCAGATAAGAGTCCGGCTCCCTAATCACTAGACCAAACTGAGGAGGAACCCATAGTAATGGATTCTGAATGTAGGGGACATCCACACTTTGCTTCCCGTCACTGGGAGGCAAAGAACTAGAATGCTTTAAGTATCCACACCTGCCAATGCTCAGAGCATTCAAAACTTACAGCATGAATGGGTGCCCAAACGCCAGCCATCACAGAGCCCCAGTGAAAGTGTGCCTACATAGTACCACCACTGAAACAACCTGGCAATGCAGTACATTATTATGTATGTCTACATATTCCTCCGACAGGAAGACATGTGGATGAAACATGCAGAGACTTATCATCTCTTCTGCTAGTATAACCGTGGAGCACTTTTAAGTGCTCCACACATACGCTGCTTTTGGTAAGCTTTGGAACACATAGGGCCATTTCTAGCTTTAAAAAAAAAAACCTCTGTGTGGTGCAGGTGCACTTTCCAAGAGCTACCCTCACCCTGACACAATGTGTCAAGTGTGGAAAGGATCTTAGAAATGTACCAAAGTTTCTGTTGGTCAGGAAAGCTGCAGAACTCTTTGGGGTTGTATTCTGCCCAGCATGAAAAGGTCCTTTGCCACACACCTTCATGAGAGGTATTTCAGCTTCAGAAGCAAACAGCAATTAGTCCTAATAGAACATTTGAAGTGCCAGACCAAACCGATCTTTGCCTCTTTCAAAGGCAGTCAGAGGTATTGCTGGATTTGCAAACTTTGTCAAAATTGGTGGCCCATAATTGGAAACGTTGTGTTTGCTTAAGAACTCATTAGATAAAATTACCTCCCCAATGTATAGCAGATAATATAATCACAATGTTTTTTTTCTTGTTTTTAATCAGCTAGTTAAGCAAGAAATTCATTACTTTCTGAGAAGGGTGGTTTCAATTAAGAATGGTGTGGCATAGAACAGTTCACATTAGAGTCAATTAGTAAGAAAAATTGTCAAATTTGACAACCTCACAGGATTCGTTAGTTCACAGACGAAGAAAAGACTGAGTGAGAGACTAACAGAGATATCTTGTTCAGGTGAAAGAGAGAGAGAGGGAAAGTAAGGCTGCATCTGCACGGCATGCCTTAATTCGGTTTAACGAAACCGAAATAACTGAATCGGAATGAAACTGTCTCCACCGACTATCAACTTGATCCGTGTCAACGGCATCCCGCCGGCAACCTTATCTCGGATTCAATCTTCGGAGGCCCCACGGCAAGTCCTCCCTGCCCACTGCCAGACAGGATTGTGCCCACCCCCTCTCTCTGATTGCTGTTCCCTCCCAGGATCAGCCCCTCTCACTTAGTTCAAAGTAACAGAGATCAGACCTCTTCCTCATGGCTGTGCAGCTCTCTGCCTCCTTTCCTCTGCACCACCTTTCCCTCCCCCTTTTCTTCCAGCTTTGTGCTCTTCCCTCATCACCCCCATCAAAGAAGTCTGGATCCCCCTTTCCCACCTGTGCTTCCCTGGCGCTGAGAGGCTGAGCTGGAGGGGGCTTTTTTCATTGCTCAGGGCACACAGCAGCAGCAGCAGCAGCAGCAGCAGCAGCAGCAGCAGCAAGTAAAGCCCCATTCCTTTAAACATTAATACAGAATCTCAGCTGCTTCCCCTCCTTTCACTTTCAAAGGTCTGAACTTCTGAAATTGTGCAAATTTGCAACATTGTTAATCGGGAGTGAAGGGGCTTTCTTGCTACACTGTAGCGCTGCTCTGTGAAGGCTGCTCCAAGAAGTTCAGGCTTGCAAGAGAAAGGAGGGGAAGCAGCTGAGATTCTGTATTAATGTTTAAAGGAATGGGGCTTTACTTGCTGCTGCTGCTGCTGCTGTTTTGCTTCAGATCAGGCAGATCAGGCAGGGAAACACCCCCCCCTCCCAAATGACGTGCCCAGCATACGGACAGCCATTGGATACAGTGCGATTGGGGGAGGGACACCCTGAACACGGAATCTCATCCCTTAACACGGTACTGTCCACACAGTTAAAAAGGAAACACGTATCGACGCACGATTCGGAGTGAGACCTGTTGAAATCAGGATTTATTTCAAAACGTTTTAACGTGGTTTAACACAGAAATAGCGTGTTAAGCCGAACTGCCGTCTGAACTGGGAGAACTCAAAACATTTTGAATTCGAGATAACGATGCCGTGAAGACAGGGCCTAAGAGAAAAGATGATATGATGATTGCACAATTGTACTCTGAGCACCTGAAACAATGAAGAAGATGCTTGTGTGAGGTTAGAAATGGACAACCTCTAGACAGGCATTTCCGAATGATATACGTCCATGGTATTGCACAAAAACATTTATATATAAAAACCAAGAACCATAACATAGGCAACATCTATATGTACCAATGGGGTGACATTTGGCTGCCTGGGAATGAAGTAGCAGCATTACACTACTCAAGAGGTGACTCATTTGCATCCTAATCACTAAAAAAAGGATGACCTAACTTCAGAGCAAGACTTCCTGCTCTGAGGTTCCCCCACCATCTAGTAGAGTTCATACTAGGGTCATGTGTGCCACCTGAGGCCAACTTAAAGGCCCAATTCCAAACATGCATATACTGTATGCAGGTCAACAATCTGGGAATATCTCCAGGACCATTTCTGGTCCCAGGCCAACGTCTTAGCTGGGAAACTAGGCTGCATTCACATGCAATTAAAAAAGAGCACTTCTGGGGTGGCTTAGAGATAGTTTCCAGATGGGATCATTCACATACCATTCTGCCCCTCCCCACACACACTAATGTTTTAGGTTGGAAAAGGCAGGGTAGAGATGGGATAAGAACATGAAGGACATACACTTGCCATCTTTGAGGAAGTTCAGAGCTGCTTTTTATTTTTGGCAACTTTAGACCTCTGTGAGCAGCACTGCACTCTCCAGAAAGGTTCTAGCAGCTTCAAAATCCTTGTAGAAGAGTGAAGAAGTGAACTGGGAAACCTTCAAATATGAGTCTGGCGCTCTAACCACAAGTCCAAATTGATTCACAACATGATTCACTTTATAGACACTGTTACTTATATACTGTTGTTGTTTTAATACACAGTACGTCTGATTTTAAATGCTGTTACCCACCCTGAGACCTTTGGGTAGAGGGCAGGATAGAAATACAAAGATGAATGAATGAACGAACAAATGAACGAACAAATGAGTGAGTGGGTGAGTGAGTGAGTGAATGAGTATTCCTGTTCTTTTACATGTATAAAGTTATTTTCTTTTTTTTAAAAAGAAAGTCATTAAAGTACACTAATAAAATAAATCCTGACATGGCAACATGTTTCATTATTGCTATTTTTAAAACTACATAACCTTTTCTCCTTTTGTCATTTGTCATTGTTGACTTTTCTGGTAATATCTGGGAGTTCTCCAATATGACCTTAAAAAATGTGGCTCATATGGCTTGGATTGAATGATATGAGCCATCAAGAACGTAGTCAGAGAGGAGCTAGCGAGAACTGTACCTAAAGAGTTTCAAAATGTCAAAAGTATTTTCTAAAATGTTAGAATGCAACTTTCTTTTTTTGTTGTTGTTCCCAAGCCTGTCACTTCCTTAGTGTGTTGGCAGTGATGAAACACATTGTCAGAATGGTTACTCAGATGAAATTTAAAGCCCTTCATATACATCACCTAATTGCAAAACTTCTGAAAACAAGATGTCAAAATTTACCGGGTGAATTTCCTGAAATGCTCTTTGGAACTCTCCTCCACCTGAGATCCAGGTAGCCCTTTTGCTGATAACCATTAATTACTCCTCCCCTTGTGCCTTTGGAAATAGGGGGGCCATGAAGACATTTTTCTTTTTCTTTTTTTCTTTTTCATTTATTATTTACTAACTAATAAATCATGTAGCATCTTTTGATATCTGTGGCATATAAGCCAGAGAAATAAGTCAAAAGGGAGTCCTTTCAAATCATATTTAGGAGAGAAATGGAAAAGTGGCTATAATCTTTCAGTACCACAAACCCATCCCATTCCTTTACAGTGTGGCAAATGCCAGGATATTCCTCCTTTCTATTTCAGGTAATGTTACTGTTATGGGAAGAAATCTCTTTATTGCTTATTTCAAGAGCATGTAGATATAAATACATTTAGGTACTTAGGTGGATTTTTATCCCTCCCTGCACCCAAAGGTCTGAAACCGGTTTGCAACTTTAGAATCCAAATGTAAAAACAAACATTCTAAAACAGCAACAGTGCCTGAAAAGTGGGGAAGGAAAGCTGCTCCTTAGTTACTCACAGATGAGGGTAAAGAGCTCTTCTGAACATATGAAGTGAAGGGCCTGGCACACATTGGGGAAGACTATTCCATAACCTGTGGACCATCACTGAGAAGGCTCTATCCATGGTGCTCACCCCTTTTGCCACAGAGACTGGGGGTACAACAAGGAGGGCCACCTCTACTGATTTTAAGGTACAGGCAGATCCAATGGAAGAGGGTATTCCTTTAGATATTTGGGGTCCAAGTCATTTAGGGCCTTATAACTTACACCTTGAATTGGGCAGAGTAGTGAATTAGCAACCAGTGCAACTATTTTAAGAAGTGTGATGTCACATCTTGCAAGTTGTCCTGGTCAGCTGTCTAGTAGCTGCATTCTACATCAGCTGCAGCTTCTGATCCACCTTCAGGGGCAACCCCAGGTAAAACACATTACAGTACTCCATTCTGGAAGTTACCAGAGCATGTATAACTGTTTCCAAATCATCTCTGCCCAGAAGAAGCCTTAGCAGTCAAACCAGCCTCTACTTGGACTTCAAGCAATAGTGCAGATTCCAAGAGCTATCTCTTCTGAGATGGACACCTCCCAACCTCATGGACATGCGACCCTGGGACAGCACCAATTTGTTGCCCCTCCTACTAGCCCATTACCACCTCCAAGCCCCTCTCAAACACTTCAACCACCTCTCCTGATTCACATGGCACAGAGAGATATAGTTGGGTGTCATCTGTATATTGATGTCACCTCACTTCAGATCTCCTCGTGACCTCTCCCAGTGGCTTCTTATTGATATTAAAAACAATGGGATATAAGGTCAGCCCCTGAGGAACCCCATAAGTGATTTTCCAGATGTTGATCAAGAATGTCCCATAACCCCTCTTTGGAACCACCCTTGGAGATAGGAGCAGAGCCAAAGCAGCACATTGCCTCCATCTCCCAAGCTCCATAGTCTCTCCAGAAGGATACCACAGTAAATGGTATCAAAAGCTGCCAAGAGATCCAGAGAATCTGCACTCCTCCATCTCTCTCCTGGACAAAGTCATCAATCGGGGTGACCAAGGTGGTTTCTGTGCCATAACCAAGCCTGAAGCCAGATTGAAATGGGTCCAGAAAATCAGCTTCTTCCAAGCATGCCTGCAGTTGAATAGCCACAACTGTCTCCAAACTTTGCCCCAAAAGGGTATATTGGGCACTGGGTGATAGCTGTGTAAATCTTCTAGATCCAGGGAGGACCTTCTGAAGAGTAGACATACCACTACCTCTTTAAAAAGAAGAAGAGTTGGCTTTAAAGGAGACTCAAAACGGCTGACAAACCATTCTATTCTTCTCCTAAACAGACACCCTGTGAGGTAGGTGGAGCGGTGAGAGCTCAGAAGAGAGCT
>MTQE01002217.1:3251762-3272478 GCA_014337955.1 Aspidoscelis marmoratus | reverse complement strand
ATCTGATCTGTATGGTTTTAATCCTATTAAATTAAAATTAAAAAAAAAAACGAGCTCAGTCTGAAACAACATGATTGTCTCGTGGCCCGTGTAGGGTCTCAGAATGCTTAGTGTACTTTCATGTACGTCAGATTTTGTAGTTCTAGAGCGCAAAATAAAATATTTTTAAAAATGGAAAAAAAGAAAAGAAATGACAAGTATTAGAAACACAATTTTTTTAAAAGTTAGGGAGCAAGCATTAATATTTTGAGTTTATAAGTTTATTAATAGAGCAAAGGGGAATAAAAGAAATACAATTGGTAAAGAATGGTGGATAGTAGATGAGTAAATGTTAAAATTATAGGATTATATAACCTGAAATGGATTTTTTTTATTTTCTCTTTTCATTTTATCATTTTGGGTAATGTATTAGACAGAAGTATAGATAAGATTTGATATGAGGGGTAGTCTTTCAAGAACTTGCTGTAAAATTAAGACTGGTTCTGTGGGAAAGGGGGATCAGCTGACTAATAAGGAAAAAATACAAGGAGTAGACAAAGAATAGAAAGAAGAGAAGATGGAGGAAGTCACTATAAGAACAACAAGAGGACAAGAAGAATATTGTTGGATATTAATGTATTTGTTGTAGGTTGTTAAAGAAAAAAACTTTTAATAAAGAAAATATACCCCCCCAAATCCCCCTCCCTAGTCTGTTCTCCCCCCCTCATCTAGATCCAGTCTTTTCCCCATCCTTTTCTCTTTTTTTCTTCTTTCCTCCCTTTTTGTTTGCCTCCTGCCTGGTTTTGGGCACTGGCAGCAGAACTCTTCATTCGCCAGGGAAATATTCTCTTTGGCAAAGCCCTCTTCCCAGCACTTGGGTTTTAAAGTGTAAATCTATACTGAAATCTAGCTGAAGGTGTTTTCTGGGATTTATGAAAAGCAAAGGAGTAAATTTACCAAACCATGACAAAATCACCTGAGATCTTGCTCTTTTAGATGTTGAATGTGGATGGAGAATTTTAAAGAGAGAGGATGAAAGAAAAATCACCCCCCTAAGCCTACGTAGATTTAGCCTATGTTTTGCACCCAACGGTGGTGGAGCATTATGGTTGATAAATTTCTCTCTCGCCCACCACTGGGCACAAAACATAGGCTAGATCTAGGCTTAGTAGGGTGATTTTGCGCACGACCACAGCATCGTGGAATCAGTCCCCGTGGTCATGAGGGACTGCAATTACACAGTTGCGCAAAAGAGGCTGGATGTGTGATCAAAGGGTGGAGCTGGAATTCCCTACCCTTGGCCATGTCATGATGTTAACTGTGGAAGGAAACCCAATGAGAGAGTGGGGTGGGAACCCTGGCTGGCAAAGGGAGCAAAAGATGCTGGTTCCCTAATGCGTTTTAGGTAGCGTTTTCAACAGGAATTGCAAAATTCGGGTTCTATACATTTTTATGCGTTTTCAATTCGTTTGCCTTGAATTTGACTTAAATTTGTATTCAAAAAGTCAAGTGGGATCACAGCCTGGATGTTTGTAGTGCTCATCCCCTGGCTTGGATGAAGCCAGCAAATACAGACTTCTTTACATTCTGGAGATACCAGGATGTGTAGTCTAGTAGGAATGAAAACAGAAATCTGTCTTTCTCCCCCATCCCTTTTCCCTAAGAATGTAATTTCATTCAAGTGTAACTTTCATAAATGCTGATGGAAGCTAGAAGGCCAAATTATTCATTTCATAAACAAGACTTTCTCTCCCCCACTTCCCATTCCTTTTTTACAGAATATACCCACAGGCACCATCAACACATTCAACTGTAAAAATAGCCACTCAGATGAGAACAGTGAGAGAAAACTTTTATCTTAAGTATTTACTGTTATTCTAGAATATCACTCTATTTTCTCGGGGGTAATTCAGCACTCTGGTGGTAAATCTGTGACCTCATTTGCATTTTCTAATTGAATTGCTATCAGCTTTCTTGCAAGAGTGAACAACTAAAAAAAAAAAAGGAAAAAAATCCCTGAAGTTCTTTTAGTTTTATAACACCACTTGGATTATCTGGGAGGGAGAGCTTACTTTTATGGGGTGTTTAGCATGGAAAATGTTGATAATTTATGGTTCATGTAAAGTCATAGAAACTCTGTTTGAGAACAGGGTCAGCATGAAAGTCGCCATTTTCTCCATCAAACATGATCTCTTCTTCCCATGTTTCCTATCATAAGCTGGTAAGTAAATGAGGCAAAGTCCATGTCTGGAAAAACTAAAAGCTCTTAGGAATCCCAGACAATTACGCAATTTTGTTTGTTTTGTTCAGAAAATCCAAGTTGCTCCTCATAGCTTCAGCCACTGACATAGGACCTTTTTCTAATTAAGCATCACATAGTAGGTCTATAGGGTAAACTTAGATCTACCTTTTGCTGGGCCTCCTAGAACTTTGCTTCCTGAGCAACTGGGGCAACATTCTCCAATACTGATGGGGCCAGAGCACTAAGTTCCATGGTTAGGAAAACCTTGCCTGACCATTCACTGGGGCTGAAACTTCGAGCTCAGAAGAATGAACTTCCTCTCTGCTCAGGAGATTTCAGTTGGCCCTGACTTATCTCCTCCTCTCAACCTCTCACAAAACCTACTCTGACATTGGATTTCTGGCCCTGAGCACGCTAACATCACCACCATTCTTTTGTAGCATTGGTAGAAGACTTTAAAGCAATTCCACTGACACAAATTGGTGCTTTGCCCTGTCCAACACCACTTCTCAGCTGCTTAGACTGAGGAACAAGAGGCATGGAGTTTGTATTCATTCCTCTTACAGATCTACCTCTCATTGGTTTTTTTTGCCTGTGTTTCCATGAGCCATGGGACCTTCAACAGTTTGTGCCTTGTAGAGGAAGGAACCGCTATAAAGCTTTTATCTTCTCATTGGAATCCAAAAGAAATTCTGCTGCCTCTTTATACTTGTTATTTATAATTTCCTAGAGTATTCTCAGACAAGCTTGTGCCCCATATTCCAAGGTAATGGTGGACATCTTAAATGGTGGGATTTTTCTTGAAGAGGAAAGCCAAATCCAGACCCAGTGATGGCCCAGGGCCTGGATGAGGTCAAAACAATTTGGATGTCCAGTCTTCCATAGTGACAGTCTGAAGGGTCCATGTAATGCAACCTTGGATCTAGGCATAGAGCAAGGGGTTGGTCTCAATGGCCAAAATAGCCCTTTCCAACTCCATGTTTCTACGAAGACTCATGAGAGAGAGAAAGGAATATTTCTTCACACAGCACAACATTTAACCACAGATATTGCTGCTAAACGATTCAGTTGTGTGGTGTAGCTCAGTGGCTCAAAAGAGGATTAAACAGAACCATGATTAATAAGGCTGTCAACAGCCTCAGGTCATGGTGGTTAAATGCTACCTCCATAAATAGAATTGATATGCCCCAGAATGCTCTTTGCTGAGGAAATGGCTGGAGAATCTTCAGAGGTCTAGGGACACATGCATCTGATTGTCTACCTTAGGCTTTCTAAATTTAGCAGCCCTCCATTAGCCAGCTCCCATCTCCTTGCCCTTGTCCCTTCCTAGGCAGTCTTTACTAAGGATGTGCATGAATTATTTTTTTGTATTCGATCTGTATCGAATAGGTTGCAAGAAAATTTGTATTTGTTCTAATAGATCCCCTTTGAATGTGGTAGAATTCTATTCAATATGAGTGTTCAGTCCCATACAACTCACAGATGAATGCAGACAAATAGTATACGAATTTCAGACGAATCCCATATAAATCCCAGAGGAATCCCAGATGAAGCTTCATACGAATGTATCGAAACATTCAATTAGAATTTGAATGTCAATCTTTGAACGTGCCAACATTTGATTTTAATGTCTGAATTTGGCCAAATCCATACAAATTTTGAATGTTATGAATATTCATGCACATCCCTCGTCTTTACCTCTTCAGCCTTGAAAACGTCGCAGTCCATTCAAAAGCTATAAAGAAAAACAGAAAAGACTTGACAGGTTTCCTTTCAAGTTCTAAGAATCAGGGCACTTTCCTTGACTAAGAAGCCACTTTCTAGAGCAGCTTCAGAGCATCAAGGTGGTAAGCAGCCTGTCACTTGGAACTTCAAAGTATAGACTGCTTTCACTTTTCTTTTCTAAAGCAATATATGCTTATCTTGGCTATGCATCATGTTTTGAAGGTGAGGATGAGTTAGGCAAGAAGGAAAGAGGTCTTCTTGTGTTGGGCTCAGGTCCACTATTTTTCAGCTTCCATAGACATCCATGGGTCACTCTGAAACAGCACAAAGGGCTAGGTAGATCTATCCATTTAATTTGTGTGCTTCCCATTCAGGAAAGTCCAAATGGAGGCTGGAAAGTCCACAAATAAAATGGACAGAACTAAAAAAGTGTGAGCAGTCAGACCTGAAGATGGACCAAAGAAAGTTTAAAATGAAGGTGTGAATGATCAAATGATAAATGTTCACTTGGTGACCCCTTTCCTCTTTCATTCATTACTCTGGGCAGTGATGCACCATTATCAAGAATTGTTAATTTCTGAAATAAGAGTAGGCTGGTTTCTGAGATAAAAGTGGTGACACCTGGTGATCTTGGGTGAAAACTGCAGGCAGTCAGATTGTCAGCTGGTGTTAGCCATATCCTAGGGTTCATAGCAGTAACTGGTTGCCTGGTCAAAGAACTTAAGACCTCATCCTGATGCTTCAGTATCAAAGATTCCTCAGAGTGCTACTCATGTGGTGCTTATCTTCTGCTACTTCTCTGTTGCCAAGACTTGCCTTATGCAGACCACCCTTTCTCCTAGTTCCACACTTGCTTCCAACCAGCAGCCTTATTCTTGCCCTCAGCTTCTTTGTTAAGCTGGTTGGCAGTCATAAGCCAGAACTATGCCCAAGTGGATTTTTTTTTTAAAAAAGTTTACTTTTAGTAGGTAGACATACCTATTTTGCTGACACGGCAACAGCCAGCAACAGCCTGTCCTATTTTGAGTCATTACAATTTTCCTCACCTCTTTTCTTCTTCAAGTTGCATATACTTAGGCTGTATTCAGACATAGTGAAAGGGGCACCTCAGAGGTGCCTCCGAGACAATGGTGTGTGGCCATTACATTCCCAAGCCTTCTCCGATCCACCTTTTCTAGCACAGAATGTTTATGAGAGGGGGCAGGGTCAGAGTAGTGTGTGAATAATCACACCTTAAGCTTGTCTCTTAGCCACCTAAGAGGCTCCTTGGATTTATTTCAGAGGAGCATACGCCCATTGGTTTGCCCAAAGGTCAGAATGAGAGATTAGTCTACGCAAGCCAATAACTACCTCACAATCCTTTCTCTAGTAATAGACAGCAAGCCTGCGAAAGCTACAGGCATCAATAAAATTAACTGAATATAATGAAAATCTTTATCAATGAACTTCAAGATCACACACTTGGCTTTGAGGCTCACTGAGACTAGTTTCCAATGCCAGGAAGAAAGGCTTGGCTGAGATTCCAAACCCCGACAGACAATTACGTTTCCCTTTCCAGGCAGAATCTCAACCCATACATCTCCGCAAATGAAGGAGGGAAGGGTAGGGGAGGAACTGCCCTCTCTCAGTTCCTCAGTGTTTAGTGTGAAGGATGACCCAGTGGCCTTTAAAGAAGCGCCCTCCCAAAAGTCAATTCTCCCCTTTAGCCACATTAACATGAAAGCCAGCATGTGAAGAACAGAACTGATGGCCAGAAAATGTTTCACATCACTCTCACAGTGGCATGTTGCCAAGTTTGCTTAGAAAAACCTTACTTGTGCCAAAGGTGGGTGTGAAAGTTTGAAACCATTCTGAATTGAACCAGGACACTGGGGTCTTAAGAATGTCATAGGTAGGATCTGCCCATGCCTGTTATCCCATATTGGACCAGGTTGAGCTACCTAGCCCAAGATACTGTGGTGGCCCAGCCTAGCCCAACTTTGGAGACAGGTGAAGCTTTTTTTTTTGGTCAGGTGCCCCAATGCTGCTTCTGGGAGCCTGGAGAAATGGGTCCAGGTCCCATTGTCAGTAGACCAGCCAGCAGCTCTCTGCCATCCACACACAAGCTGTTGGGCTAGTCTACCACCAAGAAATGTGTGGGAGACCGGAGTGGTTTCTCATTGAATTGGGTTCCAGTACCATTTCTCACCAGAGCTTACTCAAACAGTGTGTCCCTTGCAGATGCATCATTGTAGCAGAAGGCATGGCCTTCCAGTAGACCAATCCACAATGCAAGTACTGTGTCCCCTGATCTCGGCCAACAGCACGATGCAGATCCTGCTATAAACTCCACACTACCATCCCCATAGCACTGGGGGTGTGCACGAATGCAATTTTTGGGATCCGATTCAATTCAAATCAAATATCCAAAAATGCAATTCAATCTGAATCTTTAAAATTCCAATTTACCCACATTCGATTTGAATTAAGCAAATTCAAATCTATTCATTCAAATTTTCAATTTGAATTTGCACTTATGAATGTCAACAACATTCATATGGGAGCGTAGGCATCATTATGCATCCCATAAACATCCTGTATTTATCCTGTATGCATCAAGTTTTTGTCCCGTACAGATCCATGCAAGTGCATACGGACGTGGGAAAGATGCATACATGCAAGTGCGCTTTGTGTACGTATCCATACACATACAAATGTCTGAATAATTTGAACAAATCGATCCAAAAATGCAAAATTCTTTCTAATGTTTAAATTCAAATTTATAGACATACGATTCAAATTCAAATGTCCAAATTCAAACAAATTCAATCAAATTTCAAAAGTTCTGAATATTCGTGTGAATCCCTACATAGCACACCTTGGGTTTATCTTTAGACAATTAGACTGACATTAATTGGATAAATATGCTGGACGCTAAATACAAACATAAGGGAAGGAGGACACCATTGGTTGGAATTAACGTTTCCTAATGGTGTCTGATTAGACAGGTGGCAAGGCATCTAAAAATGGCATGGACAAAACATGGAGGGGGTAAAGGGAAGTGCAATATTAGTAAGGCTGAAAGTCTCTATAAAAGTGCATGAAAATTGACTACTGATCATAATGGATTATGCACATAGAAGTCAAACCCGATTTCAAATGTGTGAGGGAGAAAGAGAGGGTAGATGTGCATATTGTGAGCTAGAAGGTATGCTGATCCAGCAATATAATGTGGTGGAATATGATGTTCCATTATTTTTCTTCCACAAATGCTTCTTGTCTCCTTTCCCAAAATACCTGGACTTGGGATCATCCAATTCTCCACCCAAGATATATTTAAATTTTGAAATTTGCTACAAGAAATATGGGGACCTTTCACATTCGCCCGAGAGATAGTTCCAGGTGGATTGTGGGAATGTTTACTCCGTGGTCCACTCCAGCTGCCCCTGAGGCATCCCCAAGAGTTTGCTCTGCCCTCATGCGCTGTATGTGATACCTGATCACTCAGTTGGGGCTGTGGCTGTGACTGAGCAGGGTATCTGACATCTGGATGTGACACCATTTACATGCCAACCACTGGTAGACAGGAATGGGAAAGTTCCTGTACTCAGCAAGTGAAAGACCCAAGTCATCTTGATTGGTGACCAGCCTGGGATGGTCTTTGGAGACTGTTCCAAGCAGTTAATGGAACAGTTCATCCATTTATGGAATTTGCTGCCAGAAGAAGTGGTAACAGCTACCAGTCTAGATGGCTTTAAGGTAGGGTTAGACAGATTTATGGACAACAGATGTATCAATGGCTACTAGAATGAATGCCTAGGTACATCTTTCAGGCTGGTGGGGGGGAGGAAGCAGGGTGCTTCTAAGGCCATTTGCTGGGATTCGACAGCAGGAAAAGGTTTGCCCTTGTCTCTGCTTGAGATGCCCATGAGCATTTGGTGGGCCACCATGTGCGATGGGACACTGGACTAGATGGGCTGTGACCTGATCCAGCAGGCTTCTCTTATGTTCTTATGTTAAGTAAAGTAAGAATTCAGCTGGTGTTCACCAGTGTCTTGGATGGCTTCTGAAAAGGCCATGGAAGGCAGGGCTATCAGTAGCCCCTGGTAGAGTGACTACCTCTGATCTAGTACTGAATCTGATATGCTTTTAAAGGCCAGCTTCTGGAATCTGTGACCAGTGCAAGCTATAAGATCGTGCTCTGCTTGGTGTCTCCATGTGTAATTCACTGTCCCCTGTGGAAAGAGAATACAGGCTTAGCTTGGCCACTGGTCTGATCCAGCAAGGAAGTTTTTCTTAGGTTCTAATCTTGACCATGATGGTGGTGACAATAATGATGACATCAAAAAGTTGGAAAAAAGTTTCAGTGACCTGAAGAAACACTGGTTAGGAAAGATGTCAGAGAAATCTAGAGGTAAAAGCAATGCCCTTTTAAAGTAATTATTCTGAGTTTATTTTAATGTCTTAAAAATTGGATGCATGGTAGGTGTGTTTTATTTTGGTGGCTTTGGAAAACACTTTGCTGTATGGAAAATGGCACATCCAATTAGGAAGTAAAGTAAATAAAGAGCCAGAGACCCTGATGTTGACAGCTAAGAATTAGCACCTTGACTTAAGAAATACAAAGGTCAACTTTGCATCTATACATATGCATTAGCCAATGCAAACCTTATACCAATCTGTGAAGTCTCATTATAGCAAGTCTCATTTAGGTAGGTTGGTTTAAAAAGTTGTGGGGAAAATGTAAAGTGCAAAAGAGAAGAATTATGACCCTACTTATGTGTCATTTTCCTCTCAGATAATTGAACCATGTTTGATCACTTACACCAATGGCAGCAGGTGCCCTCAGGAAAACCCAGGGGTGGGCAGCCAATGCCCTAGGGCACCCCCTGCTTTAACAAGTGTCCTGAAGGGCTTTTGGGTGCCTACAAGTATGTTATTTGTAAGAATGCTAAAAAAAAAGCACTTTTGACTGCACTCCCACCATTCAGCATGCTCTCCATGCTCTACAGGATCTGAACATGCTGGCAAGGGTCTATTTCCAAAGCTTTTCTTAATGTAAGGAGGCCTCCAAACTTTGGAGCTGAAGCTCAGTTCTAAGTCAGAGCCATTAACTCTGAAGACAGAGAAGGAAGAGGTATAGGTCATTGGCAGGCACATGCCTCACTCTGGAGCAAGAACTCAGTATACGCTAAGGTAATGCCAAGGTATGGAGGCAACCTTAGTTCCACATTGGTCAGAAGCAACAGGTTAGGGTGTTTTGCTGTGCAGCCTCGTATCTGTGGTAATTCTGAGGTATGCACAGACCAGAGGCCTTTTCGCACTACACCCATTCCATTTGGCATGG
The DNA here is from genome assembly GCA_014337955.1 of Aspidoscelis marmoratus. Lineage (NCBI taxonomy): Eukaryota > Metazoa > Chordata > Lepidosauria > Squamata > Teiidae > Aspidoscelis > Aspidoscelis marmoratus. The sequence continues at coordinate 3,263,206 of MTQE01002217.1, read as the reverse complement.
GTGTAGGACAGGTGGCCTAAGTCACTTCGGGATGCTTTCAGCATTCACACACAGGAACGCAGGAACGCATGTAAACGCGTTCCTGCGTGCCTGTGTGTGAATGCTAAAAGCATTCTGAAGTGACTTAGCCAGCAAAGGCCAGCCAGGGGCGGGGATACGGCCGGAAACGCTGCCTCCCATTGAGTGAGAGCACCCAAGGGGCAGGCAGCGCTGTTAAGCCGCTTGCCCCGCTTCGTGCTGGCTGTATGGGGCTTGATCGGGCCCCGTGCAGCTGGCACGAAGATGTCCGGGCACCCGGGCACCCATCGTGGGGCCCGGGGCAAGGTCCCTATTGGGCAGGATCCCTTCGGAGATCGGTGCTCCTGGCTCCGGTCTCCGCAGGCTTCGCCCCGACCCCGATCGTGCCCATCTGCGGGGCGTGGGCGCCTGAATCCCACCCCCACTCCCCAACCCCCCCCACCCCACAGACCCCCCAAACCCGATCTTGCCCATCTACGGATTGCAGGCGCCTAGATGTAGGCACCTACACCCCGCAGATGACCCCCCCACACTTTCAGGGCCCAGGGATGGGACGTGCGCGCGCAGAGGTCCAACCTTTTTGGCATCCAGACTCGTAGTAAGTCAAGGATGCTGGGAGCACGCACCACGCGGTGCGCCGAGGCCCCCTATTGGACAAGCAGTTCACGTGAAACTGCTTGTCCAATAGGGGGCCTCGGTGCACCACGTGATGCGCGCTCCCGGCATTCTCAGCTCATTGTGAGCCGGGACGCTGAAAAGGTAGGACCTCCCCACGCGCACGTCCCATCCCCGGGCCCTGAAAGTGGGGGGGGGCCTCTGCGGGGTGTAGGCACCTACATCTAGGCGCCTGCACCCTGTAGATGGGCGAGATCGGGTTCGGGGGATGGGTGGTGTGGGGGTTTGGGGAGTGGGGGGCTGATCTGCGGGGTGCAGGCCCCTAGATTCAGGCGCCCACACCCGGCAGACGGTCGTGATTGGGGCGGGGGGGGGACCCTTGGCTGACCAGAGTGATGCGCTCCTGTCGCCCAAGGGGTTCCTCACCCCGAGCCAGCCCGAGATCGGCCTCCTGCCACCCTGGAAAGGGGCTACAGGAAGCCGATGCTGGTGGCTCCTTGACTCTGGCAGCCCCAGAGGGGCTGCAGGAGCCGGGAAGGAGCCACGTCCCGGCAGCCGTGGGAGATGACAGATGGGACCCACCAAATCATGGGTCCCCTCTCCCATCTACCAGGGTCAGTGACCCTGGCAGATGGGACAGGGGACCCCCGATTCGGTGCGTCCCGTCTACCGGCCTCGCTGCGCCGGTGCAATTGGCAGCCCGGTAAGGCTGGTCATCAGCCCACCAGAAGCCAGCTGTGAGGCCGATTTTCGGCCAAAGCTGGTGCTGGGGGCGTGCCCATGGCTGTCAGGGAGAGAAGCGTGCGCGAACGCTTCTCTCCCCGAACGGCCTGTGATGGTTCGCCCGCGCGGGAACGGATGCAGAGCACTTTAAAGTGCTCTGCATCTCAAACGCGTGGAAGACAGCCCGGGACGAGCCGGGCTGTCTTTCACGCATTCGAAAACCGCGTGTGCGAAAAGGCCTCTGAACTCTGTTAAACATTTAGCAGAACATAGTTTCACAGTTCATGACCAATTATTATGGATGTTTTTTCAGGCTTTCTAAAGGCATTCTTGCTTCATTCAAAGCCCTCTGGTCTAGTGGTTAAGGATCTGGACTCTTATCTGGGAATACCAGGTTTGATTCCACCCTCCTCCATGAAGCCAGCTGGGTGACCTTGGGCTAGTCACAGCTCTCTTCTGAGCTCTCACAGCCCCACCCACCTCACATGGTGTCTGTTGTGGTGAGAAGAACAGAAAGCTTTGTCAGCCACTTTGAGTCCCCTTAAATGGGTGAGAAAAGCAGGCTAGAAAAGCCAACGCTGCTGCTGCTTCTCTCTGCAAGTGGAGAGAAATACTCTTATGTGTTCTGTTTGAGTGACCTGTAATCATTTACTACACTAGAATGAGCAAAGAGACCCAGTGGTAGAATTCTGCATCTATTGCTGTAAGCCCTTCTGAAATATAAGGAAGGAGCTCTGGTGGAGGGCTGGAATAGATATCCTTCAAGATCCCAATAGTACTCAAATATTTTATGCTTTCTTGTCATCAGGCTGAAGAAGAATAGCTGTACTGAGGTTACCATGTCATCTGTGCTTAATTGGCTGTTCTGTTTTTTTTTTGTTCTTGTTTTTAATTTCCATGATGATTGCTTTTACCTTGTGTCCCTTGTGCTGTGGTTTCTCTCCCACCAGTAACCTGACCATTGTCTCCCATCTTTCTAGAGCCTGGAAGTCCCTTGCTGTCACCATAAACATTGTCTGCTCCGAGGGAATTTGCACCTCTTGGGTGGCGTAGATTGTTCCATCGGTCCTCACCTTGAAGTCCAAGTTGTCAGTTTCATAGCGAACTCCTTTGCTCTCTGAGCAGCCGCTAAATTTCACTGCAAAAAAAAGCAAAAGAAACCATCCTTAGTGCAGTTTAGTTGCAACTTTGATTACATTCTCAATGTATACAGTACATTATATAAATGAAAAAATCAAGACACCCTTGAAAAATCAAGACAGATTACTAGACAGCGCTGTGTTTCAGATTGCCTTTATGTTTCCTTATGCCTTTTTATTTATGTATTTATTTATTGCCTTTCCTTAAAAATCAAGGCAATGTGCAGACAAAAAATAATAATAATAAAAAGAAAATATAAAAAGAGTCACAAAACATAAATAGGCATATATAAAGTTAATAGTAATCATGCCCAGAGTGGTGGGAGGTAGAGTTGTTGTCTCCTTTGATGATTAAACTGGGCAGCTTCCACACACTGTAAAATAAAAATGTCATGAAAGCAGCTTAGAGGGGGTAGCACCTTCACGCTGGTGCCCGAATCCATATTAAAGACCAGAAAATGTCCTTCAAAATGTTTTCTCTGGCCTTTAATGTGGATTGAGGTGGGATAGTAACATTTGCATCTGAAATTAACTGGTGAGATCTACTTTTGGATTATAAATCCTATTTAGGATGCGAATTGAAGGGACAAAGATTCAGCTTCATTCTAAGTCCCCTCTTGTGAATGTGGGGTCCTTCGGATTCACACACAAACATCTGACGAGTGTTTGTGCATGAAGACAACCCCACTTCTCTCTTCTTGTTCTGTCTCATACCCCACCCCCACCCCCACCCACCTGCTGCCACCTCTGCCATTACACACCCCTCTGAGGCCCAACTAGGCCTTCCGGAGGTGTGCGCTGTTATGGTTTTAATATGTTTAATACTGTATTTTCTGACATATAAGACTACTTTTTAACCCAGGAAAATCTTCTCAAAAGTCGGGGGTCGTCTTATACGCTGGGTGTTGTCTTCTTATACGGCGAGTATATCCCAAACTCTATATTTTAACTGGAAAGTTGGGGGTCGTCTTATATGCCCAGTCGTCTTATACGCCGGAATATACGGTGTTATGGTTTTCATATGTTCATTTTATATGTTGTAACCCACCCTGAGACTTTTGGGTATGAGGGTAAAAATGTAAATTAATAAAATAGTTGGGCCTCAGAGGAGCAAATTCTGTGGAAAGGGGGCAAAGATGGTTGGGATGGGAGACTGGGGGTAGGCAAATTCATCTGGCTTGGTCACATCAAAGTGCCTGTTCATACTTTCCTGACTGGTATGGTATAATAATACCATATCAGTTAGGTGAAGACCAAATGTGGCTGGAGCCATCTGCACTTCAAGGACTCACAAAACCCCAAACCAGACCACCAGCACTTGAAGTGTGGACGGCGAGGCCAGGTCAAGAGAGGACAGATTGCCACTACAACAGGTGCAGCAATATCTGGCACACACAAACGGGTGTTGCCATGGAAATCAGGAAACGGTGCGCAGCAGCACAGCCACACCTGCCCTGCCACATGTTGCACCTGGAAAAGGGTGTGAACTCAGCTGTGTGAGATCCACCTAGCCACACACAGTCAAGCTGTGGAGAGCATTTTAGTTATCCACGACTGTAGCATATGGACACACATACCCAGTGAGGAGACTACAGTGGACTAGATGTGAACAGGGCCAAAGTGAGTCTTTCAAGTGAAGTGTGTACTCATGCCTGCACTTTCAGTCTCTTTGTGTCTAGAAAGCAATAGACCCCTAGCAAGGAAAACAAAGCTGTCCCTGTACAATATAAACTGAGAACAATATATCCAGAGTACAATAACCACAACAATAAAACCCCCACCATCTTCAGCAGCCCGTGAAATCTGGGCCAGCTGGACAATTATAGTAGTTTCTGGGATTTCTTTTTGTTTCATTTTTTAGAAACGATGCCCATGGATGTGTGGGCTGCTGTAGTTTTAAGCCAAACAAAACAAAAGAAGTAACATATTTTCTTTCTTCTAGCTGCACCAGAAAAGCAGGGCGAGCCGGCATGCAAATCCCGATTCTCCTGCCTGACAGTGAAATATAATGCATTCTTATTTATAATAATCCTTGCCTCTAAACTTATATATCATGCAAATAATTGTCCTTTTTTGAGATGTAGCAAGGAATTCACCATCACTGCCACCATAACTGAGAAAACAAAACTGTACGCATTGCATAAAGTGGGTTGGGGTGGAATTAAGAAGAAGAGAAGGAAAAGTGGTAAGGGAATGAATCAGCTAGGAACAATGGCTATAAAAAGGAGGCCCATGCCTTTCCTTTCTAATCCCCTGCCTGAAGTCTCAAACAAAGAGCAAAGAAATAGTTAACTGTTTCTTTGACCTTTATGGAAGCTCTTGAACTTTACTATCATTCCCAGGGAAACAAATGGCTATTTTTAAAGCATTTGCCTAAGGCTGCTTCAGCATTTACCTGCACTGTTCTGGGTTTATCTGCACCTGGCTTTGGTGCAGAAAATAGCACAGAACTGGGATGGAATGGGTGTCTGCAGTTTGGAATGCCTGATCCATCCCTAATGTGCCCGTTACTTCACCAAGTCCCGGGTAAGTGCAACTGCTGCTGTACAAGCAGTGATTGCCTCAATGCAAGAAAGGCCATGCACGCTGATTGCCACAGCAACTACATAAGAACATATAGAACATAAGAGAAGCCCTGCTGGATCAGGCCACAGTCCATCTAGTCCAGCATCCTGTCGCACACAGTTCCCCACCAAATGCTCATGGGCATCTCAAGCAGAGACAAGGACAAACCTTTTCCTGCTCTTCAATCCCAGGAAATGGCCTTAGAAGTGCCCCGCTTCCCCTCCCCCCAGCCTGAAATGCCCCATTCCCCCCCCCCAACTGGGCAACATGGCACACCACTCTGTCTGCGCCACCTGGCACCCCATCTCACCCCATGTACCCTTCACCTGGAAGAGGTGAAAAGGGTGTGTGCCAGACTATACTAGCCACATCCTAGGCTTGGCTAGCATAGCTGTAGAGCGCATTTTAGCTATTCAGTTGGAGGAATGGTCTGGAACGTGTAGAACCATTTCTGGAACGGAAGTGGCTCCATGCAGTGCTGATGGTCCTTTCTGGCCAAGTGCAAAAAAGCCCTTTGTCTGCCTTTTGTCAGTCTTATTTGATTTTAGAAGCTAAACATGACCATGTTTGGTTCCACTTCACTGCTTGAATGGGAGATGTCCTAAGACATACATATCTCAAAATAAAACAATAACACCCACTTCTCTAATGTGTTAGATAAAAGTCAGCGCCTGAGGTGCATTCAATGGGACCTTTGTCTTACGCACATTAGTTACATTCAAATTTTAACTTAATTTGACCACTGGGGTATTAGATAATTTTGCCTTTCTGCTATTAAGGGAGATGACTATTGCATTTACTTTGCTTGGTCTTTTATCTACTTTTATTTAAAGCCATCTTGTGGCTTTTTTATGACTGGTGAAGCTGCTGGAAATATTCGGGAAAATATCTTGCTTTTAAAATGTCAGAACTTGCAAATAGGCGAGTTCAAGGTAATTCACAGTTTCAACTTGACAGAAAAGATGTTTTTACATTTATTCTCCGTAATATTCTTTAGGCATTTTCCATGGTATGCACTTCACTCCTTGTTTGTTTGTTCTCTTGTGACCTAAATATCATTTCTTCTTTCTTACCACCTTTTTCTTTTAAAGAAGCTTTTTTTTATTATTATTTCTTGTTTGGGGTCATCCAGAGGAAAAGCTGCAATGAATATGTATGGTTTTTTTTTTAAAGACAAACCTGTTCTGCTTCTTGTTAATGGAATCCCTAAGGGGTACATACGGTTGAGCGGTGGTAATTGGAGAGTCGTCTCATTTCATAGGTTTTACCCCAATGCATTTTCTTTCACATTCTTCAGTTGAGATGTGTAAAATTCATCATGTGAGAAATCAGGAGCTAGAACTGCGTGTTTGGAAAATTCCAAGCACAGAACAAAGGATGTTTTTCGCACCTTCACCTGCAGCAAAGACTGGCAAAGTTTGGGATGCACTGGATATCTGTGCTTTGTGATGCTCAATGCTGCTGAAACTTACCCAGGGCTTCGCCAAGTGCTGTGTAACTGTGACATCATGTTTGCTTCAATGTGGCATTGAACATGTGTGATGCTGTTACTGCAGCAACCAGGCAATGGGCAGCAGTCATGGAAGCTGTGCTGTCTTGTCCCACATTCCATTCACCTGGAAGAGGTGCAAACAGAGCATGCTGGGCTGTGCTAGCCCAGTGGCTAGTATAGTTGTAGAGCATATTTTTGTGCTATATGGGTGGGACATAGGCTGCTTATGCACTTGGCTTCCTATCTGCTGGATGGGAAAAGTGCATGAGCCACTAATGTGTACTAGGATTTGCATTTGGGAAAGCTACTCAATGTTAGACGAATCCCCCCCCCCCAATGCGCCCAAAGACTTACTGGTGTCCAGGCACATGCCCGGTCACTGACAGGGCACTGCCATCTTGGTTGTGGAGCCTGGTGTGACTTTGTATGCGCCAGCACCATCATCATGGCAATGATGATGCTCTGCACACGTGCAGCCACATTTGGTGTCACCTGAGGTGCCAGAGCCAGCTTTAGGTTAAGGTTAGTATGCAGGCAGGAGGCATTTCTAAGTTGAAAACACCTCCTGCAAGTGCAGGTGCACCTGCCCAGATGGTAACCTATCATTGACTATAGGGCCAAGTGTGAAAGCACTTATGCTCTGGCATGCATGGAGCTGTTTCCAGGATAGAAATGGCCATGTGCAGTGCATATGCACCATGTGGGAACAGTCTTTGGCTGTCCCACCAGAGCTAGTGCAAAAAGAACCACAGATAATGTCTTTAGCACACACTGTAACACCCAATATTGCTCCTGGCTAAATGGGCCAGGAACGGGCTGAGCCTCTGCAGAGGACACTGAAGGCCAGCAGCAGTATAGATGGCCCATCCTAACCTGACTTAGCAGCTGGGGCATGAAGGCAGGAGAATTGCGTGGCATACCAAAATCAGTCTGAAAGCTGGCTATTTTCCAGACAAAATTCTGCTGAGCCCTGGTATGGGGTGGGCACTGCCACTGTCATATGTCCATGTGGTGGTGGCAGAAATGGAAGCCAGACATGGTCTATGAAGAAGACTACCTTGGAAATTTCCCACTGGCATGTTTCTGTCCATGATTTTTATATCTGGAAGCAAAGTTTTTATGTCAGGCACAATGTCTGAGTAGAAAAACTGTGCAGAAAGGAGTGGTTGCCCTCCTCTGGCACATGCTGCCAACATAAAACCATGCTTGCATTCCACAAATGGTTATAGTTGGTCTGCTCAGATTTTTTTAAAAAAACAAATGGAATGCAAACTTATCCCAAGAACATTGATTAATAAATCCATGGAGTTTATAGTTCTCTTCCCTCCTGATGTATTTTGTGTGATGAGCTAGGTGAACTGATCTCAGGTTATCCACCATTCGGTGGCTTTTCTAACTTAGCTTACACATTTGCTTATCTATATTAACAGCTTGTGCATATGCATAGAAATCTTGGAGGGAAAGTGAAATCTATTGCTTTTGTTAACCTTATGTACACAATAGACTATAAAGTCAGATGCATACAGTATGCATACAGCCATACATTGCTATAGTACTGGGCATTGTGACTGCCTAGCAAAATATAGATAAATATAACTGGCTCGGGAATTTTGCTTCACCTACCCTTAGATAGTTGCACCATTTATTAAGTGATGTATTCAGGACTGGGAGATAAAACATACAGCTATATGGAAAGAAGCAGGCATGCGTTTGTCTACTTATCATCTACCTATTCATGCAATTATCTGTCCTTTTCCTAGTCCCCCGCCAAAAGACCATTGAGATAGATTGCTACTGGCATGTAACAAGGATGTCTGCATTTGGATTGCCTGTTGGCATCAGCCCTTACACTAGTTCCAAAGCTCTGAAACGGGTGCAGGGTGTCTCTTTTAAAGTGTTCCAAAGGCCACAATCAAATGTTCCTGACCTTTGAAACATATTATTCTGCTGTGGAAATGGGTCCCCTGTGGTATACTTGATCATGGAGGTGTACTGTCCACACATCTCCATGGTCCGATAGACCACGACTTAGCATGCTGGTAGACCTTGAAAAAATGATCAGACCAGACTGAAATTAGAGAGGAAGACTTAGGGTGTTTTTCCACTGTCATTAGAAGTACCCATTAATGGGTACAAAAATTCCATTACGTAGCCATTAATGGGTACTTAATGGGTACTTTTAGTGACAGTGGAAAAACACCCTTAATTCACATGCTACTGGGGGTGGGTGGGGAGAAGCACCCTTGAGGTACTCTGAGAGCAGATTGGTTCACAGGTGAGATTGGCCATCTGCCCCTCCCCCCTCTCCCAAATGTTCCAGGTTAGAAAAGGCAGGTTAGAAATGAACACTAGAGCCACATACTACTGTCTCTAAGGCATATATGAGTCCCTTCTTTTGCTATGTGTGAACACAGCCAAGGAAAATTCCTCAGATATGAATTTGTCCATATCTTAACCTTTTAAAAATGTTTCTTCCTGGCCGTGATTTAGATTCTGAACGTTTCCTGAAACAATTTGTTCACTGTTGCTGCTCCTAATTCATAGACTTGCTCCTTTGGTATTAAAAATACTTAAACATCTGCTTAAACCATTGTGTGCTGTTTCAATATGCTTCTCTTGTGTCTTATGTCACTGTGTCGACTTTTATGCTTCATTATCTGAAAATGATTGCCTCATACACAAAAGTCCCTCTGTGATTTGCTAATTATTTCTATTAGTTTAAAACAAACCTGGCTGGAGACAGAGTCAAAGCCTGTAGAGGAATTAAGCCTCCTATTTGAGAAAAGCTGATGAATAATGCCAAATAATGCTGTAGTTGGTGCATTATTAGACATTGTTTGCACTTACCAGCAAGAGCAGTTCTGTCTGCTCCCTGGTGAGACATGCCTACATGTTGTTGCTGCCGCTGCCATCCTGGAAGTCACCAAGCCTGCTCCTGTTACCCATGACTTGACCAGGAATAGCTAGATAGCTCCCAAGAGGCAGTGTTCACACTCTCTTCTGGGTAGGGGTGTGCATGAATATTCGAAGGTATTCAGAAGGAAATGATAGGCCTGCCAGCTTGACATTTCTGCTGAGGAAGACAGTAGAGACCAAGAAAATATTCCTAGGCCCAGGCTTTGATCAAAGCTGGCCAGCATGGCTTCTATAAGGGAAAATCCAATCTGTGGGCTGCCCCCGCCTCGTGGTGGATTAGGGGCAGCCTTAATGCGAATCCTAGTTTGCATTAAGGAGTCCCCATGGCAATGGAGGACAGGGCAGGTTCAAGGCGAACCCACCCATCCCCATGAAAATTGTAGTAAATCCCTGCGTCGGGCTGCGGTGGTTTTCTCCACCACCTCCTTGCCTGAGTGCTTAATCACCCAGGTAAGGGCTTGAATTACTCCAAACAATCGCCTGACAGCTGGCCTACAGTCAGCTAAGCATCTGTCAGGAGGGTATAGGGGCTGTCAAGAGCATGGGCAGAGCTCTGGTAAGATGGTTAAAATAGATGCAAAAGCCATGTTTGTTTTAATCATTTTAGCGGAGCTCTGCTTGGGCGCATGTCAGCCCCAATACCCTCCTGACAGTTGCCCAGCTGACTGCAGGGCAGCTGTCAGGCGGTTGTTTGGGGTAAATCAAGCCCTTACCTGGGCAATTAAGTGCTCAAGTAAGGGCAGGACAGTTGCAAAGACACTATGAAGAGCTCTAGAGAGATCTCAATATGTTTGGAGACTTTCTGTGCTCCAAATTAGTAGATTCCATTCAATGTAAACAAGTGTAAAATGCTACACATTGGAAGTAAAAAATTCCTAACTATGCATATTCACTAATGAGATTGGAGCTGACTGTGGCTGAAATTGCACATATTTTAAAACACATCTGAGGCAGTTTAGGGATGGCTTAGAGGTGTTTCACATATGGCTTCATTACGTTCTTGTTTCCCCTCTCTCCCATGAACATGCTAGGGTAGAAAAGGTGGATTAGAGGTGGGATGAGAACACGTGCTATCATCTCTAAAGGACTTTTAATTGCTTTTTTAATATATGTATTTGTGTGTGTCTGAGAGAGAGAGAGAGAAAGAGAGAGAGAGAGAGAATGCTGCCTAGGACTGATCAGGAAAGAGACCTTGGATTAATGATAGACAATTCAATGAAAGAGACTTTCTGCACTGTCCAGTTCGACGAGTGGTGAAACCTAGCTCCTTTCTGTCCAAATTGGACAGAGCATAGCCCAGTCTAGGTAGCAGAAATCTCTCTTAGCTCTGTTAGGAGGCAACAGGATTGAATCCTAAAGGCAAAGCTCAGACAGCAGGCTGAAAAATCTACTACTCTTCTTCCTGTGTATTAAGGAAAATGCTATGGCCACTGTGCTAACATACCGCTGGGAAACTTCCATTCCCTGGCTGTGATGCTGACTGCTAGGGGTGTCATTAAGCCAGTGTTTCCCAAAGTGTGGTACGCGTACCCCCAGGGGTAGGGAAGAGTTTGGTGGGGGTATGCGATGCACCGGAGTTTGGTGGGAATCACGTGGGAATATCCACTGCACTGTACTTAGCTGCGCCCACAGAACAAGGAAAGAAATAGGCGCGTATCACAGTTTTTACACGGGAACTGGGGCCATCGGACATCATATTGCAGCTCATTATGGCGGGAACTTCTGCGCATTCTTCACGCAGCTCGGGTTCGGCCATTTTTAAACTGCGGGAACATTAACAGTTGACATTGAGCTGCGGAGCTGTTTAAACGCTGAAGAATTGCAGTGTTATCTAATGGTCTTGTGAGGTGTGACACGGCATGAATGTACTGCACTTTGTTACAGAGACAACTGACTTCTTTAATAGTTAGTTCCGGGCACCTGCTGTTGTGCTTTAGTAAGTTCCACTGATTTTGATTATTTTTATAAAATAAAAT
>MTQE01002217.1:3223170-3251531 GCA_014337955.1 Aspidoscelis marmoratus | reverse complement strand
TTCCACTGATTTTGATTATTTTTATAAAATAAAATTTTTATCCCTAATGTATTTTATGAGGGGTACTCAGCATCACGAAAACTATAGAAGGGGTAAACATAGGTCAAAAGTTTGGGAAACACTGCATTAAGCAAAAGGAAATCAATCCAATGGAAAGGGAAAAGAAGCAATGGCTCATTTATAAATTGACTCATTTTCTGAATTGTCCATGCAGTTGATTAAATGAAATATTATTACATAGTTCTTCAAGGTGTAATTTCAACATAAATTATTTCATAGACTTCATAATTGGGAGGTATTCTGGTTCTACACTTTACAAATACAAGAGGTCATCTATTCATGGTTATATCGGGGGGGGGGGGTTGCATTGCCTTTTAAGACCATGATACTGTATAAGGATTTAACCCTCCCTCTCCCTCCATCTGCATAAGTATGCAATACCTATATATCTGCTCCTTTCTGCACTGGGGATTATTCCGGATTATATCCTGGAACAGGGACTTGCCATCTGCATGCTCGTGAAGACCATAGCAAGCTCTGGTTTTGCCATGGCCTGTACCCGCATGCAAATGGCAGGTCCCTATTCCAGGAGATAATCTGGAATAAGTCCCAGTGCAGAAAGGATCTCTATAGATATAGATATATAGATGATATAGATATAGATATAACTGCACCTGTGTCCATGTCTATGCCTATTTATAAGCTGATACTTATCTTAGTAACACAGAGATTTGGAGTTGAGATATATTACCTGTTAGGAATTGTTTGGTGAGTCTATGTACTCTGCAGTATTTTATATATTTTTAGTTTTCATGAGGTTCAGTTTTAATATAACAACTGCATTTTACCCACATAATTTTAGTCTTTACTTTGGATTTTGCTGAGACCTTTGAGTTTACATTACAATCAAGGCCACCGTAGAAGATCATTGGTGAAAATGTGCTTGGTCGCTCATCTTAAGCTTTAACTACATTCACATTATTCTTGATTTTCTTGGGAGCAGGAAAAAGAACTCATCTATCATGTCTCCAAGACCACAGTTTGAACTTGGGCACCATTGCCTGATCACATCTGGTAGATTGCATGAGACATGAGTTCTGCCCTTTGGACCATTAAATTGTCTGATCAAGACTGGGTACATGAGAGAGCTTGGACTTGATTCAGTTTTCTTCATAGTGACGGGCCTCTAGCTTCATTTGAACTTTTGAACCTTCTTGCTGATTCTGTGCTTTATTTTATGTAAGTTTATAGAGCATTATATTTTACCTAGACTAGGCAATGAAAAAACCTGAAATAGATTTTGTTTATTACTTAATTCTAATTCCATTTTATTGTTGCACTTTGAATGCAGATTTTGGCTGCATCTCCATTTATAAATGAAGGTGGCCGTGTTCAGGCAGTAGAGGAACATGGGAGGGGCAGTGATCTCTGGTGAGATCAACCAGCTTGCATAATTTTAAGAAAGGATTGGATAAATTCTGGAAGACAGGTGTATCAATGGCTAATAGAGTGGATGCCTAGATACTGTCCCCAGGTTGGAGACATAGACAGGATGCCTCTAAAGGCCATTCAAATGCGAAGCAAATGCTTTGGTGCATTCGTTCAATGCTTTGTTATATTCACGAAGCAGTAAAGCAACTGTTCAGTCACATCTGCAGTGGATTCAGAGTGGATTCAAACCAGATTTGGAATGGGGTGTGTGTGCGCATTTTCATTTACTCTGTTCCCAGATCTCTGCAAGGGTCAGGTCTGGGGATGTGCATGAATGGGGTTTTTGACATTTGATTTGTAATGAAAAAAAGTTTAAAAATCTGTATTCATCTGAATAGATTCCCTTAGAATGTAATAGGATTCTATTCAAAAGAATGTATTCGTAGGAATCCGTATGAATATCCACTACATATCTGATACAAACGAATACGTATCAGATACGTATTCCATAACATGCCCATGCTCTGAAAGCATCAAATCTGACCTGAATCCACTTTTAATCAGATCTCGATCCATGTCAAATGCAATCCGAATCTGGAGCAGCCGCTTTCTCCTCTCTCCAGTTTAAGGAATGTCCGAACTATTTGTATGAATGTCCGGAACATTCCTATTCATACGAACGTTAACATACGGATGTTGTAACGTATGATTTGTCCAAATTCATCTGAATAATTGAATATTACGGATATTCATGCACATCTTGAGTCAGGTCTCTGGAAGCATGATCGCCATTTAGCATTCAGAGACTGCAATATCCATAATTAGGGTACCAAGTAAACAACAGAGATTTGTGCTTAGCTATTTTTACAGGCAGGGAGCTGTGGAAATATGTTTAAAATACATATGTGTATATCCAGAGTGGAAGTGTTCAGTGATGCTTATCCAGAGCTTATGCCAGAAGGCACATCAAATGCTGAGAAAGGGAGGGAGGGAGAGAGAAAGAGTAGTCCAGTACTTTCATTAGCAGTCACTTTCAGTTTAACCGTTTACCCTCATCATTTTTAATTGCTTACACCACAAAAGGAGGCAGAATGTTGAATGGGGGGAAGGCAACTTAGATATCAAATTTAACAGTCCAGCTTGTGCACCACATAGTGCTTTTAAGGAAGGTGCCAACGCAACGATCCCTTCATCTCAGCTGCTTGAAATGAGAAAAGAAATGCCGGCACATTTCTGAAACAGGCTTCTGATTATTATTTTTCCAGGCAGCTGTCAGGGTCAAACGAACCAAATGCCTGCCAAGGTTTTCTTACTCCACAAGGTTTTCTCACTCCACTTCCCCATTCCTCTTATGTGGCTTCACACAGGAGTTGTGATTTGTTAAACTAGTGACCTGCAAAGTCTGAAGCAGAAAACTGTAGCATCCTGGAAAGTGCTCATTAGAAAAGATTGCTAATCTCTGCTTAAGGATTTGGCAGCACCTAAGCCAGTGTTGTTGGATGATCTTGAAAAGGTAAGCCACACAGGACAGGAGACCACCAGGAAGTACAAAAACTGAAACATACATTCGGAAGTTGGTATCCTGGAGGAAGGTATGGATGGCTGCTAGCAGGACACCTAGGTACTGCCTCCTGGTTGGAGAGATATGCAGGATCACTCTAAAGGCCATCTGAGAGTAGGTGAAGGTTTTGCCTTTGTCTTCTGGTTGAGAATGCCCACAAGCAATTGGTGAGCCAGTGTGGGAGATGTGATGCTGGACTAGGTGGCCTTCTGTCAGGCAGGGCTAGCTGCCTGCCATAATATTTGAATGTAAGATCTCTGCTACCTAGGTGATTCTGTATATTATGGCTGCCTGTTGTTTTGGAAGTGACAGTTGACTCCCCCCTCCCTGCTGGGGTTGAGTGATACATTTTGGCTCCAAGTTTAAACTGAGTTTTGAAAAATAGTTATTGTTGATTGGTTGAAGGCCAAACCCCGCCCAGCTACGAAACATATAAATACTCTGGGCTTTCTGTTCAAAGTTGCTTCCAACAAAAAATGCCTTTACGCTGAGCTGAAATAAATCACTGTTCATCTTTTTAAAGAAAGAGTCTCCTGGTTATTCTTTGCCAGCCTGACAGCTTCTGAAGTTAGAGGCAGTTTAACAGAGAAGCGCTTCTCTGCTAGACTGCCTCTAAACATTGTAGGAGCTATGGTTAGCTTTTTAGCTGGCAAACTTCAGAAGCTGCTTGCCAGCGATCGGGGAGTGGGGGTGGAATAAGGGTTGCGGGAAGAGGCTCATGAGGCAGCAATGGCCAGATGACCCCCCTCATCGCTGCATCCTTACCTGTCAAACTGGGGTGATCAGTTCTTTTACGTTTGCCTGGTGATTGGATTGCAGAGAGGAGAGGTGTGTTTCTGTTTGATCACTGTTTAAAAATGGCCAGCAGTTGTGATTGGGGAAGGGCTGTTGGGTGGCATTTCCCTGCCCTTACTACAGTGGGTGGCACAGGGGTTGGTGATGTCAAGCCGGCTCCTATCAGGAGAGAGGGGGCGGAGAGAAGATGATGTTGTTCCCCTGAGTAGGGGTTTTGCACGGTTTGCATGGGAACAGGAGTATTTGAATTGAGCCCACGCTTTCTTCAATCGCATGGGGACAGGTCAATTTGGACTCAGCTTCAAATGCATTTTGTAAGTGAAGTTTTTTACCTTTAATGTGGATTAAAGCACTAGCAGGTGAATGTCACAACCTCCAAACTGCTCTTGAGACCCTTTTGTTTTACTGAGTGTGGATACGGACAAGAGCTCTTCACAAGCTTATCAGGGACTCTTCTTGGGTGAAGATCAAATACAGAACACAGTTTTGGGGGCCAGATCAGGCACATGGTGGTCTGGAACAGTGCCATTTGCATGAAAGTGCCAGTAAGACCAGCCCCTGCCCTGGGGTCTTTCTACACTTGGCCTTATTCTGGAACATATCTCAGAACTGGGGTATGCTATCTGCATTCTAGGGCAGACTATGGCAGATCCCAGATGAGGCCTGCCATAGTCTGCATTAGCATATGGGCAACAGACACCCGGTCCTGAGATATATTCTGGAATAAGGCTAAGTGCAGAAAGAGCCCTGGCCTCAAACCTTGCAAAAGCTTTGGGGCCAGCTGCTCAGAGCAATGAAGGGTTAGGAACAGGTAGCTTTGGATCCCCTGGGGTCCCATTTCAACACAGCACTTTGGAATGCCACTGACATTGGTCTGGGAAATGAAGTTGTGTCTTCTGCATGCCTACATATTTCAGATTGGGGCCCACTAGTCCTCTGGTAGATCTACTGGTGATCCAGATTAATGCCCCCCGATCTGGGTTATGCACCATCCCATGCAGATGGTGCACACTCATAGTAGGTGAAGCCTACCTTAAACTGGTCTAAAATGCAGAAGCGAGTTCTGTTCCTATAATCTGCATTGTAGACTGCCCCTTTGGTAAGTGTAGAAAGGCACCAATGTTTGAGTTCATTTCATTCCTACATTATTTTGTGATTTTTTAAAAAAATTATCTATCATCTATCTATCTATCTATCTATCTATCTATCTATCTATCTATCTATCTATCTATCTATCTATCTATCTATCTAGTAATTCATTCTTTCATAAAAGTTCATGGCAGACTACAAAGTTAAAACATTGTATAAGAGTTAAAATATCATGAAAACAAAGTAAAGATAGCAATTGCCAGTAATTGAACTGTAAAGATAGTAACCACTGGATGTCCTCTAGCCCTTCCTGGCCTTCTTGGAGGCTGACCGTGGTTTGGGAAATGTCCCACCCATTGTCTCGTGCCATGGAAAGATACCACTGCACTTCAATACAGCATCTGGGAATTGCTGGGTTTTCTTCAAGTCATGTCAGGCTTCTGGGGTGGGAGGAAGCAGTCGCCACGAGGAGGGGCAGTCCCTTCTTGAATGTCATGAAAAACATCTGAGATAGCATTTCCTGCATAGATATCAGTGAAATTGGCACAAGCATTTGAATGATGAATTAGATTTCCGCTATGTTGATAATGCAGAAGAAATTAATATACAACATGAAGCACCATAAAATAATAGCTGCAACAGACCCCCTATCGAGATTAAATCTAGCAAAGAAAGTGGGACCAGTTGTTCCTCCACTCAAACTGCATTCCGGCTGGCCACTTTGTCCTGCCTGAATTTGGCTTGAGCCCCAGCGTCCTGACACTTTTGAAGGGATTCCTTGTTTCTGCAGACTAAAAATCCCAAAATCCAGGGACTCCCTATTCAGATTATAACAGGACTCTGGGGAATCCTGGAATAATCTGAATATTTATCCATGGGAATGCCACCACCACAGCAATCACCTCCACCACCCTGCCATTTGCCTTCCCCACCCTGTTTCTCCATCTTTTGCGTGTCCTGCCATTTGCTTTCTCCCCCACCCCATTCATCCATCTTTCATGGTCTCCCACCATTTGCCTTCTCCCCTGCCCCATTCCTCTGTCCTTTGTCATCTCCTGGACAAATGGAGGAATGGGGTGGGGGAGAAGGCAAATGGCAGGAGATGATGACAGACAGAGGAGTGGGGCAGAGAAGGCAAATGGGGGGTGGCAGTGAAGGAGATCGGCATGTTGGTCGTCATCTCCCTCCCACCATGGAGAGTGACACTGCCACCACTTTTCTTCTGCCCCAATGCAGTCAGGACAGCTTCAAGGAGCCCTTGGCGCTGGTTAAAAAATCCACGTTAAAACCTGTACTTTTTTTTTTACCGGTTAGAACTTCGCCTCATAAAGGTATCTGCTCACCCAGCCCATGATGTAGTCCAATGGATATAATAAATATTCTTGCTGCTGCGGAAGCAGAAGGTTTTCATTTTGTCAGTAAACACTACATACAGACTCTCTCCTGGGATTGAATTGCAGGGATTACAAAGAGCTAATGATGTAGAGTTTAACGGAAGACATGGAAACTTAAAAGATGGGATTTGTGCCAGGGAGAGCACATTTAGCTCCATGAAATTTTTATCACCTCTAAATGTACCCATCTTCCTGCTTCCAGGTGGAATGGGGGAAGGCTGCTCATACGAATGTGTTTGACAATTATTTGCTTTTGTGCGTTTTAATCCCCCAAATAACAAAATATAGACAATAGACTATTGCATTGTGGGTTCAGGGACAAGGTTAAAATAGCAACGTGAGTGGTAATAAGAATCCATTAACTGAGGTTATGGAGACAACAGCCTCTTTTACACAGTGATGCTTACCCAGAGCTTATGCCACAAGGCACATCTGAGTTAGAAAATACTGGGGGAAACCAGTATACCCCCCTCCCTTCTAGAAAGAACAAGGTATCCACAAAGAGATGCAGAATATTTCGGATTCGTATTGAGCTTACAAAACCTCTTTGCCAGTCTACCAGCAGAGCCCCATCACCACAAAGTTAGAGATGAGCAGAGTGATACAAAATTGCTCACAAGAAATGCATTTGCCCTTGTTGCTGTCTTCACTACAAATTTACTGCTCCCATTCCTTTATAATACATTTTTAAAATCCCAAACTATGCCATAATCATTCTTTTTCTTTCAGAGCAACAGTAATTTCAAGACTGTGACAAAAGAACTTAAGCGTGAACACAGAGTCAGAAATAAAGATACTATCCTGTTTCACAAGGCGAGGGATTGTATTAACTACCTGACTTCAGAAGAAATGAAAAAAATAAAAGCTCGTTTTAGGAACTAGCATGAACGTCTAGGAAGAACAGATGGGAACGTCAATGAGCTCTATCCTGCCACCAGTTATCAGGGGGATGGGAACTGGGGAAAGGAAATGAAAATGTCTGGGTTTGGTGTGTTTTTCCCCCTCCAATATGGTTTCTCTTATTTTCTTTTAAGAGAGGTTTCAAAATTAAGCAGCTTTGCCTAAGAGAAGCTTTACTGGAGTTGTGTATGGAAGTAGCAGAAAGTCAGCCCTAGTCTCAAAGAGATTTGGGTGGAAAGTGACACAATATGGGGCACACAGTTTTATTTATTTATTTATACAGAGCTTTTCCTTTGAGTCCACCAATAGGCCAGCTATACTGCAGCATGGCTGTATTACAGCTGTCAGCTGCCTAGACAGCAGGAGAGCCATGGACTGCAGTACACAGCCAAATGTGCATCATAAAAAGCCGCTTCCAACAGTGTTCTGGGCGGTTTGGTCATGCTTTCCAAAAATGGATAGAGCAGCCAGAAAGGAGTTTTGCATTACACACGGCCATCCATCAGTTGCTGGAGAGACTTTTCCAGAGCTCCAAGGATGCAGGCAGCAGGCACAACAGTGGGTGAGCCATACCCTGCTTTTTATGCCCCATCCTGTCACCTGAGATCTGCTTTTTTATGATAAGGGAGGAGGGACGCCAGCAGCCTGTGGAATGGCAGCACTCTGGGGCTCAAAGAGAAAATGGGAGATCCTTTCCCTGAAAACTGTTGGAGGGAAGGATGAAAGAGGGAAAGAAGGAAGGAGGCAGGGAGAGAGGGAGGGAGGGAGGAAAAGGGAAGGAAAGAGGGGGAGAGAGGGAGGGAAGGAGGGAAGAAAGGAAGGAGGGAGGTAGAAAGGAAAAGTGAAGGAAGGAGAGAAGGGAGGAGGGAGGAGATCTTTATGTGGCACTGTCTTACAGAATACAAGCAGAAAAAAACACAAAGCAAAATAATGAAATTGCTGTCTACAGTTATTTAGATCGATTTTTATTGGTGGTGGTGGCCTGGAATATCGTATTCTAACCCTTGGTTACTAAAACACATTTGCTTAAAGAAAAATGGACACCTGCCATATTCTTTCACTTCTAATCAAGACCACTGAAAATCCGGAAGAAATTTAACCAATTACCAAATATCTCCTTGGTTAAGCTCTCTCCCTCTTGAGTCAATGAATCTTCCCTCTAGTCAATATCTGTTTAGTAAACTGCATGCCAGAAGCTTTCTAATGAATACTATTAGCCTTACATGCAAACAGAAAGTACTTAAGGCAAAACAAGGCAGTTTACACTTCGACTTGGGTCTCAAGTCAATTTCTCTCTTTGGAAAAGTCAATAGCAGACATTATGCTGATTGTCTGAGCAGATTGTATTTTGAATCAGCAATATTTTTTTAGGAGATATTAAACAATATTTACCTAATATGTCACCAGCTTGCAGAGAGCAGGGCTACTGTTTAAGTTTGAATGTTTATTCAAATAAAGCAAATCCTGTCCTACAGAGAGTAGCATATGGTGCCTCCACTGTCAAAACCCTCTAGTGCAATGGCTGGAACACAAGGCAGGATCCACAGAGGAGGGTGTGGGTGGGAGGGGGTTATATTTTTAATTATGTTTTACTATTTAATATGTTTTATTCTCATTGTAACCTATCCTGAGACCATCATCTTCCTGGCAATTCCTGCAGCAACCAACCCAGTCCTAAATGTCATGTTCACACCCCTGAGGAGGCCAAAAGGGAAATGCTGATGCCTGGGCAACACAGAGAGAGGCTGGGTCCAGATTAGTGGATTAAATCCGCAGTTATAACAAAATACGCAGCTTACCTGGCTGCGAAGCCATGATGGACAGTCCAGACTCCAGCAGCCTCCCTGCAGCTTTCTCACAGAAAGCTGTGATACTTTCGTGCCACACGTGGTGAGGCGCATATCACGTGGGACGCGGCAGCCAATGGGAGCTGAGCTGCAGGCTCAGCTCTAATTCGTTGTTCTCGCCATCCTGTCCGGACTGGCAGTAAACTTCAAACTTCCTTTATACTGCGGAGCGAGTGCTCATTGTTCCGCAGTAGGTAAATTTGCAGTAGTGGCGTCATAATGCGCCATGGCTACAAAGTAACCAGTGTCAGGTGTGACACCCACACCCTGACTGCACATCAGAATGCGCAGTATTCCCAAGTCTTGACACAGAGTTTCCATACCCTTCTACCTAGTCTCTTTCCGTTGTCTTTCAAGAGAAAAGGATGCCAACAATTATCAAAACTGGGTACTACCAGCTAGGTCATTGAGAACATTAGATGCCATGCAACTAAGTAACAGAGCCATCTGCAGCCTAGTACTGGAATGAGTTTACAGTAATATAATTAAGAGTCTGAGAAGAGGAGATCCATGATGAGCTTAAAGATGTCGCTTTGCCCTGCATTAGTAATGTGATCTTGTTATAATGATACTTCTAGAGAATGTGGATCAGGGACATCAGGGGCTGAGAAAGCAAGATTGTTTTCATTAGCTTGAGAGGGTAGAAGGCATTAGTGCAACACCATCAGGAGTAGAGCATGTGCTGCCACTTACAAAAAGTCTCTGGGTTCATCTCTGGTTGGGAAAGTCCTTCTGCCTGAATCCTGAATCCACGTAGTCACCAAAGGGTGATCTCCAGATGGTTTAGACTTCAGTCCCTACCAGTCCTAGCCAGCATGCCCAGGAGAGTAAAATTTAGGATCCTATAACGCTTTGGTCTATTATAGTTAGTAGTCAGTAGTAGTTTATTTATACGGTCTCAGACCAGATATATCAAATGTTAAAAGATACCGATATTTACTAAAAGAAAGAAATTATTTAAAATCACAATATACATATATAAGACTTAAAAACGTAAAATATTAGGGGCCTTTTCGCACTTTGGCGAAAAGGCTGGTCTGGAAATGCTCCCACATGGAACATGAACACTGTATGGAGCTGCTTCTGTTCCAGAAGACGCTCTGTTCATGCTACACCGTCCCCCAAGCAGATATCTCTGGGGCACTGTACTGGGACGCAGCTAATACAGAACAGTACACACCCTTTGCACTTCTTCTAGGTGAAGGGTATGCGTGGCAGGCACATTTGCAGCCTGAGTCACCTGGTCACAATGGCACCAACTGGCAAGCGTGGCCATTGTCACTGTGAAGTAACCATCACTAGTATAGCAGTGGTCTCACTTACTTGGCACTTGGTTACTAGTATAAGTTTGAGATGTATTGGACATTACAAAGTGTGGACACCTGATCCATCCCACATCTTCCCTTGGTTTGCCAGATCTCCAGAAAGAATGTGGTACAGTTAGATGGAGATCAAAATAATCAAGGAGTTGCCCATGAAGAAAGGAGGTAAGTGGGCTTTTGGAATAGATGGATCAGTAGTCCAATTTTACAAGTCATTTCTTAGTTTCTCAATAGTAAAAAAGCAAAAACTCTCCTTTTCATTTGTTGACCTCGTCCTGCCCATCACATGGCACCCAGGTTTTGGCTTCTTTCATTTGCATTTGTATCATGGCTTGCTTCCAAACATCTTGAGGTGGCATACATTGAGGTGGCGTGCATTCTATCTTCTCAGCAACCTAGTAGATTAAGTTAGGCTGACAAAAAGAAACCAGAAGTCTTTTCGCACTTCAGCCCTTAGTCAAGAATTAGGCAACATCTGGGGAAGAGCACCTGCGCCTAGAGGAGGCTGTTGCATCATCCAGGTGTCCCCTGCCTGCGCAGATGTTGCCTAATTCTTGACAAGAGGCCTTTCTGCGCTTACCTGATTAGGCTGCTGTGAACTAGGGCTGATAAACTTCAGGTGCAGGAAGACCATTTGCATTTGCCAGGAGGAACGCTTCCCCAAAGTGTCCCTTACCAGTCAGAAGTGCAAATGGTCCTCCTGTTTACATACCTTCTCCTCCAAAGCTGGAAGTCCTGCCCTCTCACTGCCATGATTGGCTGCTGTTAACTGAGTGTTCAAGCACAAGGGTGTGTGGTGGCTGATCACATCAGCACCCATGATTGAACAGGCAGCGCCCAGTGTTCTGTCACCAATGAAATGGCCATCTTGTGGCCCTGTGATTGATCATGGCTACCACTGCCATCGGGCCTGCATGGATGCCGCCTACCCCACCCACCACACGCAGGCAATAGGAAGAAGAGTGAACGGTTGCATCACTGGATGCTTGAGGTAAGCGTCTAGTTAACGTTGGCAATTAGTGCACCTCTAGTGAGGACGGGCACAGTTCTAGGCTGTAACAGCCTAGTGGACATGCATATGTTCTTCACCAGAGGTGCACTAACTGTTGACTAGAACTCTAAGTGTGAATAGGTCTCAGGTGTGGAACACAAAATCATGCTCCACACCTTTCCCAACCCTTACCCAACTTAATTGCTCACATCCAGCCGGGGAGCATTTGCTCTTCAGCTGGACGAGGTGGTCAACACAGCTGCCACGCAAGCACACTGGCAGCTCTGCTGCCCTCCTGATGTGACTGCAACTGCATAGAGCATCAGCTCCGTCATGGTGACTGTGCTGACGCAGGTGTAGTCACGGAGGACACCACACTCAAGATGGCGGTGCCCTGAAGAGGACCGACCACGGGATCAGTCACAGGTGAGTGACCAACCGTGTGGGTTGTGGGTTGTAAGTGACTAGCGCTTGCAAGCGCGAATGCTAGTTAAGGTTAGATGATTGCACTCCTTTCCTGACCAGCAGACATGAGAGGAAGTGCAAAACTGCCCCGGGTCAAAATTATCCCAAAAGCATCCATGACTAAGGTGTTGACTTCACTCAGTCTTTTTTGTGGCTTGCATTACCTTTTGACAATGTGGTCAGGTCTCCTGCAACCTTAGGTGAATTTACTTTCTCTGTCAAATGGATTATATGCAGTTGGAGTCTGCACTGAATGCCCTAGGATGGTTTACAAGTTGGATGAGACTGATTTTCTGAATTGTCAGAGGCAGGACGGGGCTTTCCCAAGCTAGTCATTGAGCTGATGCATTCAGGAACCCAGCTGAGGATGGAAAAAAGCACTTAACTTCTTTTCAAGCAAGAGTCATAAATTTGTCCTTTGCAGGTTTTCCGTCGTTTTATGGAAAGCATTTGAAACCACCTCTACTAAATTTGCTTCTCCCTAATTAAAAAAATTAAAAGGTGGGGGAAGACAGGAATGAGACACTATTTCCTTGCAATCACCTGATATTGCCAATGGGAATGAATTTTACAGTAGCAGAATAAATGAGCACACAGGCTATGTTCCTTCTTCTTTCCTTCCTTCCTCATAAAACTTTAATGGGAAACCCTGACATAAACACCACCACCCCCTTTATTTGAACCAATCACTAGGTTTTTACAAGGCTTTCCCCATCTCCACATAGGAAGGTTTGTGGGTGACTTTGACCCTGTGGGTTAGGTGACTCTAATTCCACAGATCATTAGACTGAAAAAAATACTTGGGGGAAGATCTGTGGAAGAGATTGAAGAGAATGCATGTACATGTTCAAGCTGTACTTAGAACCACCTCCCCTTTTGTGATCGACTGAACAAACATGGTTGTATTTTAAGACAGGGATAATACTTCTTTCTTTCTGCATTTCTCTTGCCATGACAGAAATAAGAGGGATACTCAGGATAAATATGGAAATGTACTAGACCAGAAGCCTTTCTGCACTTACCTTCTTAGTGCATCATGCACTAAGGCTGCTACACTCCAGGGACAGGAGGATCATTCACATTTCCCCAGAGGAAAGCTTACCCAAAGAGTCCCTTATGAGCCTGAAATGTGAATGGTCCTCTCTTGGATCAGCCAGCGCCACTGCGTCAAAAGCTGGAAGTCCCGCCTCCTCTCACTATGAGTGTTCAATCACAGCTCTGTTACTGATCAAACACCCCTCTTGAGGCCCTATGCTTGATCACAGCCCTATGATCGATCATGGGATCAGTCAAGGCCGCCAGTGCCATTGTGCCTGCATGGACACTGCCTCCCCTGCCCACCACACTAAGGAACTGGGAAAGCAGCTAATGGTCGTGCTGCCGGACACTTGCCATAAGCCTTGGGTAAAGGTTGGGATAGGCATGGAGCACGAAATTGTGCTCCACACCTAATCAGCAATTAGTACAACACTGATATGCAAATATGCTTCCTTGTAAGCAAAAGGGAGGATTCTGAGTCACAGGAAAAAAATTGCAATAGCTTATGCTTTTTAAAATGGAATTTCATTGCCAATACAGGTGCCAATGTGTCGAAATGAATTCTGTCTAAAACTAGAATCCAGGCCACTACTAGTCCATTACCTGTGCTTTCAACATGCCATTTTATGCCAATGCTTTATGTGTTCACCCTGGCACAAAGTTTCTTATGCCTTATATTCCAAAGTGTGCATAGATTAAGATTTAATGACATCTCATAATGTAGGGAGAGATGAGACACTGGCTGTATCTTGTTAGCCAAAGAATTGGCCCTGGAGTTTTTGAAAATGTGGAATAAAAAACTGTAGTAATGATATGGCCTTAGAAGTTGGACATTTTCTGTCTGTTTCTGCACTGGGTGAAAACTGCCCCTCGTATGTCATTCCCTACTGTCCTTCTAGATGGAGGAGGTAGTGGTGGTGGTGAACGATGGAGCAAAGTCCCTCTACATTCTTTGCCAGGCTTTTCTAGCAGTTGCCTCCAAGGGGACAGCAGTGTATACTTGCAGGACCACAAGGGCTCTTACTGGGCACCTTTTTTCACATGTCTGATGCAGCCACTGATGTGACTGAAACTGTATATAAGCTTCCATAACAGTTGACATTGGTGTTTTCTGTGTTGCATCATAGGGTTGTCCAAGCTCATTGCTTTCTCTGAAGACATGTCATCACCAGACTAGATGACCTTATCAGTGCAAGTATTCTTCTTTGTTTGGTGGAGGGATAAATAGCATCTGGTTTTCTGCAAATCTTGGTTGTGACTGGGGAATGTCTTTGACGTTAGCTCTATATTTTTGTTAGTAGTTTTGTCCTTGTAAAGGTTATTTTTTTAAGCTTGATTTGTAGTGTCTCTTGTATCTTGATGGTCCTCATTATCTGTTCTCTTTGGGGGTTGTTTATTGTTAAGCTGAGATGTATCACTTTCCTGCCTACTGGGATGTTCTTAAGCTTTCTCTCTGCTAAATTGTAATGGACAATAGGGGATTAAGCAGACTTGAGGAGGTGTGATCTCTTTGTTAAAATTCTTGATCAGTCCTTTTGTTTGCTGCAAGGGTGCTTCTCCTAAGGAGATTTGAATTAAAAGAGATTTGCTGCAGATGGGATTGATAACCATATTTTTGCTTATTATAAGCTGATGCAAATGCCAGGCTTCTAAGAGTTCTCTTGCTTTCTTTAGTTTGTTTCTAATATTTCTACTTTCCTATAGTAGAGAATACTTGGACCTTTCCGTATTGAGCATTATTTTGGATTATATTCTAGAATAGGGATCTACCATCTTTATGACAGTACAGACCAAGGCAGGCCATGGGGAGCACCAGCATGTGGATGGCATGTCCCAATTCTGGGATATAAGCCAGAACAAGACTCAGTTCAGACAGTATTTGTTACAGAGCATGCAGTCTAGAGTAGAGCTTCCAGCTGGTTGCTCAGCAGGCTGGCTAGCAGAGATGTGTCCAAGACAAAAGAAATGAGTTGGCAATTCATCCAAAATGAAGCTTTATTGCTTAGTTGTTGCAGAGTTATAAACAGGATACATGATAAACTACTTGGTTATTAAAAGCATGGATATATGAATAAATGCAATGGATATAATTGTCAAGAGAATATATGCATGTATGAGAACAGGTAGAACAGAAAGATGAATCAAACACACACAGGAGACAGAGTGTGAATGCAAACACACAAGACACTAGTCACTCACCCCCAGGGATTACACCAATACACAGTAAACAAGTTAGCCTCAATGACCCGCCATTAACACTTCCACTCAAGGAAACAATGCCAACAGGGTAAAGCCAGGGAAAGACTAGTGAATCATTAGCAACTCAAACAAAGGAGGAGCTGACAAACAACCAGCAGACATCTATAAGATGAGAAACAAGATCTAGTAAGAAACCAGTCACCCTTGACTTAGCTAAGACCTCTGAAGACGGATATCACAGCTATATCCGAAAGCTTAGGTTCTCAGAAGAAGAAACCTGGAACATGGCATAACAGCCCAAAAACAGCTACAAATGAAATGCAGATATTATTAACCACATTACACTCTGTCAGATGATTTCTTGCATCCAATCCTGCTACAGGGTTGTTCCTGATGTCAGGTTAACTTTAATCTCAAAAGTTCCCATAACAAGCTGAATGCAAGTCGTCACAGCCGAATTTAACAATAACAGAATCTATTTACAGACTGTTTCAACACTTTCGACCTTGATCCTAACATGAAATTTCCGTTCCTGCTTCGAGCCTCACAGTGTGGGCATCTGACAGGATCTTTGTTCAATTGTTGCAGACATTACACCGACAGGTCTATCTCCACTATAGCAATTTAAGAAGTTACTGAACAGAATGGATTATAACTACATGAGCCATTGTTGAACTGAAATGTGCTTGAAGGAGAAAACACCAAGCTAAGAGATGTAGAGACCTACCCTCACTTGGAGCAAGGGATATGCACAAATGCATTTTTTGCATTCGAATTTGATTTGAATTGAATATTCAAATATTTGATTCAAAATGAAATTCAAAAATCCATATTTTCAAAAATCTGATTTGAATCCGGATTATCCGCATCCGTATTTTCAAAAATCCGATTCGAACCCGGATATACGAATGTCGGGAACATTTGTATCTGATTTTCAAATCCGTTCACATTCCGTTTATTGCATTTGCATCCCGTTTGCATCCTGCTTGCATCCCATATTATATGCGCAAATAGACCTGATTTTCGGACACGATAAAGGATGCTCTATTCAGTCGAATTATTCAGAAATCTGAATCGGATTTTTGAAAATCCGAATTCGATCCGAACACAAAAATTCAGATTTTCAAAAATCCGATTTGAATTTGAATCACATTTACAAATTTCGAATATCCATGCACATCCCTACTTGGTGCAAGGATGTGTGGAAAATCTTGGCAGTATTTTCTGTGCAAAGACATGTTGGAAAGCAAAGCAAAGCAAAAACTAAGCCCTTTCCCATAAAGCTGCCATTTAGATAACCTCGTCCACATGCAGCTCTGAAAATGAGAGTGCATCAGTAGAACCCTTTTCCCCACTGACATCAACCTCCCTGTTTGAAAAGAAACAATAAAGCCCAGGATGCAAGTCGAATGTTATGGAGAATGCTGAAGGAACTGAGAACTGATGAAGTACGTTCATGCAGAGCTCCCTCTTTTGCAGGATTGCTTCTTAAAACCATTCTTGGTCCAACCTCCCCGCCTCATACAAATAGGCTTATCATATCATTACAGTCACTATCACACAAAGGCAAGATTGCATTAAACGGTTATCATGGGTACACCTCTCCTACAAGTAAATAATGTCATCTCCTTCATTAGAGACAAGCCTATGAAAGAGATAAGAAGCTTTGCAGGTTACCAGTGCACGCAATTTACACCTCAGTAGGCCATATAACATATCTTTTGTCTTGGAGCATTGTAGAGAGAGTCACGCCACCTCCTCATTAGAGACACTGGATTTACTGTTCAGCTAATGAGATGATTTGCAATTAAAGTCTTAGCTAGCAGGGAAGTTCTGTTTGCCTCCATGCTGGTCAGCCTAAATGTCCTTCTACATGCCAATAAATAATCCCTCACAGCTTCTGGCCTTCTTGCAGGGCTATCTATGATTAACTCTGCATAAGGTGGCCCAACAACCCTACGGATTAATCAATGGATGTCTCCACTGTCAAGGAGCAAAGTTCAAGCTGTGGGAGTTACCTCTGATAGATAACACACTTTAATTATTATCGTAGCAAGAGATAGATAAATCCTGGTGCAGCCGGTTTTCAAGTAAAAGCCTCCTGATTGTTGTTGTTGCTGCTGCTGTTGTCCAATCAGTTTATTTTATGTGGAAGATGTCGGCATTTGCCGTGTGATCCATAAAATTGAACATGGCAGACATCAAAATATATTCTAACTCAGGTTTGCAACCAGAGAGCTTTGCAGATGGAAGCTTTGTTAAGTGAAAAGGAGTTCTTGAAAAGCAAACAAAAGCAAAGGCTATCCTTGTCCAGAGAGAGGACACAAGTTTGTTTAATTATTTAGAAAATTTATATCCCACCCTTCACCGAATGGTCCCAGGGTGGGTTACAATGAGATTAAGGCTGCGTCCCCATGGGCCCCAGTTATTTCGCTGCTGAATCAGGGCATCTGTAATCCGCATTGTAGTTTGAATTAACATGTCCCCATGCGGTCGATGAGAGCGTGGGTTGAAGCCAAATCCACCTGACCCCAAGCAAATGCAGTAAACCCCTGCAGCGGGAAAACCGTATCCCTTTTTCTCCACCCACCTTTCCCCTGGTAGGAAGCCCGGCTGATGTCACCATGCCCTGTCCCACCTGGTGCAGCAATGACAGGGGAAATTTCTGGGAAATGCATCCAAGTTGCACCTCCAAAAACACAACACACACCATAAATAAAATTTAAAAAAGATAAAAGGGGGGCATAATAACATGGCAAAGGGGCTCATGGCTTGAAGCCGCAGCTCTGACTTTAGCGGACGTGCGCATGTCTGCATTACAGCAAGCACACCTCCACTTGATAGCAAGCCTCATGTTCACATCAGCCTCCCCCTAAACCCTTGCAGCCTGGATCCATTTCCTTATCTTCTGTTCAACAATACCTTTCTGGTCCTATATGCCTCCAGCCACTACTATTAAATCCTAGCTTTGAAAACCATAGCTTTTGGCAGAGAATGAATGATCCAGCACTTGTGCAGAAAACCTACCTCTTTACTCATGTGTGCCTTGCCGATCGGGCGATCAGGCAAGGGGGGGCATGCTTTTAGCCAGAGAGGGCAAATGAGAACGCATTTTAGCTTAATTTTTGTTGTTGGCTTACTTTCTTTCCCCAAGCAGTTGTGATTGCAGCGTGCGCTGCAAGAACAGTGAGCACAGGTGAAAGTCCGCCCACTAATGATGTCATCACCAACCTCCTCCCCCAATAACCCGGGAGCATCCCCATGACTCAAGGTAATATGTGCTTGCCTCCTAATTTGGAGTGGGAACAGTTGGAAAGGGGGAGGCTGCCACAGATTTGTGCCATTTGTCCCGAATGTAGTCCGGATTAGAGGCTGCTCATGGGGACACTCCGAGGTGAACTCAGGTTCTCCTCTGAGTATTTTGACCATGGGGACGCACCCTAAAACATATCAAATGGTAAAACATAATTTAAAACTATAGCCCTCTATGGAAAGTTGGGATCAGTGACTCCAGAATAACCAGCACCACTGATCCTGACCACAGGAAGGTGTGGGCAGGATCAGTATCATGTGCACTGATAGAACTGATCCAGATCCGCCCATGCCACAAACCCATCATGTGTCTAACTTTGTATAGTGATGGGCCTACATGCATCTCAGAGAGAAGTTCCCCCCATGTGCCTTTACATCTTTAACAGCTGATAGGGGTGGCACTAGCAAAACACATTCTCTTGCAGATCATAGTTGGAGGGAAGAAGGCACTTCTTTAGATATGCAGGTCCAAGTTGTTTAGGGCTTTATATGCTGGTATTAGGATGTCGAACTGGGTTAAGTAGCAAATTGGAAACTGCTAGGGTGGGATAGTAAGGCCTCACCCCCAGCCATCCTTCATCCACATTGGAAGAAGCATGGACAGACCCTGGGCACTCAAAATGGCTCCCTAGCATGATATAGTTGTAGACCTCAACATCAAGGCCTAAACATGCCCCAGGGCTGGTGCAATGGACCATGGAAATGACCCTTTATGGTCTAACATATCATGTGGGATCCTTTCTGGTGGGACAACAGGAAGTACTACTAAACTCCTCTCCCCCGGGAGGCTCCATGCTGGCTCTGAAGCTGACACAGGCTTCAAAACCACCAGCAGGGGCTGGGATGGGACAGGGTTCCCCAGTGTGATCCACTTTGTTCTAGTAGTTAGGGAGACAGACTCTTATCTGGGAATACTGGGTTTGATTCTGCCCTCCTCCACAAAGCCAGTTGGGTGACCTTGGGCTAGTCACAGCTCTCTTCTGAGCTATCACAGCCCCACCCGACATGAGGAAGCAATGTGACTCTGAAGGCCAGCTGCTGGGGAACATTTGAGCAGGACACGGTGGGCACCTGTGCCCTCTTTGTGGGCCTCTCTATCCAACTGGTTGCACTGTGAAAAGCAGGGCTGCTGCTGGACTAGATGGACCACAGGTCTGATTCAGAAGGGCATTTCTTGGATCTTTTAAAAAATATTCTTTGCATGCTGCCGGACAGACCATTTAGTAAACTAAAAAACTTTGTAATACAACATAAAATTGTGCTGTCCAAACCTCTTTCACACTTGTCATGCCCAAATCCTGGAATAGGAAGCTACAGCAGTTCCAAAATTTCCCTCTTCCTCTTTTGCTTTGCATTGCATCTTTTAAGTACATTGGTGAAAACCAGGAGAGAAAAAATCCCCACAGGGTGGACTTGGTGAATGAAGTTGCCAGCTGGTCAACTCTTGTTTAAAGCGTTCTTGGCAAACTGGTTATCACCATATGATTGGAATTACATCTCCTTTTTAAAGTGCTGCCACAGGCTGGCAACAACTATTCTAGAAATGTGATCTTCTGGGCCTCAGACTATTCCTTGGAGGGGAAAACATCCTCGCTGCTACTTTTGTAGTTCTAGCAGCTGAGCAGTCTTTAGAAAAGGAAGCAAGCAGAGCTTAGTAGCTGGTGGATCAATAGAGCTGTTTGGATGTGCACCAGAACTGCTTGCTGAGTCTTTTGTTTTGCTTTCTTTTGTTTCTCCTTGAAACCTGCCCATTGACCTCAGGTTTCCTGTGATCCAGCTGTGCCAACTATATCCCGATTTCCCCCATCTAACCAAAAATTAGAGCAAGCGGCAACACAAACACACGCACACAGAGAGAACTGGATAGCAGAGTTATTAACCAAATGCATTACTGGAGATCCTCATAGAACCTCTTTTGTAAGTTTCTTCCTCTGAACATAATATGCATGTATGTGTACACAGAGCGCTTTAGCTTCCAATTTGAGATGAACTGTTTGGCAGCTTGAATCGTCTGGCACAGCATCAGCTCCAGTTTGCTGGGGCTGGATCCAAGCATGAACCTGAATTTACCAGCTCCAGTCATTTTTGTAAATAGATTCCCATTGCCTGCCAAAATGCACTTTCCAAAATGCACAGAAGACAGATTTTTTTTTAAAAAAAAAGGAGGGGTCCCCTTGACACATTATTTCTTTCCCTTTTCTTTACAGAGGCCTGAATGGAGTCTGACTCACACATGTGCAATGCTGTGTTGCCCCCAAAAGGTGCCATTAGCCAGTGGCCAACTGCACCTGGGGGTCTGCAGCTCACTTGTACTGAAGGACACATCTTGGGCTTGTGTGCTTTTCCTTGAGTTTACAAATGGAGCTGCCCAAGGCAGAGTCTGGGAGATGTTCTCTTGAGAAAGCTTGCCTTGGAATTCAACAAGGTTAGGGTGGGGCATGGGTGATGACCCTGTGGTCCCATAGATGTGGGGAGATCACAACTCCTATCATCCCTGAACATTTGTCATTCTGGTTGTGGCTGACCGGAGACAGAATGCGGCAACATCTGGGATGATTTGCACTTCCTTTCCTGTCTTGTGGATGGGCAAGGTGCATTAGAGGCCAACGTAGACTTGCAAGTACTAGTCGATAGCTTAACCCCCGCATGATCAATCACTCACCTGTTTTGAAACACACATGTGATCCTCTAAAGGGCACTGCCATCTTCAATCTGGCATTCTGCACGACTGCATGAGCACCGGCACCATCACTACAGTGATGCTGAAGCTCTGTGCAAGCAACATCATGTCTAAGGCCGTCTGAGGTGTCAGCATGCTTGTGCGGCACCCCAAATGACCCCTCTTGCACATGAAAAGGTGCAGATGGTCACCACTGGATGCTTGTGGTAAGGCTCCAGTAAAGATATGGTTGCTTGCAGTGCACAATTTTGTACCCCATAGCTGGTTCATGATTAGGCAATATCTGGGAAGGTAGGGGGTACTTGTAGGCTGTAAGCGCTGCTTGCAAGTGGAGATGCACTTGCCCAGATGTTGCCTAATCATGAACTGCAGGCTGTAGTATGAATTAGCCAGTGGAAAGCCTCATCTTGAGGCGAAGCTTCACAGGCAAACAAAATGAGAAGGGATCTAACGATCAAGGCAGGTTGCAGATTTTGGGCCTATTCACACTACAGCCAGTAGTGCATGATTAGTGACCTTCTGGTGAAGAACGTCTGCGCTTGGAGGAGGCTGCTACAGCCTCCAAGCATGCTCTGCCTCCCCAGAAGTTAACTGTTGATTAGATGTGGAACACAAAATTGTGCTTCACACTTTAACCAATGTTAACTAAAAAACTTACCTGGAACATCCAGAAGCGTGACCATTTGAACCTCTTCTGGTGCTCCAGGGTAGTCTGAGGTGCCACACAAGCATGCTGGCACAACCATAGATGCAACTGCACATGCCCAGAGTGTCATCATCATCATGGCCATGGTACGCGCAGTTGCGGAGGGCGCCGCAACCAAAATGGTAGCACCTAGAAGAGGATTGGCTCTGCCACAGAATCAGGCAAGTATACAACCACGGGGGTGGGTGGGGGGTGGGGGGGTTAAGTCAAGTGCAAGTGCTAGTCAATGTTGGTGAATCACAGCCAAAGGCTCTGCAAAAAAGGTACTTGGTTTTCTTCACATAAAAATCCAAGATAGTTAAGTTGTGTAGAACTATCACCTCATGTAACACTCCTTAAGTCACACTTGTTCCCTGGGTGGTGTGAAAGAGCAGTCACTTTGAGGCTACCATCTAGAAAAGGGGTAGAAAAGTAGAATTATTATTCTTCTTCTTAATCCGAATCACCAGTGAGTGCAGAAAGGGCCCTTCTTTGAGTTGTTTGAAAAGCATGTCAGCTTGAGCTAATGAGCTGGGTCTTTACTCCAATCCTCAGTTTGCCTCCTGCTTGAGCAGCTTCATCACTTGGCACTAGCAGCAGTCAAATCAGCAAATGACAAGCTTCCTATAGTTTTTCTAACAATCTTAGAGATGCCTCCATTGCTGCCTCCCCACAGATCACCTTTTTTCTCTTCTCTTGGAAGGAACAGGCTCAGCAAGAGCCCATTAGCCATATCCGCACCTCAGCTGAGCAGGTTCCCCTAACTACCAGTGTTACATCTATACCACCTGTTCTATTTATGCACTTTCCACATGTGTGCTATTTTCCAGGAATAGAAAAAGTGCAAATCAAGGTGCAACTGTGTTTTAAAGTTCATTCCAGTCTTAGAGCCAGACTAACCTTCTCTTTTAAATGCAAAGTTTATGTATATGTTAAAACAGAGAGTAGTAGTAGTAGTAGTAGTAGTAGTAGTAGTAGTAGTAGTAGTAGTAGTAGTAGTCAGGGCAGCGTGCCTGCGCAGAACGCCTCCTGAGGGCAAGGGCTGCCAGTAGCAGCCTCAGCCACTCAGGAGGCATGCAGGACGCAGTCGTGCTGCATCCTGGGTGCCTCATCTCGGAATCGGAGCAATGCTGATGACGTAAGGAGGGGATTCGCCGCACTTCCCCCCCCCCCCGGGTGGGCTTGGGTGGGCTAGCCGGGGGACTCCTACCTTTCGACTCGCCCTCGCACCAGAAGTGGCAGATCACCGCTTCTGGAGCCAGGATGAGCTTCCCTAAAGCCCGCCCTAGCCCACCCTGGGGGGAGTGCAGCGAATCCCCTCCTTACCTCATCAGCGTCGCCCCGATTCTGAGGGTCAGTGCCCAGGATGCAGCGCGCCTGCGTCCTGCGCACCTCCTGAGTGGCTGGGCCTGCTACTGGCAGCCCTTGCCCTTCTGGGGTGAGGGCGAGCCGTGGCAGTGAGGTCCTCTGGCTCGCCAGGCTTGGCTCCGGCGAGCCAATCATGACGTCCACACAGCACCTGTCTCCAATCCGGATCTATGCCGCGGATCTATCCCCTAAATCCGGATCTACTGGGGATGTGGATTTGGTGAAACCGGTTCCCCTGGGATCCGGTTTCACTAAATCCGGGTGCAGTAGACCCGGATTAATTAGCCCCTGTGTGGAAGCACCCTTAGTCACAAAGCATGCAGGTAAAACACTAATCAATTATTATAAGTACACGCAAAACAAATATTCAGTAAAGGATTTTTTGCGGGGGAGGGAGTTGGATTGCATATTCATATTATACCTAGTACTATCACAGCTTTGCTCCCACTGGTGGGCCTGACAGAATTGTGAAATCAGTGCCAGTCATCTGGATGATTCCAGAAACCAGCAGGAGGAAAGGGAGATTCCAGAATTCAGCGGTATAATTCTGAGGAATATTCCAGCCCTCAGCAAGATACCTTCCTGTTACTGGATACTGACAAAATGTAGAGGACGTTGGCTCACAGCCCAGACTAATATCTTACAGGCAGCAACAAAGGGGAATAGAAAAGCATGTTCAGAATGCTTTGGGGGGAAAGAAAAAAAAACAAATAACAGGACAGAGGGTAGAATTCTAAATGCCTTGTTAAAACACTAAGTGTGAGACTTGGAAGAGATCTAGCTATATCTAGAATACGTAAGTTTGGTCTTAGTCTTCAGACACTGCAAACACATGTAGGAGCAATGAGATGAAGTCTTCCTTCGTTCCTTCCTTTGTTTGTTTGTTTGTTTGTTTGTTTGTTTGTTCGTTCCTTCCTTCCTTCCTTCCTTCCTTCCTTCCTTCCTTCCTTCCTTCCTTCATTCATTCATTCATTCCAATTTGGTCTAGTAGTTAGGGAGCCAGGCTCTTATCTCGGAATACTGGGATTGATTCTGCCCTCCTCCACGAAGCCAGCTGGGTGTCCTTGGGCTAGTCCCAGCTTTCTTCCCAAGCTCTCAGACCCCCACCTACCTCACAGAGGTTTCTGTTGTGGGGAGAAGAATAGAAAGCTTTGTCAGCCGCTTTGAGTCCCCATCAATGGGTGAGAAAAGCAGCGTAGAAAAGCCAACTCTCCTTCCTTCCTTCCTTCCTCCCTCCCTCCCTCCCTCCCTCCCTCCCTTTGCCAGCTTTCTCTCAGGGCAGCTTAAAAATGCACATCTGATGTGATGGTTTGTGGGGGCAGGACTTCATATTTTTGCATCCCCTCTTCAGGGTGGGCAAAATCCCACCTTCTGTGGCACATGCAGCAGACACCAGCCAGGGTCTGTCTTGTGTCTTGTCACCCTTATTGTCCAGTTTCCCTCCATCCCATTGCACAGCCCCTGGGTGATATTCCCACGATGATGCAATAATTCATTGAGTATTAGCCTTTCTTTCCATAAAGCCCCTGTTTGTTTTTAACTCTCTCTCTGTGTATGTATTCAAAGAATATAACCATCTTCAGACAATTCTTTCCCTGCAATTGCTTTCAGAGCAGGAAGCTACATATTTTTCGGCTTCAAATTGTTGCTGCCCTCTTTCTGGAGTGCTAGCGTTGTACAATATACCCGTATTGCGGAGGATATTACAGGTTATCAGAACACCCTGCTGAGTATATGATTGCTGGGACAACCCCTTCACATTTGTGCAGAGCCTCTAGAGAGCAGTATAGGGTCAGCAGGCTGTCCTCTCCCCATGTAACACGCTATCAATCTACAGTTATCAGCCATCACTTTGTCCTGCCTTACCCCTTTCGCTATCATTTGTTTCACATCAAGCCTTTAATACAGTACTATTAGCTATTGCTATCAACAAGAAGGGCTTTTCCCTCTCTTTTTTTTTACATTCTGCTGCCGAGTTCTTGGTCACAGAATTACTTTAGGGGATGCAAAGAGGTTTTTCAAACACATCCTCTCTTATTGCCTCTCACGCATTCAAGGTTTTCCTGCAGAGCTGCTTTAAATTGGTTTGCCCATTGCCCCAACAAAGCTCAGCATTGCTTCCATCAATAAGCAGTGGCAATCCATGGGCCTTCCCAGACTTATTCATAGAGATCTCTTAAGCCTGAGGAAGGAAGCCTGCAATATTTCACATGCAGGGAGACTCCAGCTGCCATCCTACCTATCCAGGATACTCTAGGCAGGGGGTAAGACTGGTAGAAGCTGTGATTCAGATTGTCTATAGCCTTGCTGTAGCTGAAAAGGTTAAAACTTTTTTTCCTCCAGTAGATTCCTTCTTTCTGAGATCTTTCTGAGATGGATACTAGACAATTAAAGTTGCTATGCGAATATACTTAAATTTCATAAGTGCATAAGAGGAGCCCTCCAACCCATCTAGTCCAACATTTTGGGCCTTTCCACACTTGGCCTTATTTTTGAATATATCCCAGGATAGGGGCCTGTTGTTCACATTCTGGTGCAGACTATGGTAGGCCCCAGGTAAGGGTCCGTTCCCAAACAGATTTTAATGAGTTTTGAGGCCATTTTGAGTGCTCACTGTTCCCAAAATTTTTAAAGAATTCACAGTTTCTGAGGATTAAAGGTCTCAAAACATGGATTGTCTATATTTGGATCAAAAGTGGTCTTGTTGCTGGAATTAGAAATATCCCATTTTATTTAACAAAATGGGAACACAAGCATTTTTGGGGGGGAGAGAACCATGCTTTAGGGGCATTCCCCTCAGTTTCCCCTGATCCAATGAGAACCCGTGATTTGTAGTTCCCTCTTTCCCAGGCTATTCATTACAGGCTAAGGAAATCTACTGCTGGCTGAAAGGGGAGGGAAGAAGTAGATAAGTGAACAGAGCCCACAGAAGCTATGGTACCCACACAATGTAACAAGATCAGACAAATATAGCAGGGACAGAAGTGAGCAGAAGTGCCTGATTTCAATAAAAGGGACTCACTGGCAGTGATCAGACGTTAGCAGCTTCTGTTGTGGAGTAGCAAAGCGTGTCAACTTTGTGTAAAAGGTTGCCTGCTTCCTCCCTCCTTCCTTTGACAGTTGTCTCTGCCATCAACCCCCTTTGCCTCACTCCCTGCCATTTCACGCTGTTCTGATCTACCGATCTAGTGCAAGACATCATTACAAGAAGGGAAAGTGATCTTTAATCTTCTACTGCCTTGTTATTATGAGAAAGAAGCTGTGCTACCATGGGGGGTGGTGGTGAATAGAAACGGCTGCCAAAGGATGCTATGATCTGATGTGAGGGCAGGTTTATATAGAGGGTGGGGTTTGGATGGCTCACCCCAATGAAGTCAGGGTATGATGGTGTCCAATTGCTGACTGCATGGGGATGGGGTTCTGCTGAGGGGAGGAGGGAGGGGAGGGAGTTTCTCCCCTGCCAGGCAGTGAAGAATGGCGAATGAGTCTGCATTATAAGCTAACAGTAGAAATGAAAAAAAACCCAGACCTCACTGCTGATTAAAAAATAAGCTGGTTTAAAACTGGATTAAATTGCCAAGTGGCATCCTGCCTGTCTCTCCAGTCTGGAGGCAGTACCTAGGTATCTATTCTAGATAAGGACATAAGAGGAGCCCTGCTGGATCAGGCCACAGCCCATTTACTCCAGTATTCTAGTACTTAGCCGGCCTTCATGACAAGCAAAGATGTGAAAATGCTTTCCATCTTCCACAGTGGTCCACCAATTATTTTTGGGCATTCTGAAGCAGAAGAGAAAGGTGAAGAATTAAAGCTAGCAAGTGCAGGAAGGGCCTATGGCTTGGTGTGTCTGTCAAATTTTAATGCTCACTGACTCTTTCACTGGAAAATTTCCTGTTCCTAAGAAGGTTAATAGTCTTGAAAGTGTATGGGATGACAGGCTAAAGAAGCTTCAGGAAGTGAACAAGTTTTTCACTTTCATGGAAATTTGGTTTTGCATAACTCATTGCTTTTTTGTTACCAGCAGAATATATGGAATATATTCAGAATAT
The DNA here is from genome assembly GCA_014337955.1 of Aspidoscelis marmoratus. Lineage (NCBI taxonomy): Eukaryota > Metazoa > Chordata > Lepidosauria > Squamata > Teiidae > Aspidoscelis > Aspidoscelis marmoratus. Next base: position 3,224,405 of record MTQE01002217.1, on the reverse strand, counting down.
TTCATAGGTATGTACTTTACCTATGCATAAATAATTGGAATATATTCAGAATATTTCATAGGTATGTACTTTACACAAAACAAAACATCCAATCCATCTTTTCTTAGTGTAAAACTGATGATACACATTTTGCTTAAAAGACTAACAATTTTGAGACTTTTGAACACAGTGGAAGACCAGCACTTGCTTAGATGTTTAACAGAATGCACGAACTTTGCTAGAGTACATTTATGCTGCTGCCCTCCCACTTTAGATACTTATTTTAAATTAATTTTATCCAGTGACTTGTTCCAACTTTAAGAATGACACTGATTTTGGAAGCTGGCGGCTATCAATTATTATGCCTTTGTTGCAGACTTTATGTTTATTTTACAAGTAAGATGCACAAAGGATTAATGACATGCAAAATGTCCATGTGAATCATTCATCATACCTTTGTTTTGCAGATCTTATTCTTTTGGAGATATATAATTTCACTCCTCATCAAAAAGACTGTTTTACACTAATCTATATTTTCATTTAAATCACATGAGTATGCAAACTACTACCTAGCTCTGTGGGTAACAAACAAAGAAACCTAAATTAATCCTCTTCTTCTTGATGGTTCATGAACAGTGTCATTGCTGCATTGTTTATACTAGAGTTAAAGCATATTTTACGTCCTTTTTGCATTTAAATTCAGTCAGCGGCTGGCGTTTGCACTGTGAGCCCTGAGAGTGAGGACAGTCCACCCTGGACCATCTGCATTGCCATAGCAACAAGCACAACAACCTCCATTGAAATTGTGACTGCAATGTGGTGCAGCACTGCACAGTAGGGATGCACATGGATATTTGGAAACTTGAATATTCAATTGGAATCCGACGGATTCCAACATTTGAACTCGAATCGGATTTCGGAAAATCTGAATTTGACATTCAAACTCGAATACAGATTTTCAAAAATCCGATACAGATTTTCAAATGATTTGAATGTGTAGATTCGTATCTGTCGTATACGAATCTGCCCAAAAATTATCCGTATCTTGCGCTTAAAATACGGGATTAAAACAGGATGTGTACAGGATAATACAGGATCCATATGGGTCTTTCTGGCTTGTGAACAGATATGTATAATGGTTATTAAATGACTATAATAAATAAAGGGAATGTATCAATTATGTATATATTTATATACATATATATAACTTTATATATATATATATATATATATATATATATATATATATATATATA
>MTQE01002217.1:3193363-3203562 GCA_014337955.1 Aspidoscelis marmoratus | reverse complement strand
TGGATGGATGGATGGATGGATGGATGGATGGATGGATGGATGGATAACAACACTTTGGGCTACAAAATATTATAAGAATGTTCTTCCATTGTTGAACTTAGGCTCTTTCTGCAGTGTCCCCTTAGTACTCTTATGGTCTTTTTGCACTTAACTGCTGATGAATGCTTGTCCACATGTGCATTTGTTCCAGGAAACCTCAGCAATTCACTGGATGTTGCTGCAGGCTCTCCCAAAGCTATGCATTAGTGGACTGCTAAAAAGCAGGGCACACCTTTACCAGGAACACTTCTGAGTCCTTTCTGCACTTGGCCTTAGTCTAGAGTATGTCTCTGGATTAGGGATGTGCATAAATGGTTTTCTGGGCATTCAATTTCTAACTAACTGAATGTTAGAAAATTCATATTCATTTGAAAAGATCCCCTTTGAATGTGGTAGGATTCTATTTGATATGTATCCTGTACGAATGCATATGTATCAGTATGGATCTGATACGTTTCCCCAGTGTAACAAATGTATGAACTACTTGTACGAATGTCATAACATTCAATTTGTGTATGAATGTCCAAATTCGTACGAATTCGTATAAGCAATGAATGTTATGAATATTCGTGCACATCCCTACTCTGGATAGCAGTCTGCTGTCCACAAGCTAATGCAGACTATGGCAGACCTCACCTGTGGCTTTCTATAGTCTGCACTAGCATGCAGATAGTGGGTCCCTATTCTATAGATACTTCCTTTTAATATCCAGATTTTAGTATGGGATCCATGGTTGCAGAGCTGCACTGCAAAAGTTCACACAAGTGTGAAATTGACAGGAGAACCATGTTCCAATTTCCCATGTTGGTGCAGAAGAACAGAAACGTGTCATGTTTATCTTAAAATGTGGATTTACCGAGCTCTTTCCCCAAGCTCTTGGGATTTCAAATTTTGGGGAAATTCAGTTTGAGAAGGATAAAACTATCAGGAATAAGAATTATGCACCAGTTTTCTTCTCTCCAGAACCAAACTGTAATACTTTTCCAACTAAGTGGAGCCAACAATTCTTTTCAGATTCCATTCTTAGAGATATATCATTTCTTCCATTCAGCAGTGGAAAGTCAACTGGAGCTCCAGAAGTATTTTGATTTGTATATTTATTTATTTAAAGCAATATTTATACTGCATTTCAGAAGACATAAAAATGTAAGAGAAGCCCTTCTGGATCAGGCCACAGCCCACTGAGTCCAGCATCCTGCCTCATACAGTGGCCCACCGATTGCCCATGGGCATCTCAGGCAGAGACAAGGGCAAACCTTTCCATGCTCTTGAATCCCAGCAAATGGTCTTAGAGGCATCATGCTTGTCCCCCCAGCCTCAAAGATGTACTCAGGCATCCATTCTAGTAGCCACTGATTCGTCTGTCATCCACAAATTTATCTAACCTTTTCTTAAAGCTATCTAGGCTGGTAGCTGTTACCACCTCTTCTGGAAGCAAATTCCATAGACCGATGCTCCTGTAGAACAAGTGCACTTATCACAGTATTGACCAAAAATTACTTGCATGCATCTGAAACATTCTAGAGCAAAGATACTGAATTTTTCAAACAATGGTAGTGTATGGTAGGCATTGCATGATAGTGGATCCTGCCATTTCAAGGTTGAAGCATCAGCAAACATATCTCTTCAAACAGGACTCCTCCTGATCACATGTCCCCCTCCCTTTGCAGTCCCGGCCACAGAAATATCAAAGCCAGGAGACTTTCATTCCCTGGCTTCAATGTTTCCAGTCAGGACTGTTTGGGGAAGCACAGGAAATGGTCCCAAAAGTTGGCTGCATTGCTTGGCCAGAAGAAAGTGCACCAGCTAAGTCCACATATCATGATGATATAGCCATGTAGCCTTTCCCCTTTATTCTGTTAAAATGCTTCTGCAAGGACTAATGCCAGGATATGTGCTCAATGGGCAGTCCCTGGATCCATCATGCATTCTCATGTTGCCATGCAGATTCTGCACGTTACAAAGGACATTTATATGGCATATTTGCATTTTGCTGGAAACCCAGATTTGTTTCATATTAGTCAACACAGGCTTCTTTTGCCTAAAAGATGTTGCAGTGTCTCCAAAGATTATATTGAATTCTCTAAAAACAAACAGCCAATGCAAAAATGTAAATAGAAATAAAGCTAAATTGGTGGAAAATAATGATAGCCCAAAAAGTGGGGTTTTAAAAAACAAAAACAAAAATTAGAATGGTTGAGGCTCTTCATGTTCAATGAAGCACACAAATATATTTCTTCTGTTATGATTACTGTGGCTTGAGGATTACATATTTACTCATATCACAAGTTATTAACATAAATTAAACTTCAACAGAACTTGTACATACTGAGAAGCTGTACCAGGCTCAGATATCCTACAATGTCTCATCTTTTTCTGCTCATGACTTGCCTCAAACTACTTCCTACCTCTGTCCAAAACTTGACACACAGCATTATTTCCTTTTCTACATATTCAGTACTTACCTTTCTGTAAACAAAGACAATGGATGTAGAAAACATGACAATAGGTTCCTTAAAAGTACTTAGTCCCATAATGTCAACACTAAAGCTTCATCCATTACTTACATTATTTGGATAAAACATAGATAATCCAGAATAAAATGTGTTTGGATGTGCTTTATTCCAGATTATGCAAATAATGTGGAATAAATAGGTATCATCTGGATGAAGCAACTCTCTAAGACTTCAGAGAGGAACCATACCAGCTCTACCGAGAAATGCAAGATGCTTTTGGGTGAAATGTAGATCCCACCTTTAATTTCTGGCCCATTTGTTGTGCTTCATAGCTGCATTCAAGTCTTAGAATCATGGAGCTGGAAAAAATTGTTGAATTTGATCCTTTGCTCCATTCAGAATTCTAGATTAAAGCGTCACCATCAGATGATGGTACAAGCTCCACCTGAAAACATCCTATGCAGGAGAGAAGAAGCCATAGCTTGTCTTGATAACTGTCAGGCAGGGCTAGCTGCCTGCCATAATATTTGAATATAAGGTCTCTGCCACCTATGTGATTCTCTATATATGGATATAGTAGCTGCCTGTTGTTTGGAAGTGACAGTTGACTCTCCCCTCCCTGCTGGGGTCGAATGATACTGTATTTTCTGGCATATAAGACTACTTTTTAACCCAGGAAAATCTTCTCAAAAGTCGGGGGTCGTCTTATACACCGGGTGTTGTCTTCTTATACGGGAGTATATCCCAAACTCTATATTTTAACTGGAAAGTTGGGGGTCGTCTTATACAACCAGTCGTCTTATACACTGGAAAATATGGGTACATTTTGGCTCCAAGTTTAAACTGAGTTTTGAAAAATACTTATTGTTCATTGGTTAGAGGCCAAACCCCACCCAGCTATGAAACATATAAATATGCTGGGCTTTCTGTTCCAAGTTGCTTCCAACAAAAAATGCCTTTACGCTGAGGTGAAATAAATCACTGTTCATCTTTTTAAAGAAAGAGTCTCGTGGTTATTCTTTGCCAGCCTGACAATAACTCACCCAATTGACAGACTGCTCTTAGTTTAAGAAAGTTTGCCAGGATATTGGAAGCTGCCTTCTAAACTGAGGCTACCATTACTGCACATAGTGCATTCTGGGATGGTGGAGAAAAAGGTCATGACCTCCTTCTCTGTGACATCCTCTCTGATATTTGAGAAGACGCTTCTCAGTCTTTTCAAAGCTAAACATACCTTCTTTTTTCATTAAGTCCTCATAGGATTTCATGACCAGTCTCTTGATCATCCTTTGACCAGAAGACAGCAGATACGTTTGAAGCCTAGACAAGATCATCCCCTGACCAAATGACAGGGAGTGTGCAAAGCAGAACAGTCTGGGTATATTCAACAGAATATAAAGAGCTCCATCACAGGCAACAGTATTAACAGAAGTGTTTTTTTTTTTTGATGAAACCATCACCCTCCCAGAAACGGAGAAAAGAAATGTTAATTTAATTGGATTGCTTTGTTTCCAATTTATCTTAAACACATCAACAATGCCTGTCTCACTAGACAACATTAAAAAAAGAAGAAGCAGATGAAGAAAGATGCATTTCTTTGATTTTGCTTGATTTAAATGTAAATTGCCGAGTCTCTTTCCTACCAGAATATACATATGTGTATACTTTGGAAGGGTGGTGGGTGAAGATATATGCGGATCTACAAAAGACACACTAATGTTGTAGTTCTCGTTTGCTTTATGGTGCCTGTGACAGATGTCTCCCAAGAATTATTCATTTCAATCAAGTGAAGCTGAAGATTAATTGCAATATTCCTCAAAGTACTTTTCTGATGGGGAGTGTGTAAGGAGGGTAAGAAGGGAATGGTAAGTATCCATAAAGATGTGGAAATTCTCCCAAATTGACATCACCCGTAATTAGATTTGCAGAATGACATCCAGTTAGAGGACTCAAAACAACAAAAGCTGCCTTTGGGTCCATTAAGATGCAAGTATAGATATAGAAAGTGTGTATAATTATGAACAGTTGTTTTGTCTACCCCTGTTTAATTCCTATAAACTTAAATCACGGCGGCAACAGGCTTCTGTGTAAAAGAGAATGGGTAACTCCAAATCACAAATGCTAGCACGGCTATGTAGTACACAGAGACACATAAAGAAATCTTCTTATGCATTGATGAATGTGACTATAACATCCTAATAACTGTGTTTGCTAATTGATCTGGCATGGAAAGAGGGATTGAGAATGTCTTCATTCTATTGCTGAATTGGCCCATTTATTTTGCGTTCCTTTCTCCTAGATTGCCATGGAGTATTTTCATGCAGAACAGCCTTGATTCAGTATGGGAGAAGAAAATGGATCATTTGCATATATCAAATCAATCTGCAGGAAAATTTAAACTGTCCAGAGCCTATAATCAACACAGTCCAGAAACAGAAAAGGAGATGCAAACCATTTCTTGAAGAAGAAGAAGAGTTGGCTTTTCCATCCCATTTCTCTCACCCATTCAAGGGGACTTAAAGTGGCTGTCAAACCTTCTCTTCTTCTCAAGAGGTAGGTGGGGCTGTGAGAGCTCAGAAGAGAGCTGTGACTAGCCCAACTGGCTTTGTGGAGCGGGGAGGAATCAAACCCAGTATTCCCGGATAAGAGTCTGGCTCCCTTATCCGAGACTAAACTGGCTTGAAGGGGAAGTCTGCCTGCGCCCCAACCTCCCTTGAGGTATAAGAACTGTGGTTGGGGGAGAAAGAAGAGCTGGCTGGCTGCTGCACCTGGGCATTTGCTGCCTGAGCCCCACCCTCCCTTGAGGTGTAAGAACTGTGGTATGGGGAGAAAGGAGAACTGGCTGGCTGCTGCACCTGGGCATTTGCTGCCTGAGCCCCACCCTCCCTTGAGGTGTAAGAACTGTGGTTGGGGGAGAAAGAAGAGCTGGCTGGCTGCTGCACCTGGGCATTTGCTGCCTGAGCCCCACCCTCCCTTGAGGTGTAAGAACTGTGGTTGGGGGAGAAAGGAGAACTGGCTGGCTGCTGCCCTGAGGTGCCTGCTACCTTTCCCCCACTGTTTTGGGTGATTTTGTAATGTACTGTTTTATAATGTATGGAATGTTATGTATTTTTATATGTAATTTTATAATGAATCATTTTGCATTGTATTTTTTTCTTTGTTGTAACTGTCTTGAGCATTTCTTCTTTCAGTTTTTTTGAAGGACAGTATATAAAAAAGAAAGACATGGAAATGGACTGGGACCTTTGGTCAGCTTCTCTGGTCTGCATTCAGCCTCAGCTGCCTCAATCTCTGTGTGTATTTTGGCTTATTTTGCAGTGTTTTGTATGATGTGCAATTTTCATAATATGTTTTTATTATGTTTTGATTATTACTTTGCATTTTAGGTTTCCCGTTTGTTGTAAACCACCTATACAAATACAAATGGAAATGGAAATGCAAACAGTCCCCATTAACCTGATATGCTGAGGACTAATTTAGACTGCAATGCCCATCTCTCTCAGCCATTATGGTTGTTGGCCTAGAAATTTATGAACTGAAATTAGAGATGTCCACAGTTTCTTTTGTGTGTGTTCAATTCAAACTGAATGCGAGGAAATCTGCATTAGCTGAAACAGAGTCCCTATGATAATGGTAGGATTCAACTTTGCTGTGAATCCAATTTGCATCCCTGGCACCAGTTGCACCTACGAATCCCCAACGAACCTGCTACATATTTGCTTTGAATACTTCAAACCCACTGTAAATTCGCTTTGAATCTGCTCTGGGTCCACTCTGAATCCCTCTGGATCTTCTGCAGATGTGACTCGGCAGCTGTTTTGCCACCTCCTCGTGTTAAAATGAATGCACAAAAACATCTGCTTCACATGTGAATGCCGGTCTTCAGATGTAGCCAACGTTCAACTCGAATTTGAACGTACAAATTTAAATGAATTTCGAGTGTGGCAAATTTTGTGCACCTCCCTAATTGAAAGTACTATGTGGAACAACCCTCCTAGTTCTCCATCATCATTTATAACATTTTAAAGCCCACTTTTCCTCCAAAGAGCCTAAGGCGATTCTCTTTCTAAGGGAACATCACCGGTTGGAATGCTTGTGGCTGACTTTTCAGCCAGCAGCACATTCACATGGCTCACCTCTTGCTGGCTCTTTTCCTTGCCTGCTGTCCCCCACCCCCACCCCATCCCCCGGGCTGCCTGTTTGCAAGCTTGCTTTGGAAGATTTTGACAGCAAGTTTGCAAACTTTATTTGATGAAAAGAGTTGTTGAGAGGTGACCTGGCTTATTCAGCTGTTGGTTCAACAGTTGATTTTAGGCCTATTCGCACTTGGCTTTATTCTGGAATATATCCCAAAATAAGGGGCTGCTGTCCACATGCTAGTATAGGCTACAGCAGGCCCCAAGTGAGGCCTGTCAAAGTCTGCATTAGCATGTGGACAACAGACCCCTATCCTGAGATATACTTCAGAAAAAAGCCAAGTGAAAACGGTCCCCTTGTCCCCACCAGCTATAAATGCATTTGAGCGCATTACAGAGAATTACACAGCATTTCTATTCCCTCACTTTTAAAGTACATAACACGCTTTGGGCTACGTTCATATCTAAGTTTTAATCCAGTTTTGGTCCACTTTAAGAAGGAGAAAATGCCCCAGGCAAAGTGTCAAGCTGTTTTACTTCAGCATTATCTAACTCAAAAAAAATCACCCTTGGAAGGAAAATGGGTAGTCGTTTGGCTGATGTGTTTCTCTGTCACTGAAAGTGGGCTGAGATTGGATTAAAATTTAAGTGTGAACGTGGCCTGTGAAGCGAGTTAGACTGAGAAGAGGCAGGAACTGTTCCAAAGTCACACTGTAAGCTTTTGGATATGAATAGGGAATTCGATCTCACAGACTCATGGAATATATTCACTAATTAACCCCTGGGCCCATCAAGTACCGTTACCCAATATTTGATTATTCTATTTCCAGCTGATATCACTCTGACATGTTTTTAATTCATGAATTAATTTCTGCTTCAATCTGCTTTACAAAATAAAATAAAATAATGAATTAAATCTACTTCAGTATAGTCTACCAGACTTCAGACACATTTCAGCTGCCAAAAACTGCATCCCTACTGTGAGTGAAAAATGTTCTGATTAGCTATGCTCCAGTGCTTGGTGTGAGAAACATTCTACCAGGCAAATTGTACTTTCTTATGTTGTGGTGGGTCATGGTAGCTACTTTATTGTTACTTCTGTGGATTTTGTGGAGGTGGTCTTGGACCTCCTGGCAGTAAGCTCAGTGAGCTCTTGAACAACTGAGGGTGTTGATCCAGAAGAATGGGTCTGGAACAAGCAATCTCCAGCAGGGCTTCTCTCATGTTCTTATCTGTCCCAAGACCAGGATGGGTCACTCTGAGCCAGAATGACACCATCTGCACGACAATGGTGTATTCCAGCCCAGTCCCCATGTCATTCCTGAAGTTCATGTGGGATATGGAGCCAGTCTGCTTGAGCTCCAAAAGCCATGGACAAAAGTTCCTGGTCTTGTGGGGTCTCTGGAGAACCCATTTCATTAGGGAAATAAGGCATGCTGCTAAAACACATCACCCTGTAACTGGATCACAAAGGTGTGCACCTCATGCATGCCTCTATGTTCTGGACTTGGGCAAGCTGGTACCCCAATAGACCCCAATATTGAGGTCTAACAGTACATATGAACATAAGAGGAGCCCTGCTGGATCAGGCCACAGGCCATCTAGTTCAGCATCCTGTTCCACACACAGGCCATCAATTGTTCATGGGCATCTCAAGGGGAAGAGAAGGGTAAGCCTCCTGCTCTTGAATCCCAGCAAGTGGCCTTAGAGGCATCCTGCTTGTCCACCCCCCCCCCCAGCATTGAAGATGTACTTAGGCATCCATTCTAGTAGTCATTGGTGCATCTGTCATCCACAAATATGTGTAGCCCTTTCTGAAAGCTGTCTAGGCTGGTTGTTGTTAACACCTCTGCTGGCAGCAAATTCCATAGACTGATGACTAGGGATCATTTTTTTGTATTCACTTTGTATTGAATCGAATGCAAGAAAAGCCACATTCACTCAAATAGATCCCCTTCAAATGTGGTAGGATTCGTATTCAATAAAAATTTTCAATCCCATACGAATCTCATACAAATCCCATACAAAGCTTCACATGAATGTATCAAAATGTTCCATTCAAATTTGAATGTCAATCTTTGAATGTGCCAACATTTGATTTAAATTTGAATGTCCAAATTTGGCAAAATTCATACAAATTTCGAACGTTACGAATATTCAAGTACATCCCTACTGATGACCAGTAGTTCAGGTCAAAGACCCCCCCTGATCTGGATCTACACAAAGCAAGTGCAAACCAACGCTCTTCCTTTAAATTATGTTGCTTTCCTAAACAAGTATGCCACTTTTATTGTTGACTGGAAAATTTGCAGAGGGGAAGAGAATTGTCCCTGGATCCCCCAAACTCTGTGCTAAGTTGATCCTCCCTTCCATACCATCTGCAGTCCAGATATTTTCTTCTATGTGCGAGTAATGTTTTTTTTTCCTTCTCCTGTGTTAGTTGCATGGTAGAAATCATATATTTTTGCAAATATGTTTGTGTTGGAGAATGAAAGCACAATTACGAGATTACAAGTTACAGTGTATTAACAGTAAAACATCTATTCACACAACATACCCAAACACAGGCAAAGAGTTGATTTCTCTTCAAAAGCAAAATTACAGCTGGCGATCTATAGCTTTTATTGTTCTACACAGCCTATGCTACCACTTGTAAGGAAAAAGCCCTTGCCAATCAGCAGGATTGTTGGATTATTTTAGAATTAGCAAAACCATTTTCCTTCCCTCTCTTCCTCTTATTATTAATGGCACATGCATATTTAATTTTAGAACTGTAAATCATGTAATTAAAGCTGTACCAGAAGAGATTATTATGTTTCAAACACAGCTCTGCATGGTGGAAGGAAATGGGAGAAGGCAGAGGTTTTATATTTCTAAATTTAATTCTAAAACTAGACAGGTTCAAAGAAAGACACAGTAGTGCAGGTCTTGCTGGAAGGAGGGATTTACTGTGGTCCTTAAATGCCTGAAGGAGGATAAATAGATTGGCCTCGTTTTGCAAGTTCTAAACTTTAAAAAAATGTGCAGTTTTAAGATCAGTGCTTGATTCAGTGAAACAGCTGCCACGTCTTCTCCTCTGCTTCCCTTAGGTATTTATTTAAAATTGTCCCTATCCTGCTTTCTGCAGCAATGCGACGGGAGCGGCGCACACTAACAACAGTGAAATATAAGCAATAAGAAGGAAACTCACAGGACCCTAAACATTACGAAGAACTCAAAATATTTATAAAGAGAAGCAGCCAAGGAGGATATTAATCCTTCCTGTTGTATGCAGAGATGTGACAAACTGTAGTATGTCAAAATAAGAAGCTTGAGCTCCCCTTGGGACCTTTAGATCACTCCTAGGCTCCTTCCAGAATCTGAGGGTGGGGGCACCATTAGAGACCTGCTATGATGGGGTTGCCTCATGTACCTGAGGTAATCCCACAATACCCTTCCAACCCCTCCCACCCACTTATTTTTATTTCTAGAAAACCCAGTGCTGATTATAAGTTTTCCCACTTACCTTCTAGACCAGCGGTTCTCAACCTTCTTAATGCCGCGGCCCCTTAATAGAGTTCCTCATGTT
>MTQE01002217.1:3165556-3184252 GCA_014337955.1 Aspidoscelis marmoratus | reverse complement strand
TATTATTATTATTATTATTATTATTATTATTATTATTATTAATTATTAATGTATTCTAAAAATGCTAAGCCCTAGCTAGCTTCTGACCCTTAATGGCACAAATAATCTTTAGACCATTGGGAAATTAAATAAATAAATAAACTGGTGAGTCAAAGCAAAGAGAAGGGCAGAGGCAGCACAGCGCCAGGATGCAAAATGCATGGAGTAGCAGCTGAAAGCCTCGGAACAAAAGCACTTCTATAACTACCATTTACAACACGAGGATCCAAACATTTCTGTTCCAGTGAAAGCATGATCTTCTTTTCCTTTTCTCCCCCCTTTCCTTTTATTAAAAGAAGAAAAGCACCTTGCTGCACAAATGTTGACTCAAGGAAAGTTTCCAACTGTGCCATATGAACATGAGAAATCTTCGCCTCTTTAAAAAGCCAGAATGACCTAACCTTTTATTTTTTTTTCCCAACAGTCACCCCTTATGCTTACAAAGTACATTACTAATCACTGCAGGCAAGTATTAGCTGTATATCATCAACTCTGGCAATCTGGATCAGGTTTTCAGAGAATTATGATTTTGCTTCTAGACAACATAGGCTTATTTTTTATCTTTTCTTCTTCTTTTTTTTTTTTAGGAAGCTAAAGCAGTTTTTTTTTTAATGTTGTCCATATTTTCTGCACCTATCCAAAGAAATTTATTCTTCACATCCTGCCTCGTGCCATATGTTGGGAGCCAAGTGAGTGAAGGATTTAGCTGTCAGCCTCTGAAGGCACAACAGGCCGGATTCCAACTCTGCAGAGCATCAGATCTGAAAAGTATGACATTTCACTTTAGCTGCTGTCAGCACTATCCACAACGTATCGCGGGCGCACGCTGCAGGAACTGTTCTTGATCGGCAGTTCCCATGCACTGGATAAAATGCCTATTAATCTTTTGCTTTTTGAGGAAAATGGCCAGAGCTTTTGCAAGGAGAGGAATAGTTTCATCTGGCATTAAGCTAAACAGGTTCTGTTGGGCGTGATGGTGATGTTTCCGGGGAGAGACCCAGGGTGGGGTTCAGATATCCATAAAGAATGTCTTTAGGATGGTACTGGATTTAGATGATCCTCTATCCTGGGGATAGAAGCCCAGAAAAGGGACAGGATGCATTAGCGACAAAGTAGGATTCCTTCCCTTGGAAGCTGCCTCATCCTCTTGATTCAGACACAGCAGCCTTATCACTGCTGTAAGCCAAATATATATATATATTATTATATATTATTTTTTAAATATATATATATATTTTCTTCTATATGATAAAATACAAATAGTTTTCCCCTGCTCTGGATTTAGTCAGGCTTGAAGTCGGCTTGAGTTCTCCCCATCAAGACACTTTGCAAGGGATCTCCCATTTCTGCGGATTAAAGGTTCCAAAATGTGGTGAATCCCTACTCACATTAAAAGATACATATGCGTTGGTATAGGATACACATCTGATATGTATGCCTTCCTATAGGATCCTTATCCAGGATCTATATGCATTTCATACTGGATATTTATACAAATTCATACAAATACATTTGTGTTTAATAGAATCCTACCACATTTGAAGGGGATCTGTTTGAATGAATATGGGTTTTTCTAAAAAAAAAAAAAAAAACACATCTCTGCACATCCCTAGAGGATACTAGCTCTATGTCTCCTAAGTGCAAAAAGGCCCTTAATCTCTTTTTCATTCTTCATAGACAGTCAATAGAGGGTTGCCGGTTTTTTTAAAAAAATTAAGACTGACTTATCTCTTAAAACATTTGTCAGCATATCCATTTCTGCCAGATCCATCAGTTTCATAATCAAATCTTCCCTAGTTGGAATGTCTTCCAGTTTCCACATTTAAATATGCTTTTAATGTAAAACAAAAACAAAACCTGTGTCATGTTCTCAACATTCACAACATAAAAACTGATCTGTTTTTTGCATTACTGAATTAGCTAAAAAGTCAAAATAAATGAAGAGTAAGTTGAAATCATACCCTAGTTATACTATTAGTGCAATATGAAGGATAGGACTTTTGTCAGACACTGAGGCATTATGAAACACTCTATGAAGCTGATGGGTAGTCTTTAAGAAATAATTAGACAAATTCATGAATGACAAGTGTATCAATGGCTACTAGAATGGATGCCTAAGTACATCCTCCAGGCTGGAGAGACAGACAGAATGCCTTCAAGAGCCATTTGTTGGGATTTGAGAGCAGATGAAGGTTTTGCCTTCATCTTCTGCTTGAGATGCCCATAAGCAATTGGTGGGTCACTGTGTGGGATGGGATGCTGGACTATATGGGCTGTGCTCTGATCCAGCAGGGCTCCTCTTATGTTCTTATGAAATAGAATAAAAGTACATGAGTCAGTCAGTCAGTGAATGAATGAATGAATGAATGAATGAATGAATAGTTTTCACTTCATGCTGCAGGCTGAAATGAAGTTTGGATTTTAGTTCTTCATGTGAAGGTGTTTGCTGAATTATGCAGTATGACTGAAATCCTTAAGCAATTCAAAAATAGTCTTGCTGACAAGGTAAGAAATGTTCCAGGAGAAACATAAAGAGCAATCTTCCTGAAATGTTGCTTAAAACAAGTTGTTCTCTTTTTTTATTCTGAATTTTTTTCCAGATGCATTACTATATACAGTAAATGCTCCAGCTGAAAGAAAGAATCCCCACATCTCCATGACTGCAGCTGGTTTTGGGTGCCTGCAATTAAGTGCCCTTCCTCCTGCATCGACAAACCTGGCCTCTCTACGGTGCCCAGGAATGAGTTGGGAGCAGGTGAGCACCACAGGAAGTATGTGTGGAACTCGTCTGATTTGAACAGCTTGTCTGTGCCTACAAAAGTGTGCATGCTCTGCAGTACAGGTGAGTTCCCTGCACTACAGATGTGCATGAATGGGTTTTTTCATATTCGATTCATAAGGAATCAAATGTTAGAACATTTGTATTCGTTCAAATAGATCCCCTTTGAATGTGGTAGGATTCTACTTGATACGAATGAGTTTGTATGGATTCGCACGAATATCCGATACAAATGCATACATATAAGGTACAGATCCTATACAAAGGCATACATAATGGATACAGATCCCCCTTCTGTCTTACACACAGATCCTTTGCCTTTTTCTCTGCTTCTCCGATCTTGCTTCTCCCTCAGTTTTTTCTCCAGTTTAACAAATGTCCAAACTATTCATACAAATGTACGGAAATATTCATGTTCGTAAAAAATGTCAACATATGAATATCATAACATTCGCTTCATGTATGAATATTCAAATTCGTCCAAATTCAGCCAAATAATGAATGTTATGAATATTCATGCACATCCTACCCTGCACAGTTTCTATGGCACTCATGTGTTTCAGACTCACACCTCGGTGCTGTAGAGAGGCCGAGCTTTTCTAATGTACTTAATAGTTCCATGGTTCATGTCTGCCAAGCGTTGCTCTGGCACAAGTATACTAGTATTTCAATGGACATTTCCATGATCTCAAGAGATGGTAGCTGCAAAAATGGGCTTTTCCTGCACTTACCTAGTCATGATTGGAATCAGTGGGTGAAGAACAGCCATGCTTGCTGGCTCAGACCCCAGAAAGTTATGGCCTGGGACGATACTGACTAGTTCCCAACCTGGGCTTGAAGCACGCAGGGGAGTTTGAGCCTGGGTTCAAAGCATACAGAGGGCTATTATGAAAGGCTCCTAGCATCAGAGCCTCTGATGCACCACTGAAACATATTTGCCATCAGGCCTGAACATGGGAGGTATCCTGCCAATTCAAAACAATATTTGCATTTCAGCAACCTGACATAAAGCAATCATTTTATCATCTCTGTAAACAGAGAATGTTCATTTTATGTTTAAGACATTCATATAAATGGAAGTTCACTGGGCAAAAGGTCTATATAATTGCAATACACACACACATATTACACAAACAATAATTACATATTTTCCAAGCGATAAATTTATAATAAACAGAAAAACCATGGAAAAAAAGCAAAGAGTTATAAATAAGAGAACACAGAACCTTTTTGCACTAGGTGAAAAAGTGACAAGGGGGGAAACTCACAAATGCTGCCTCCACACTTCCTTAATAGAAGCAATTCACACTTAGCAGGCCCTTAGTTCAGTGTTGGCTAAGTTTCAGATAGTTTGAGCTTCCCCAAAGTACAAAAATGTCCAAACTATTCCAGAACTTCACTTTCCTGGCACATTTTCCCAGGAAAGTCAAAGTGCAAATACGCTCACAGTCTGTTGACCAAATTTACACCCTCCACAGACTCTCTCAGGCTACCTCTACACATATATTTATGTTGTGTGTCATGAAGCCACTGGAAGGAAGCCATCAAGGAAGGCCAGATCTTTGCTGCATTCACACCTACATTTTAATCCAGATTCAGTCCACCTTCAGAAAGAGAAAACATGTCAGCAAAATGCCTAGTTATTTTCTTTCCATATTATCCAACCCCAAAGTGGGTTTTCGCGGTCATATAATGCAGAAATAAACTGCTTATCATTTTGCTGATGGGTTCTCTCAATCTGAAAGTAGTCTGAAGCTGGATTAAAATTTAGGTGTGAACACAGCCCTACTGTGGTGTGTCCTAAGGGCTGGACATCCCAAGTCAGAACACTACTGGCAATCTCCAAAAGGACCGTGTGGAGCTTGCCTCAGAGACAGAAGCTGATTACAACAATAATTGTTCCAAAATATTATAAGGTCGCGCCATCTGAGACATAAATATTTTTCTCCCTAATTTCCATGTATTGGTTTCCGTGTATTGGTCAACTTTTTTCATTTTTTTCAATTGATAAAACTTTAGCCAGTCATGCTTTCTTCGGTGCTTCCATTTTCTTGTTACTTCAAATCTAGCTGCTATTAAGGGAAACTTTAGCAACAATTTACTTTTCAAATATAAGAATGAGGCATCTTGGTGGATCAGGCCACAACTCATTTAGTCCAGCACCCTGTCTTACTCAGTGGCCCACCAAGTGCTTCTGGGTATTCTCAAGCAGAAGACAAAGACAAAAATTTCACCTGCTCTTGAACCCCTGCAATGGTCTTTAAAGGCATCTTCCCTGTCCCTCCAGCTTGGAGAGCATACCTGGGCATCCATTCTAGTAGCTAATGAATGTGTTTTATTTCCAGTGAATACAGGCAAAAGGATCAGTTTGGATGTTTTCACTATTTGATTAACAATAAATGCTATTTGTTGAGGCTTCCTTATGGTTAATGCTGCCTTGAAAGTCTGTAGAATACACTGATTATTTGAAGACCACAGTGATTAAAAGGGAGGGGAAAGCCCATGATGATGATAATAATAATGGTGGTTTTAACAATCGTCATTAAAATGGAATATCTGCATGGAATGTAATCACTGGGATGGGCTTAACTGGGCCACGGGCAAGCTGGCTGTTTGACACAAAACAACCACTCATCTGTCATGTCAGAATGCAAAGCTTTGCTTGATCTGCACCCAAGCCATCGCCAGTGAAGCAGAACCAACGGGCTTAGGGGAAAAGCTGCTTATGCCGCCAGCTTCTCTGAGAGTGCTTCCCTTTAAAGCACCATGAAATAGATACACAATGATGTTATTTTCAACTTGTGTTCCACTTCGTATGATGAGAAGACTGGAATTGGGGACCATGTCAACAGCTTCAGCTCAGATCTGTCACCTAAGCCAGGCTTCCTCTTCAAGACTGCTTCAGAAAAGTCAGGAAAACATTCAGGTAAGTGATTCCTAAGAATCAAGGAAGTGGTCTAACACTGGGTAAGATTTTTTTCTGTGGTGTCCATCTTGTCCAGTGATCTATGCAGGTGACTCTCCACCTTCTCCTCATTCTTGCAGTCCTAGCCAGTTCATGATTAAATCTTTTTGACAAATGCACTTCAGCCAACAATGTGAAACTGCCTGAGAAATGAAAGCTATTCCTGAAGACCAAATGCTACCTGGCATGCAGAGGAGCAAAAGACAATCTCACAGTTCTGTAGAAGGGTGAGTGGGATGGCCACCACTCTGTGTGATGCTGCTGCTGATGGAGTGAAGGGTGGCAGCAAATCAAAACTATTTCAAATGCAAACTGGATGAGAAGTATGGTCTCCCTTTTTCTTCTCCTTTTATGCAAGCAACTGCAACAACTCTCCACATGCTCAGTCCCACCCACACCCACACGCCAAACATGGTGGAATACATGAATGCAAATTGATATATTGTCAAACTCTTGCATTCCCTAAAGTTTTCTTAGAAACATACATGGATTAATCTATTCTGTTGCTTGTCCTCTGCGAAGTTACTCTGAAAGATTTTGCTTTTGAATTTGAAGGTACTGCCAGTGAGGCTGCCAATTAAACCAATCATTCCTGCTAATGCTGATGTTCAGGCCCTAATGTTGGCATGTTTTGTGTAGCAGAGTAGCACCACTTGTGCACAAGATTGATCTATCAGCAGGCTTGGGGGAAAACGGCAATTTTCAGAGATTGGAGGACAATAATTCCTGCCAGAAGACCTCCAGAAGAACCCCAATGAAAAGGAAACATGTTCAGTGGCCATAGGTGAGGAAATGGGAGAAACTATGGTAGGAAAATGTAAATAATGGGGATTTTTTGGACAGCATGGTTAATTAACTGGAATGCAAACAAAGTATAAAACAGAAACAGATTCAACGTGGCAGACATGGTTGTTTTATTCTTCACTTTAGCCTGGCAATAGTCCAGTAAGGCGGAATAAGCTGGGATAATGACTGGCCCAAGATAAGAACATAAGAGATCTTCCGGATCAGGCCACAGTCTATCTAGTCCAGCATCCCATTGCACACAGTGGCCCATCAATTGCCTCTGTCCATTCTCAGAAGACAAAAGCAAAACCCTCCAAAGAAGAAGAAGAAGAAGAGTTTGCTTTTCTACCCCGCTTTTCTCACCCATTTAAAGGGACTCAAAGCGGCTGACAGAGCTTTTGGGTGCTTCCTTATTTGCCACCAAAAAACGGATCTAAGAAGATTTGTTTTTCGGCAATCCGACCTCCTGAGGATCTGTCCCAAATAGGGATGGATCTGAAGGGCCCTCGCATGTCTGCACACACGTATGGAGGCAGAATCGGGCGGATGGATGGTCTGGGCGCTAACGCTGCCCCCGGAGCCACGGGACTGGAGCTGCCAGTCACTGCATATTTACAGCGGTGTGTGGCACATGAGGAAGGCGCTTCCAAGGCAAGCCATCCTGCTTCCACCCCTCCCAACATGGCAGCCGCTGGGACATCCATCCCTTTGCCTGGTCATGTGCAGAAGCGTCCTGCTTCCACATGGATCCAGGCAAAGAGACGGACTGAAGACTTAATTTTTTAGGTCTTTATTTTAATCCAATTTTGGGGGCGAGTCCTATTTTAGAAACAGTGCTCAGGCACTGAAATGAGGAAGTCGCCACTTCCAAGAGTCTGGAAAGAGGTCTCCAGTGTGAAAGGCAAGTGCCAATGTGTCTTATATGTGTCTTAAATGTTAACTGGCTCAGCTGTTCTCAGTCCTGTGCAAATGGCCTTTACAGACACCATGTCTGTATCTAATATCCAGTGAGCCTCACAGATGTGTGGATGATCCAGTTAACATCTGGGTTCCAGTTCAGCAGACAAACCAGTTCATTACACTGGTCCCCACCTTCTTCCAATAGATGAAGTAATCGAAACTAATATCTGATGAAGTGATGTACGCCTGTACCATTCAAACACTATTACTTTCTCTAGTAACACCCTGCAGTTTCTTTCTCACACATCTGTACAACCATTATAACAATCTTTATTTATTTCTGATCCCCCCCACCCCCAGTGGAATTAAGGGTGGTTCCTACTCAATGCTGGGATAATATCTGACAGTCATTACACAGTTGGCCAATATATTTCAATTCATTCTTGAACTTTGCTACTCATTTAACCACACAAGAACCAAAGTTAGAGGCCACAGCAATGGCTATATGAAGCCTTCCTCTCTGGCGAAAAATATTTAAGTCTTTCTTTCCAAGAAAAGATGTCTGAAAGAAAGAAGAGCAATAGTGTGTGTGTGTGTGTGTGTGTGTGTATTTACTGGTGGCACAAACAGCTAAATCCTTCTTTATCACAGACCATGAAGGAAAGTAATCACACCCATAAAATGAACACGCTCATAATAGGTTAGAGATGAAATGCCAGATAGTATATGTATAAATCTGGAAATCCCATACTCCCAGCATGCCAGAGCTGTTGCAGATTTTTGTCAGAGAAATGAGGTTGTTTTGTGTGTTCCCGATAAAGTCTATTGTGAATTTATTCAAGTAGCTAAATAAGACAGCAGTTGCCTGGGAAGGCAAAAATGCCCATCAGGTACACAACTCCAGGGGCTACACTCATCCCATAGACTTTGATCCATCTACCCAAAGATAGGGGAGTTTGTTGCCATCTGCTGTCTTTGGAGATTTGTTTTCTAATAATATCAGCAACTGACAGAGCATTTTGTAGCAGCAACAATGAGAGTTTATCGAGAAGGGGAAATAATCTGCTGAATACACACAGAAGGTTTTTCTTTTCACCAAGAGAAAGTAAGAGATACACTTCTGAGTCCAGCCATAAGAACATAGGAGGAGCCCTGCTGGATCAGGCCACAGCCCATCTAATCCATCATTCTGTCTCCCACAGTGGCCCACCAGTTACTTATGGGCATTTCAAGCAAAAGACAAGGGCAAACCTTCTCCCGCTCTTGAATCCCAGCTCATGGCCTTTGGAGGCACCCTGCCTGTCTCTGCAGCCTGGAGGATGTACTTGGGCATCCATTCTAGTAGCCATTGATACACCTATCATCCATGAATTTGTCTAAGGCTGTGTCCAGACTTACGAATACTGTGCATTCTGATGCGCAGTTGGGGAGTGGACATCACACATGATGCCTGATACTTTGTAGTGGTGGTGATTTATGCCACTGCTACTGTGAATTTAGCTACTGCGGAACAGTGAACACTTGCTCCGCAGTATCAGATGTTGTTGCTACAAAATTCAAAAATTCCCACCTAACAAGAGCTAAGCCTGCAGCTGCACTCCCATTGGCTGCCCCGTCCACAAAATCCAGTGCGGAGACCCACATGTTGGTCCCTTTAGGTGCTTCTCTCCTATTGTCTTAACTTCAGTTTATCCATTTTATTTATTTGTTTGTTTGTTAAAACTCCACATAGGCAGCGTCCCTATAGGCTCCGTTTATTGCGGTGTTGAATTGGGTCATCCCCAATACGCATTGTAGTTCGAATTACCATGTCTCCATGTGATTGAGGAGAGCACAGATTCGAGTTGAATCCACCTGTCCCCATGAAAACCACAGTAAACCCCTGCATTGGGGAACCACATCTTTTTTTCTCCATCCCTCCCCCCTGATAGGAAGCCTGGCTGATGTCACCATGCCCTGTCCCGCCTCCTCCTGGTTGCACCTCCAAACACACCACACACAGCTTAGATAAGATAGAAAATGATAAAGGGGGGCATAATAGGAAGGGAAAATGGCTCATTGCTTGAAGCCACAGCTCAGTACTTCAATCATTTTAGTGGAGGTGCGCACCTCCGCTTGACAGCAGGCATACCTCTGCCTGACAGCAGCTCCTTCTGATCTTTCTCAGCTGAGTGTGGGAAAGCCACGGGCGCTTCACCCATTAAGGCGAAGCAGCACTTGTGTGCTAAATCAAGCCCTTTACCCATGCGTGCTTTGCCGATTGGGCAATCAGGGAAGGGGGGTGTCATGCTTGTGGCCGGAGAGACACCCAGAGAGCCATTTGACCCCCTCATCCCTTCTCTTTCAGCCTAATTTCTTTGAAGAAATCCCCCAAGCAGTTGCAATTGCAATGCGCACGTTAGGGACAGTGAGCACAGGCAACCCCTCCCCCCTGCTAATGCTGCGATCACCAATCTCCATCCCCAATAACCCAGGAGCATCCTCATGTCCCCAGGATAATGCATGATTGCCTCCTAATTCGGGGCGAGAACAGTTGGAAAGAGGGGGAGGGTTGCCGTGGATTTGTGCAATTTGTCTTACATGTAGCATGGATTAGAGGGTTTGCTTGGGAACGCTCCGAGGTGAACTCAGGTTCACTATGGAGTGTATTCAGCGTGGGGACAAACCCATAGGAATTTAAAAGCATTTTAGTGTACTAATAGTAAACTTCCCTTTTTAGCTACGAATATGTTTGATGTATGCATTTTCACAGAATTTGTCATGCTGAATTTTTTTTTTTGCATATTTATTTCCATAATGCAAATTATGTACTTTTGAATGGGGAATAGGCGGGGGACTTAACCATCTTTGATCACAAAGGTCCCTTCTTTGCTTTCCTTTAGGCTGAAATAAAATCCCCCCCATTAGCTCTGCCACCCACTAGAATGCGCCACCTGAATTAGAGCCTAATCTTGATTTGGGAGGCCCTGATTGGGAGCACCAGTAGACCATTTACATATCTCCCATGTCAGTTGGTAGAGAATTCATTTTGGTGGTCCACACCACTGAATGCATGTGACTATCTGCATTGGTTTAGGAACTACAAATGAGTTTTGATTTACATTCAGATGTTAACCATGTGAATTACTCCAATTTATATATGAAAACCACCTTCTGTACCTAGAGATACCAAGTATGCCTGCTATTAATGGAGGCTGTCCCCTTTTCCCCAATATACCTGGCTGTTTAATACACTTCTAGTTATGTGAGCCAACAGCTTCAAAACCAATCTTCTTTGAGACTGCTGCAGAGTAAAATGAGATTTTTCACAATGCAACTAGCTCCCTGAAATGCTGAGAAATCGGTCTTCTTAATACTGGGCAAGAGAATGTCTATACCAATCAGCCCTTGTCCTTCATGCATGGACAGCAGAGGCCATTAGTCTCTATTGGGAGACCTGAACATCACAAGTTTCTTCCTGATTCCTTTTGTACATTGTGTCTATATTTTATGACCCAGAGCAATAACCAAAATTGCTAACATTTCTTAACCCTGAAGGATCTCCTCTCTGTCCCTTAAACAGGACTTACAGCATGATGTGCATCTTCTATAGAGCAGAACAGAGAGTCTGTTCGCATTTATTCATCTGGCTGCGCTAGTAGTGAAAACGGCCAGGCTGGGGTTGTCCAGATCACCATGGCATCCAGCGCACAGATGGACGTTGTCATGGCAATCTGGCAGCTTGGCACAACTGCACAGTCACAATCAGCACTGCACCTGGGAGTGGTGTGAATCCACCTCCCCAAGATCTCTTTGGGGATGGGTTATGCTACTCTGGGACGTCAGTGGAGAAATACACTGGGGGGGGGGACGCCAAACTGTGAACAGATAGTAGTACTTTCAGCACACAGGTGTGAAAAGGCTCTGATTCTTCCCTCTCAAACAGTATAATGAAATAAATATTGCAGGGGTGCAAAAATGGTTCAGGTGCACTATAGTGGTTTATTTCAGCTTCAAAGGCTCTGTACAGAAGCCCAGGACATAGCTGGCAAGCTCCAGAGGAAATATGACCTGGCCTAGGCTGGCCTGCTCCTGGATCACCATCAGAAGAGGAGAAGCAGCCCCCTGGACAAGATCCTAGCTACACCTATGTTTAATCCACATTCTGCCTTCAGAGTGGGAGAACACATCAGCAAAGTGACTAGTCATTGGGCCTTTCTGTACTGAAAGGCAAGTGATCAGAATCAGCGGATCTGGAACAGTCAGGCCCATGATTCTGATCATGGAAAGGTGTGGGCTGGATCAGTGCCATTTGCACAATGGGTCCAGATCAGCCATACCACAGCCTCAAAGGACACGTGGGCTTCGAGACCAAGCTCAAATGGTTTTGAAGGAATTTTTGTTCTTAGCCTCAGAGCTAAGTGATGTGCTATAGTGCACCACTGAAATCTGCCCCCCCGGTAGTCCTGAATGAGGGAAACATGTCTTCTGCATGTTTCCAATGTACAGATGTGCAGGATTTTTTTTCCATTAGGGGGTGGGAAATGTATTTCTTGTTCTTGACCTAGTTCGAACTCAAGGACTGTTTGATGGTGAAACAAACATGCAATTTTATTTTGTGCACATCTCTACTCCTGTATTCTGGATCAGCCTTCTGGTAAGCCAGTAGACATATTTAATCTCATCTACAAGTGATACTGAATAGGACCTCTCTAACTCTTCCTAATGGAGGACAGAGCATTTTAGCAATAGGGTGGTGGTGGTAGTGGCTGTACAGATCTGCCTTAACATGTGTATCTATTCTGCAGGCCCCCTCCCCTGGCGTTCTGCTTTATTGGCCTGTAAGACAGACTCCCCTAAAGCAACAAGCTGACACAGTAATAAACCAAACACTCAAAGTTTATTATTACAAATAAGATAAAGAAGCAAGTTTGTGAACAGCTTAAACGTTCTAGAGTTGCTTGAAAGTATAGATGCTGTCAATAATGTATTGTCCTGTTCCCTTCAAGAAGCTCCACTGTAAGCTAACAGTAAGCCCTTTTACTCCTCAGCCCTTTCCTTTCAGCCTTCCTCTACCATTCAGTGGGATAAGCCCCTCTAATAATAGAGTTAGCCTCGTTGCAATGCTGTTTTGCTCTGCCGGACCCCGGTCTACTCTGGCTCCGAATGGAGTGGTCTGTTCACATGCCTGCTGGTCAGTGGGTGCACATTGCAATCTCCCTCTAGTACAGAGGCAAGTCCTCCCTCCAGCCGTCTCCCCTCTTCCCTGAGAGAAAGAGGCCTAGATGACGCAAGGGTTGGACAATCCCTCCCTGATCACCCTCTGCTAAAGCCACAAGACGAGAGATGACAGGGACACCGGGCTGCTGCTTTATATAGTCTGTGATCCGGCTGTTCCTATTGGCCCATTTTTGGCGGGCTGGCGGGGCTTCTCCCGACACTCTGCCTCTTCTGTCACTCAGGTTGTCAGAAAGCCCACGAAATGGCTCTGCGGCTGCAGCCTGCCCTCGTGTCCGTCACATCCTTGTTTCTGACTAAAAGCTAGTGCAGAAAGAGCTATTCCACATTATATAACCCAAAGGTAGATGTTCCGGCTTAGATCATGTGGAAGAAAAATGGCTATTCGTCTTTACTGATGTGTTCTCATTCCATTTTCAGAGTGGGGGCCTGGCTGCATTAAGATTTATTCCAATAGTGATTCCCTTTCAGAGTGAAGAGAAGATAATGTAGAAGGGAAAGGGCTCACCACTTTGCTGAAGTGTTCTCTCTTTCTGAATACCAACAAAAGTTGGATTAAAGCTTTGGTGTAGCTGAGTCCTGAAACTAAGCACACATGGTTGTGTCTCCACATCTCATGCAAATCAGCTCTGAGGTGCACTGAAGTTTGCCTGTCTTCACAGAACTTTCCACCAACAGGATGTGAGGGTGCCTGAAGTGGCTTAATCCACTTCTAAGCCCCCAAACCTTCAGTTCATGAAAAGTAGTTCTGAAGCCACTTCTTGTAGACTGAGCAAGGCCCTTGCTGTGATGAAATGGGCCACATCTCCAAGCCAGGCTTCCGTGCCTGCACACGGAGAGCAAGGAGGCCTTGAGCACTCCCTCCAAAAGGGCCATCAGGTTGGGGTGATTTTGCACAGACTAGTATACCACATCAACAAGTATAGTAGGAACTTCCCTCCTGGTGGGGCCTCCCTTAGACCATACCAACATATGAAATGAAAGCTCTTAGCATACTTGCTGGTCTTGTATACTGGCCAGTGTGGAATTGCCCTTGGTTTGCCTCCAAAGGTCAGCTGCTGTGAGCCTGTAAGACAGCTAGCTGCTGAACTTCCTTGTACAGGTGGTTAGCCACTTCAAGAGCAGACTGCTGGGTTAATACTTATGTTCTTATAACTTCTGAGATAGATGGCTCTTTTGTCTCTATGCTGATTCTTTGCCCGGAAGTTATGGTTCATCCCTACCAGACTAGACAGCCATTTTGGGACACAAGGTCCACTTTGTTCTGATCTGGGCTTTTTCCAATGAGGATGGATAATACTAAATGGATGTGGGGTCCCTTTTTATACTGCACCAGCAGTGTGAAACATGGTCTTCTTCCTTCTCCTATACGAAAACACAGTTTGGTATAGTGGTTAGAGGGCCAGACTCTTATCTGGGAATACTGGGTTTGATTCTGCACTTCTCCACAAAGTCAGCTGGGTGGCCTTGGGCTCATCACAGCTCTCTTCTGTGCTGTAACAGCCCCACCTCCCTCACAGGGTTCTGTTGTGGGGAGAAAAATAGAAAGCTTTGTCAGCCACTTTGAGCTCCCTTAAATGGGTGAGAAAAGTGGGGTAGAAAAGCCAACTCTTCTTCTTCTTCTTCTTCTTCTTCTTCTTCTTCTTCTTCTTCTTCTTCTTCTTCTTCTTCTTCTTCTTCTTCTTCTTCTTCTTCTTCTTCTTCTTCTTCTTCTTCTTCTACTACTACTACTACTACTACTACTACTACTACTACTACTACTACTACTACTACTACTACTCTCTTTGCCCAGTAAGATATTTTTACAATCTAATTTAACCAAGAAAGTCTATTTTCTCTACCCTTAACAATCCAAAGTCAAAAAACATCTCATTATATTATTGCTTTGTATGGAATTTATTTGTCCCCCCTCACAATACTTTTCCTTCTCTAAAATTGATCGTGTTGCAGTGATGAACCACATTTTTTAATTTCCCCCCTCTTTTGCATCAGTGAATATGTACTACTGAGCGGCAGTTACTACCTGTGATAAATGCTGCCTGTCAAGACTTTCACTTTGATCATGCTTGAAGTTGAGTGGGGAGGGAGAGGAATAATTTCAAAATCATTTGCTTGGAAATTTTTAATTCTTCAGTGGGTTGTTTGTTTGCCTCAAAGGGAAGCACTAACCTATTTTGTGTTGTCAACTCTATTTTTAAACAAAGTTCTCCTTTGTACTTTAAAGCTTCCCCCTAAAAATACTTCTTAGGCTCATTTTGTAAAATTAAAATGGGAGAGTTGTTTTAAACTATCACCTGCATCAGCAAACTTCCCGAAGCATTTATTTATCCACTGGCAGGAAAGAGAACACAGTGTGGGGGCTTCATTTGCCCAAATTAAAAGCATTCTTGATAATTCTGTCATTTTGATGACACCAGAAAATGATCAAAGTGAATGAAAACATCACACAGGAAATCTTCCTCTTCTCTTTGTGTTGACTGAGGACACATCCATATAGTTAGAGAAACACATTTTCAGGGAGAAGAGGGTGTATGATAGGAAGTCAGTATTCAAAGCTCACTTATTTCTGCTCCACTTTATTGGTTTTTAACTGTGATGGGCTCCCAGAACCCCCTGCTGTGATGGAGAGCATGAAAGCTGGGGGGAGGAAGCAACCTATTAAAATCCATACCTAGGTTTTAATCCAGCTTCAGTCTACCTTCAGAGTGGAAGAAGAAGAAGAAGAAGAGTTGGCTTTTCTACCCACTTTTCTCACCCATTTAAGGGGACTCAAAGAGGCTGACAAAGCTTTTCTATTCTTCTCCCCTCAACATACAACCTGTGAGATAGGTGGGGCTGTGAGAGCTCACAAGGGAGCTGTGACTAGCCCAGGGTCACCCAGCTGGCTTCACGGAGGAGGATGGAATTGAACCTGGTATTCCCTGATAAGAGTCCAGCTCCTTCACAACTAAACCAAACTGGCTCTCATACCAGCAAAGCGGCTCGTCATTTTATTTCCATATTAACCAACTCCAAACTGTGAATTTTCTGTTAAATAACGCCAAAATAGGCAACCTGCCACTTTGCCAATGCAGTATCTCGCTCTGAAAGAGGACTGAGGCTAAATTAAACTGTAGGTGTGAACACAACCTCTTATGTGCAGTAACCAAGATGGGTTCCATCATGCATCCAGGTACAATTACTTCTTTCAGATTTTCTGTAGGCCAGCCATTGTAAGAAAAAAAAAAAGGATTTAATAGTTCTTCTGCGATGGTAAGATGTACACATGGAATAGGGATGAAAACCCTTTCTGCACTGAGGCTTATTCTGGATTACATCCTAGAATAGGGACTTAGCATCCGCATGTTGGTACAGACACTGGGCCTGCTATAGTCTGCAGCAGTATGTGGATGGCAGGTCCTTATTCCAGAGACATTTTCACACTTACCTGATTAGGCTGCTGTGAACTAAGGCTGGTAAACTTCAGGTAAAGGTGGACCATTCATATTTGCGGGAGGTAAGCTTCCTCAAAGCATCCATTATTGGCCAGAAATATGTATGGTCCTCCCATTTACCAGGACATGCCGATGCCTCTGAAGCTGGAATTCCACCTCCTTGGTGCTGTGATTGGCCACTTGGACGCCATTGGAAGAGGGGCAAGATCAATCGCTCACCCATGCCGTGATCAAATGCCCCTCTTGCGATTCTATGATTGGATCAGGGGTCCAATCACAGCATCGGTGAACCATTGATCACGGACGCCACTGCCACCACGCCTCTGTGAACACCACATTTCCTGCCCACCAAACACACCAAACCAGATGCAGAGCAAATTGTTGCGCCACTGGAGGCTTCAGGTGAGCTTTTGGTAAGCTTTGGTTAAGGTGTGGAGCACGATGCTGATGCCTCTGAAGCCTAATCAACAACTACTGAACTTCTGGTGAGGGAGGGCACGCTTGTAGGCTGTAGCAACCTAGTCGACATGCATATGCTCTTCACCAGACATTCACTACTTCTTCACTACCAGCCTAAGTGCAAATAGGCCTCAGGATATCATCTGGAATAAGGCTCAGTGCAGAAAGAACCAAATGCAGGGTCTTAATGGCACAGGATACAGTTCTCTCCCTCTCCCTCTCTTTCTCTGTGAGAGAGAATAAATAATTATGCTATTTCCTGACCAAGCACACTGGTGATTTTAGCAATCATTATAAGCAACATATTATTTAACAAAAATATTGAGGAGACAGAGCATTATCCAACACCATTTATACTTCTCTGTATATTTTAGCACAGAATGTTCAAAATATAAAAAGAGAGCAACCATTGTAACTTTAGTCTACCAAAAGTTCAACAAAGGATACCTCTGTCCTCTCTCTCTCTGGCCCTTTTTTGCACTTGATCTTATTCCGAATTAAATCCCGGAATAGGGGCCTGCCATAGTCTGCATCTCACACACACACATATCCCTAGAATTGATTAGAAATGCACATCCTACACTTATTTGGGTGGGTTACCTACCTTTCCCAAGAACCTTTTTGGATAGGAATAAACTAAACAGAGAAAGTAATTTTATGCCGATTGGTTTCATTTGCATAATTTATTTCTATCAAATCCTTGCAGTTTATTCTCACAGTAGAATGCTGGGAGAAGTATGCTTTAGTTTTCATTCCTTTGGAATATAATCCTTTGTTTCTGCATTTATTGCTGAAAAATTCAAGAACCTGATTAAACTGCAAGGAAAAGAATGACCAGGAAGAGTGGAAGGGGAGGAGACTATTAAAAAAAAAGACAAGAGAGAGAGAGAGATTTAAGGAGGATTTTCCCCCTCTTATTTTTATTTACAGACACATGTAAGCCTCTTTGAAACCTTAAGCTACTTTTACTAGATGCCTCATTGCTGAAAAAGGCAGATGTGAAGAAGGCTGCTATCTAACACTCGAGCTTTCACAGCAGGCCTGCCAACTGTCAATAAATTTATGAACAGTTTGTAGATCTATCGCAATTTTGAAGGGGAGGCAAACGAAAAGAAAAAGAAGACAGAAAAGAAAGACACTCTTTCTTTGAGGATGAGTTGGCAACCCCTTCTGGCTCCTGGCAGGGGGGAAAAAAGTGATGTTGCATGCTCAGACCACAGCGGTGTATTTCTACTTAGGAAAAAGGAGAAAAGAAAGAAAGAAAGAAAGAAAGAAAGAAAGAAAGAAAGAAAGAAAGAAAGAAAGAAAGAAAGAAAGAAAGAAAGAGAGGGCTAATACCAGGGACATTTCTACACTTACCACGTCACAAGTGGTCCATCCCTACATGGCTGTCTGCACTTGGGATGGCTACCTAGTTTGGTGAGCTTTGGAACGTCCTGTGGGGCCTATGGTGGCCAAGAACAAATGTTCCTGACTTCACAGCCAGTTGGTCTAGTGGTTAAAGAGCCAGGCTCTTATTTGGGAATACCGGGTTTGATTCCGCACTCATCCATGAAGCCAGCTAGGTGACTTTGGGCTAGTCACAGCATTCTTCTGTGCTATTACAGCCCCACCTACCTCACAGGGTGTCTGGTGTGGGAAGAAGAATAGAAAAGAATAGAAAATTATACAGGGGTGAAGGCAATCAATATGTTTTCAGGACTGTTTTTTTGTGCAGAAGGAACAAAATTCTTAACGTTCTCTTAATAGGAATGCAGTTGCTCTCTTTTCTATGATTAGTGCTGCACTGTTGGCCCACTTTTGGGTTTCCCAAGGAATGGAGTGCTCAGCTGTGGCCTTCTGGGTGTCCCCACACTGCAGTGTCTATGGCCAAGGAATGGTGCAAACTGTAGTTCAGGAGTGTAAGGCGGTAAGCAGTTAAGCACCCTTGTTGTAGGTGTTTGTTTGACCACACTGATGGCTTCTTGTGCATTAATTGCTATCTCTGAATCACATTTCATACCAGAATTGTATCCATACAAATGCATTCAGATGCATATGGATACCTATGTAATGCATACATATCCATACACATATGAATGTCCGAATAATTCATACGAATGATTCAAAACATTCAA
>MTQE01002217.1:3155048-3165509 GCA_014337955.1 Aspidoscelis marmoratus | reverse complement strand
AATGATTCAAAACATTCAAATTCGTTCAAATGTTTAAAAATGAATGTATATTCAATTTGAATTCAAATGTCCAAATTCAAACAAATTTGATCTAATTTCGAATGTTTTGAATATCCTTGCACATCTACCAGTCTGAATTACAGAACTGCATGTAATTAAATTTGTCTTCAGGCTTCTCATATAAGCATGATTCTAGACCTCAGGGAACCCTGTATGGGTAGGCACATTTTGTGTTTTACCTTTTATGTTATTCTTTCCAAAGTATAAATTGAATGTTCACTCCTTGTTCTTTTTTGGGGGGGTGGTAGGGGGTCGTTAGTATGGATCTACCCAAAATTGGAATTTTTATTTTATTTTGAGTGTTCCAGAAAGGCATAGCAATGGGCCTACACATGAATTTCTGGCTGTGTTAAAAATACATATCCATGAGCTTCTACTTTTACATTTGCTATTTCTGTTCTTATTCATTAGCTTGCTCTGCATAAATAATGTTGCTAAAAGGAATCCCTGACTTTGCTTTTCTCCACATTTTAAAATAATGTGATGGTGTTTACCTTTGTGTGTATGGGTATGTTCGGCGGAAAATGTACTGAACAAAGTTGGAATACAAATAACACTGCAGGAGATGAAAAGTTCAAGAAAAAATAAATGTTGCTTCCCCCCCCCCCCACACACTTCTCTTTTTAAAGTGCTCTGTGCTTGCTGGTCCATCAGAAATCTGACGTGCAGAAATTAAGAGGATGCCTTATCCTTTACCAAGATGATATCATGGGATAATGGAATAATAAGGCCAAAGGGAAAAGATGGAGTTTTAATTTCATTTCTATATATTTATATGTACTCTTAACCAAGTGGTCCCAGGGCAAGTCATAAAAGTGTTACCATCAATGAAATCAGTAGGAAACTGAACGGTGTAAAAATAACTGAAAGTCTTACTTGGCACCGAACAGGCACCTATCCGGCATTGCCCTTTGTCACCACCTAAGGCTTCTGCTTTGGTTCTCTGCTGCCTAAATAGTAGCTGCCTGACCTTACCCCCTTATAGCCTCAAGTGGAGTTGCTCAAGGCAGCAGTTCAGCAGTAGTTCTCCAGGGGTGGCTGTTGTTCTCCAGGGGCAGTAGTTCTCCCTGACACCTTGTTGAAGCAGCTCCTCTCCTATCAAATCTTCTCTAGGGGCCTGGTCACACACAAGTTTTAGGATGACCTGAGTCATCCTGCAGGACATGTTGGTCAGATTATTATACACTAATCCGAATTCCAAGCCGGACTACAGCCCTTAGTCTGTCCTAAAATACAGGCCTCTTTAAACAGCACTGACACGGACTAGGGCCAGTTTGGAATTCCAGTACAGCTTCCACTTCCTCATGTGTAGATGGTGGGGTGGCCTAAAGGAGACAGAACTGTGTTGTGGTGGGTGGTGCCCAGTATGTCCTTTGGCCAATCAGCACATGCAGAGTCCGTGAGGCACCTCCCCCTCTCCTCAGTTCCCCTCTCTAGTGTTTTTACACAAATTTATTTTTATTATTTTTAAAAAATTAAATGCAAGGAAAAGAGAAGCACATGAAAAAGAAAGGGTGTGTGTGGAAGTGAGAGAGCAGGCTTTTAAAAGAACTGCAAACACCCGCGCTCATCTCCCTTGAGTGACATGAACGGCATCCAATTGGAAATGAGATAGATGTGATGTAGCAGAAGTGGTGGGGAGCCAAGGGCTCCATGGAGGAACACCAGGCTGAACTCTGTAGAAATGTGTGACCAACGCAGGCGGAAGAGGGGTTGGCTTCTATCAATCCACATCTGACCAGCACTGGTATGAACTAAATATGATTTCATTTGATTGCGACTCATGTGACCAGGGCCTAGGAAGAAGAAGAGTTGGCCTTTCTACCCCATTTTTCTCACCCATTCAAGGGGACTCAAAGCGGCTGATAAAGCTTTTCTATTCTTCTCCCCACAACATACACCCTGTGAGGTAGGTGGGGCTGTGAGAGCTCAGAAGAGAGCTGTGACTAGCCCAAGGTCACCCAGCTGGCTTCATGTAGGAGTGCGGAATTGAACCTGGCACTCACAGATAATAATCTGACTCCCTAAACACTAGACCAAATTGGCTCACTGGTTAGGGAGGAGTAGGGCAGCCGATCTTCCTCAAGTAGTCTGGCTACATCTCCATTTACCAACAGAGGTGCCCACTGCTAGTTAAGGGAGTGCCCCATCACCACCATCACCACCACTGTGTCTCCAGTTACTGTGGAAGCAGACAATTGCACCATCCCATTTCTGGACATGATTGCCAGTGGAAGTGGAGATGGAGGAAGTGTCTTCTTTTAGCACCTCCTAATAAGGTACCTTGTTGGGTAACTGGAGACCTGGGCAGAGAGGGATGCAAGAGAACACCCTTCACGACAGTGATGAGGACAGAAATTCAGCAGCTTCCATTTACCATAATAAGCTAGGCATTCTGTAATCTCCACTCCCAAATAGCTGTGAAATGTAGGGGAACTCTAACCTGTCTCCATCTGGCAACTCCGGACTGGCGCTCATTTGTCACCCCCTTGAAAAGGTTGGGTAGGGCTAGCCTTGAGAAGATTCAATTAAAAGAGGTCAGAGATGATCTCCAGTCTTCAAGGCTGATTTGTTTACTGTGCCTCAGAGGAAATTACACACAGGAAAGATTTTGTATCACACAGGTGGTCACATACACACAAGGAGAAAGTGGGCAGAGTGTCAGGACTTGAATTTCATTCTTCCCCCGCCCCCTTTCTGTGCATGGTTCAATTTGGGACCAGCTAATGTGTGTGCAATCTTTTATTTTCAGTGGAGGCACTACTCATGTGACTTTATAAGGAGAATTGCTGCCATAGTAGGGTTGAGCCTACTGATTGTGTGCTCTGTTGTCACTTCCCTTTGGGGCCCACCCACCCCAATAATCATCAGTTCCAAAGTGGCTTGGGGGGGGGATGGGACTTGCATTCATGCCAAAATGGATGAAAACAACAAGCCGATCTTGCCATCTGGACACCCAAATGCCTGGATGTACATGTCAGTAAAACATGCAAAAGCAACTCACTCGCTCCCTTTGTCCTCCCTCCCTCCCCCCTCTGTCCTCCCTCCCTCCCTTCCACACTTCCTCCCTCCCTCCCTCCCTCCTTTCCTCCCTTCCATCCATCCTTCCTTCCATCCAGCCATCCATCTCTTTTTTTCTGCTCAAGAAGACTGTAGCTGTGTGAAATTGCTCGGCAGGCCTAATTGCTCCCCAAATTCTCCAGCATCATTGCTAATATCACGTGCAATTAAGTGGGAAATGCAAAAGCAAAGCATTATCTACCAGGAAACATGGGGATAAAGCTGAAGTGGGGAGACAAAAAAAGGAAAGCCACTTGAGTACACAAAACATGCAAAATACTGGAAATTCTGTCTGCAGCCACATTTCATTCATTTTGTCTAGGGAGGATATTGCTTCATGCAGCTTTACAACCTCTCTGCTTTGGGACAAGTCCAAAAGTAAATGATGGAACTCAGCCAAAACTGACAAGTTTCATATGGCTTCAACGGAGGAAGGAAGAAAGAGACTCCCCCTTGTAAATCCCTTCTGGCAACCCACACAGAGATGTGTAATCAGTCAGAACTCAGATTCAGCAGAGAAACCTGTCACCAAAGAAGGGGCAAACATCAGAAGGCTCTAAGAAATAGGTGAGTTTCAAGAACAGAGAAGCTTTTATGACTCCAGCCAGGACAAAATGGCTGCAGGAAAGCAGATAGCAAGGAAACAGGTAAGTATCTTCTTTAAAATGGCCACATTGTGCCCTCCACAATGCTGGAGTTTGCCCTGCATCTCGGAAAAAAACAGGGAAAAACCATGGTATGGAATTATCTATCTACCCACATCCCTTTTCAAATTCATCCACATCAGCCTCCTAAACGTCCTCTGTGTGTTCTGTATTACACTGCCCATTAGCTGTCCACTCCCACGCTAGCCCATAATGCAAAAAAAAAAAAAAAAAAAAAAAAAAAAAAAAAAAAAAAAAAAGAAAAGAAAAAGAAAAAAAGAAAATCCAAACCAATTCTGTTTTGTTGCCAAGAGGTCTTCATGGATTTGCCCATGCAGTTACCAAAGTGAGCTAAATTGGTGCCAACTTCTGCATGACAAGCTACATCTACTCATATTTTATTATGTCTGGAATTTTCCTAACATAATCTACATATGATAATTCTAGGGTATGATCAGACACATTTAAAGGGTCACTCCCTGGGAGAACTGGAAGCAGGGATGCTAGACATTTTACTCTGCATACATCTTACTGCATCCTGGCAACAGCCGCCATATGGAAAATAATAACACCCAGAGTGACTCTTTTTTTCAGTGGAAAGCTTCATAAGCACAGAGGTGGGAAATCTAGCCAATCACAGCATAGGAACAAATGGTGACAGCTAGTGACCAATCAGAGCCTCAGAGGGCCAGGCAGGAGGGAAGCACTTATTGTTAGAAAGGCGTTGCCAGACTGTGAGGGGAAGGGAGAGCAACATGACAAATAAGGTAGGATTATTTTTAAAACTGACTGGATGCCTGTTTCATTTTTTTTTTTTTGAGGGGGCAGCTACAGAAAGGGGTGCATTTTCTAAAAGGGACAATTGAAACCCACACTTTCTGATCACACCCTAGATTTTCATATACATAGCCACTACAGGGAGGGTCCATAGCTCAAGGCTGAGCAGTTGTCTGGAAGGCAGAGGGTTGTAGATTTGATCCCCAACATATCCCCCAAAGAAAAAAAAAAGACAAACCATTTCTGTATCTGCAAAGAAAACTTCACGGAGACATTGATGCAGACACTAGGAGACAACCCTTATTTAATGGCACTTAAAAGCAACAGCACATTATAACTATAGGAGGCTTTTACAGGTAATCACTTTAATATCCTTCAATCAAAGCTGAGGGATTGGTTTACTTCACTAACAGCTAACATGTATCTCTCTTTGCCACACACATCTCTTTCCCCCTTTTCTCTCCTGAATACCCAATCCCTGTAATCCACAACCTCATCCTCTAACACAAATACAGTTTCCCTGAGAAATGCCTCCACTGCATAAAAATTGATTCTAAAACTCAGGAACATCAATTTTTAATTGATTCTCAGCTCCTGGCATTTGTTTTTTTGGCTATGTTTTAAATAAAGCCTGGGCAAAAGTTCCCCAAACCTTAAAACTTGAAATCTTTGGTATGGGATCAGCCCACCTCCTAAAGATGCCAGTATTGCATCTGTAGCTGCCAAAACTGATTTCTAGACAGGGACCCTACCTTTTACAGCTGAAAACAAACAAACAAAAATCATATTGTTACTTAAGTCTGCGGTTGGTCCTAAGGTTATTACACTAAGGCCCTGGTCACACCTATATGAGCCAGGGCGTCCTGGGTCATCATTTGAACTGGGGTCGTACCAGCTCTGTTCACACCTAGGCCGTCCTCAGGCCGTCCTTGCTTTGGGCTCCACTATCAACCTGAGCCTCCTCCATGGAACTCTTGGCTCTCCATCCCTTTTGCTGCATCAAATCTACCTCCTTTCTTACTAGACGCCATTCTGTCACTCAAGGGAAGCGAAGGTGCGTTTGTGGTTCTTTTCTAAGCTTGCTCCCCCACCTTTATGCCCCCTTCCTTTTTATCTGCTTTTCTTCTCCATGCTATTAATTTTTAAAATAATAATAATAATAATAATTAATCTGCGTAAAAATGCTAGAGGAATCATACACATAAACTGAGAGAGGGAGGTGCGTCATGAACTCTGCACATGCCGCCCTCCCCTAGACATTGGCCAAAAGAAAAGGCTGGACCCCATCCGCCACAGCATGGTTCAGCTTCCTTTACCTGTCCCCCCCCCCTTCACAGCAAGGAAGAGAAGATGGCCTGGCATGCCAGGACAGGCTGAGTCCACTGGAAAAAAGGACTCCAGTTAGAACAATCTAACAGAGGCCGGCCAGCTTAGAAAACAAATTGAATAAAAATAATGTGAGTAATGCAAGCTGAGGATGACCTCAGGTCACCTTAAACTAAAGGTGTGACCAAGGCCTAAGCTGATGATTAGTTTTGTTAATTTTATTGATTGATTGATTGGATTTTTATACCATCCTATTATCATATCGGCTGTAACTACTACCAAAGGCCTAATGCAGTGGTTCTCAGACTTGAGCCTCCAGATGTGACTAAATTACAAGTGCCTTCATTCCTTGTCTTGGCCACAAGGACTGGGGCTGCTGGGAGCTGTAGGTCAACAACATCTGGAGGCTCAAGTGTGAAAATCATTGGCCTAATGGAAGAAGTCTTTAACACCCTTAACATATGGAAACAACATTGGAGAGAAAATGCGGGAGTTTGCCCTGCATCTCAGAAAAAACACCAGGGAAAAACCACCTAGGGGATGGGAATGGTGAACTGGCCGTGAGGAGTGCAAGCATGTATTATTTATTTATTTGCATTTCAATCTTGCCCTGTACCTGGAGGTCTCAGGGTGGGTAACAACATTTAAAATCAAACATATTGAAACAATAACAGTATATAGCAGGGGTTGGCAAACTCATTAGTCAAAACTGTGCAATGATTGAAATTTCTTTTGGGAGCCAAATTTTTAAAACTTAAACTACATAGGTAGGTACATTGTTATTAACCTAATTAGGGTACTCCTAAGCTGGAAGAGCCACAGTCAAGGGGCCAAAGAGCCGCATGCAGCTCCTGAGCCCCGGTGTGCCTACCCCTGGTATATAGTAACGGTATATATTTACACTCACAAATGCTAGTATACGCCATCCCTCCCCTTGTGTCTGCAGACTGACCTTAGGTGTGGACATCTTGGGTACTGATGGTGCACCAGTACACATGTGCCATTGATGTCACTGGGACAGCAGTGATGCATCACACATACACATGCATGTTTTGGGTCATCTGATGTTGATGAGCCACCCAGGACCCTTGAGGTGCGGACAGGCACTACCAGAGACAGTAAAGGTAAGTCTATGTGTGGAGCACGTGTGGAGTAGGGATGTGTAAGAATTTTTGTTTGCATTAGAATTAGAATAGAATAGAATAGAATATCCAAACATTTGAGAATGCTTAAAATCCAAGTGCAACAAAATCCAATTTGAATTGAATACATTTGAATCTATTCATTCAAATGTTAGATTCGAACCTGAAGATACAAATGTGGACAACATTCATGTTATATGTATCTATACACATTTCATACGCATCCCATTTTATCCCACATGCATCCTGTTTTTGTCCCGTACTATCAGCGCAAATGTGTACAGATACGTATGAGATTCATAGAGAAACGTATGTAATACATACGTATCTGTACATTCAAATGTTATGAATAATTCAAATGGATGTTTCGGAACATTCAAAATTCGTTCGAATGTTTAAATCCGAATGTGTAGACATTCTATTTGAATTTGAATGTCCATGTTTGATCAAATTCGATCATATTTTGAATGTACATCCCTAGTTTGGAGCTCCTTGCAGCCTCATGCAGTACGGTTGATTATAAATCACATACACACAGGACATCATAGATGTACAGATGCTCTTTATAAGTGGGGAATCACTCCATCCCCAATGTGTGACAGCAGGACTGAAAGACAAATAATCCAACACATAGTGAGAAAATGTCAAAACTGAGCATATTTCTGATTTTCTGACAGTGACAAAGGGCTGTAATTTAAATGCATGTTTGTGATTTTGCTTTTTGATATTTCCTGACTTTTCTTCATTCCATCTTGTATTTAGCTATTTTATTAATGTATTATGATGTGAATCTGCCAGATGCTAAATAAATAAATACCATACTCTCAAGATTTAGGAACTATCTAAAGCCTATTAAACAAAACAGGAGAACTGAAATAAAAATATAAAGAGGCAAAAATAGAGAATGAAAAGCATCTATAAAGAAAATAAAACCCAAGATGAGCCCAGAAGTATATTAGTATTGCCACACATATATATGGCAAGCCCAACATAATCCCAGGATACAGAGGTGAAATTCTGGAATATAGTTATTAAGGGGGAAAAACATGGAACCCACATTTTCCTGCATATCTATACTGTGGAAAGAGCCCATGAGTTGACTTGAAATCCTCAAATTGGGCTTAGAAACCAATGGGACGCCAGCATGGCTCTTCAGGAGCAAGAGCAATATTGTTTTAAATGGGTTGAATATTTTAAGAGTTTTTATTATGTTATTGTTTTTAATATATATTGAGTTGTAATCTGTTGTTTTAAAGGTTACCTGCCCTGAGACCTTCGGGTATGGCGCGGGATAGAAATATAAACAAAGTACACCTAGAAATGTCTGCCATAGCCCTTGTTGCCATATTTTCCCTGGTTGTAGTCTCTGTCCATGTAGATCTCTAACCTGGAGATCCTAAAAGATTAGGTCAAAATAACCATATGATCTCCACCAAATCTGTTGCACGGTCCACAGTAGGGAGCATTTTCTAAAAAATTCAGTAGTTCCTATTTTGAGAACATACCTGAGGCTCTGAAATTGGAATCCAAAGCGCACCAATAGCTGTAAATGAACTGGAGTCTAGAACTCAGTCTGGAACACAAAGGTAGGTGCCTTCTGCATACCTCCTTATTCCAGATTGGTGCCCATTGATCTGGTGTTTTCACACTTCCCTTTCTGTCCGCTGGACAGGAAAGGAGCATGATTAACCAATGTCGACTAACACTTGCACTTGCAGTGCTAGTCAACTTTGGCCGTCCCCCCCCCCCCCGGGTGATCGAACACTTCCTTATTCAATCCGGGGCCCAATCCTCCTCTGGGTACCACTATTTTGGCTGTGTCACCCTCTGTGACTGTGCGTGTATCAGCACTGTCACCCTGACAACACTGATGCTCTGTGCACACACAGTTGTGTCTATGGTCATCTGAGTGCCAGTGAGCTTGCATGGCACCTCAAATGACCCCAGAGCACCAGAAGAAGAAGCAATGCTCCTGTCCCAGATGCTTCAGGTAAGTCTGTAGTAAATGTTGGTTAATGTGCGGAGAACAATTTCATAGCAGCCTCAAGCATGTGTGGATGCTCTTCACCAGAGTTTCACTACTTCTTCACTAGAAGCCGTAGTACAAATAGGCCTCTGTTTAATCAGATCTACTGACAATTCAGGTCAAGAGCACCTTGATCTGGGTTATGCTCTGTTTTACACAGATGGAATGAACCAGCATTGCATAGGACTTCCTTTGAATTGGGTCTAGGATCCAGAAGAGGTTTTGGGGTCTACACTGAAGACCAGTGCACATTTGGGGAAAAAAAAAAGCCCTTATTAAATAACATTTTTGAAACACACCATTGTTTTGCTCCTTTATTTTGGGGGCATTTTATTTATTTTTTAAATCAGATTGGGATAGATGTTATTAAAACTGGCCCAGTTCTCCATCAATAGCACTTCCTTTATTACTTTGTGTTGCGTGTGGGAGAAATGTTATGTCTGATTACAGGAAAGTCTCTCTCTTCCCCACAGACCCATCTCTCCAGAATGTTAATATATACCTTAAGAGAAGAACAGCTCACATTGTCTAATGTAACTGTTTCCTCTATTTTAATGGATTTGGTTCTGCTACAAAGTGTTAGGCCAACGGTCTTTCTGAAGACAGCTACTATGTATTCATGAACAAGCATAATAGCGCAGGTAATGCACATCTATGAGAATCAGAGGGTAAGACATACCCTTTAAAAATAATGACTACACTCAGATATTACTGGCCAGGGACTGAAATATATAAAGCTTTTTCATGTACGAGAGGCATTTATGGATTTGCAAGATAGCATATCTGTTATGTCCCTACTCCCCCCAAAGAATAGCATCTTTTCAAGTAAATAATTCACTTCAAAAACAAAAAAAAAGAGAGAGAACAAAAAGGGGGTGAAGAGTAACATTTATGGAAAATCAGCAATTGTCTAACCCTTCTTTGCCACCTGCACAGCAATTTACCCTTATTTTTTAGGCATCACACTTCATCACAGCCATTCAATGAAATTTTGCTATTATGGTTTTGACTGGGGGGCAGAAAGGAGAGGAGAAATCATATTAAATATTCTGAAGAGAAACTTAGCCAGACAGCATACAATTTGAAGGTAATTTGTATTAAATTATGTCTCCTGCCTTGCCGTATATGACGAGAGACAAAGTACATCAGCAAGATCAACATTTGTTCTAAGTTTCTTGGTGGGGGAGAGAAGGATGAAGACTTTAAAGAACCAAGTTATATTGTCCTCACAAGCAACCTGTTGCAGATCCACATATTTAGAAGGAGTTAAAATCTTCATTATCTTCTTTTCATAAGTACTATAATGTGTGTACCTCCGAATCAGACCAGCTGAAGATTTTGCTGGTTTCTCTTATGTTCTCTTAGGTAACATCTACAAGCCCCAAGATGCCAGGTTTAAAAACATACATAAGAGGAGCCCTGCTGG
>MTQE01002217.1:3104294-3149751 GCA_014337955.1 Aspidoscelis marmoratus | reverse complement strand
TCAAACTTCAGAAGCTGTTTGCCAGCGATCAGGGAAG
Organism: Aspidoscelis marmoratus; assembly: GCA_014337955.1. Classification (NCBI taxonomy): domain Eukaryota; kingdom Metazoa; phylum Chordata; class Lepidosauria; order Squamata; family Teiidae; genus Aspidoscelis; species Aspidoscelis marmoratus. The sequence continues at coordinate 3,149,714 of MTQE01002217.1, read as the reverse complement.
GGGGTGGAATAAGGGTCACGAAAGGGACTCGAAAAGCAGTGAAAGCCAGATGACCCTGGTCATTGCTGCACCTTTACCTGTCAAACTGGGCTGTTCAGTTCTTTTACATTCACCCAGCGACTGGATTGCAGAGAGGCTCATTTCTGTTCTGTCACTATTTTAAAATGCCCAGCAGTTGTGATTCCCAATGCACAGGACAGGAACAGTGTGAAACCTCCTGATGATGCCAGAGTGAATCTCCTCCCCAAATAGCTTGGGATTGTCCCCATTTGTGGACTTGGCTTGCAAAATGATGTGGACATGGCTCCCAAACAATGCCAAGAATAGTTTTCTTCAGGACTAAATTTAACGTGGATTTGAGTGATTTGGTCCGCATATAGGGAGAGTTCCCATTATAAGCTTAATTCAGTTTCCCCAAACCGAAATAATAGAACAGGATACAAACGCGAATTTGCCTGATCCCATTACTTTCAACTTGAACTGGATTCTGAGGATCGTACGTGGCATACTTGACTCAAGGGGGGACTCAAGTGGCTACTTTCTAAAAGCTGCTTTTCGGGGATGCCCTGCCCTCTTCCTCCTGGCATGAATGCGCCACCTATTACAGACCCCTTCACTGAGCCTAGCTGGGTGGTTGGGTCACTGCTGCTTGCCTGGATGGAGGAAAAACGGCAGCAGCCAGCCAGCAATTCTTTCCCCTCCTCTCCCCATTGCCCAGGGCACACAGCAGCAGCGGCAACTCAAGCCCCCTTCGCCTTAAACATTCACACATCTCCCAGAACCTGCAGCTGCTTTCCTTTCCTTTCCCTTTTTTAAAGGTCAGAACTTTCAAAATTGCAGAGAATTGCAACATTGTTATCAGGTGTGAAGTGGTTGGATTGCTACAGTGTATTGGCTGCTTAAAGGGGTGGATTTTTACAGTAAAATCACTATCTTTGGAAGCAAGCTATTGGAGAAGGGAAACCCTAAACAAGCATTCTCATCCCTTAACATGGTACCGTTGCCACAGTAAAAAATGTAAAACGTTTCAAGCGCACAAACTGGAGTGAGACCTGTTGAAATGAGGATTAACATTTACAATGCTTTGGGGCGATTTAACATGTGGAAAGTGTGTTAAGCCAACCTGACGTGGGAACTGTGAGGATTGAAACTGTTTTGAAACTGAAATAAGCTTATAATGGGAACGCGGCCATAGTCTGTTTAGGGGGCTTTGCATGGGTATGCTCCTTACTGAATTCAGATTTGATTTGAATTATATAGTGCATGGGGACATAACCTAAGATAAGCAGTGACTGGTCATAACTGTGGATTCTTCATTTCATCAGAAATCTAGAATTCTTCATTTCTAGATCTTTGTTTTTTTAACTAAATTATGATGCGGCCTGCTTCCCCAGTATGATGCAATAATGTGAGTTTCAACTTTTTAGTACTCTATAATTTCTCAGGACAAAGAAAATAAACTTAAAAATAAATAAATAAAACCCTTTTGGCTTAGGTATTTATCCAAACAGAAAAGGAAAGGGTATTACTCTTGTAGCTTGTAGCACCCTTCCCCCCTCCAAATAAAAGAAAGCAATTACTTCTCTTAGAGCAAGATATAGGCAGCATAAAAATGTAAATAGTAAGTAAGTAGGTAAAGATGAGGATGGATGGACAGATGGGTGGGTGGGTAGGTGAGTGGGTGGGTGGGTGCTCCTGCCTTTCAAAATTGCAGTGTAAAAACCTCAAGTTTTGATTTTAACAGTAAGAGAAAGGCTTTCACCTCCCCAACCCCACCCTGTGAGTTTGAGGCTGGGGGGTGTAGGCTACCTCTCCCTCCCTCTGCTGAGTCAAAAACCTCCCTTTCCCATGTATGAATTACATGTATGATACTGATGTTGGGGGAGACATCTCCCACCCATCCAAATCATGACCAGGGATTTCCTCAGTATGATTTTAATAGGGTAAGGAGGGCTAGCCTCACCCTCAGGACTTTGAATCTGAAGGTGGAGGGGTTCAAACCACACAGAATGACTCCATGAGCCACCAAACACTGCTAGGGGACCACCACAGCCCCCCTCAGTGCCCTGCTCTACGATCTACTCAAAGTGCTCTGAACTTTGCAGTCAAAGCACCTTAATAGCACTTGTAGCAGGCTGGTGTTAGTGTTCCAAGTCTGTGAGGACACATGCTTCCTCCTTACCGGATATGCAATGACATGCTGATAAAAGCACTGTGCAAATCCATGTCTTCATTTGCCTTCAAGGGGTGCAATGAACCCCAAATGTTCTCATATCATCTTTAGGCCTATTTGTCCCCTCATCCCACAGTCACAGAGAACAAAATGATTCTAGTGTATCTGTTATTCATTTATCCTCCTAATATCAGCAAGTGTCATTTTGCCTCCTTATAGATCTATGGTGAGGCCACATTTGGAATATTGTGTACAATTCTGGTCACCAGACCTTAAAAAGGATATTGTGGGACTAGAGAAGGTGCAGAAAAGGGCAACCAGAAGGATTAAGGGTCTGGAACACCTCCCTTACGAAATCACGCTGCAACATCTAGGCCTCTTCAGTCTGGAGACCGATGCTCATCCAACTGCCACCCTTCCATAAATGCTCATTACTTTATTTGAAAGGGAGGCCAGTAGGAAGACCTGCACTCAAACAGACACTGCCATGTTGCTACTTATCTAATCTTCTGCAAACAGTCCTGTAATGCCCTCAAACAGAAGCTATTTGCATAACCTTCTTGAGATGTAACATTTCTCAGGCTACACCCTGGGGAAAAGTATTGCAAATCCCCCGCCCCCCAATATATTACTGTAAATCAGAAAACTCCAGTGCCCAACACTGTAGTGAGAAAATGTAGCCAAAGGCAAGAGAGAAAACCAATTATCCTATTGAAAGTTAGTGAAGCATGGTAAATATTCTTCTAAGTTTTGATTAGTGCATTCTGTCTGGCCATGTGTCCTCAGATGGTAAGATGCTGAGAACATTCAATCTACATCAAGGAACTGCATTAAAAACACTCCCCCCCCAAAAAAAAAACACCCTCCCACAGTTTTGGTAACAAGATATGGTATCCCAGTGATATGTGGATGCCCTTAAGATATTGCACCCCATGGCTGCTAAATGCAGAGCTGATTTGGTCCATTCTTAAAATGCTCATCCTTCTTGCTATATTTGGCCATACAAAATAGTCCCACAAGGAGGGGGATAATACGAGAAATCCTCTTTGCATGATTACCACCTCCTAGCTAGACAGCGCTGTGGCCAGCACTGTCTTTGCGCATTTGGCTTTCATGCATCCACTCTGGGTGCAGCATCATTGACAGGTTTTCCAGCAATAGTTTTTAGCATGTTTTCTGGGAAGAGGGGGCTGTGACTATGGTGGGGCCATTTGGACAAGTTCTGTCTTTCTTTCTCCTTTAAAGATTGAGAGGTTGTGAGAAAGATTTGCAAAGTGCTTAAAAATACATATTTGTCTGTTTGAGTCTTGATTGTGAAAGGATTGTTTGTCAAGGATCATAAATGGTACCACAGAACAGTAATATTGATTTATGAACAAATAGTCATAGAGAGAAGGTAGGCAAGCTTTACAGAATTAATTTAAATTATTATGCCTCTGTTATACAATTAGATTTCTTTCTTTCTTTCTTTTTTGTTCCAACATTATTTCATTTACAAATTTTAATTAAAAAGCCCAACCCTCTACTGTGCTTTGCATTTATGTGGGTATTATATGCTGGCTTTAATCATACATTTCCATATATATACGCTGCTAAAATTGAAGCCAAACAATAGAGTCATCTCTTAGACTTTTTTTTTAAATTTCACAGAAGGCCTTAAAACGCCCTATAATTTGAACAATAAAGACTGAAAATGACATCATTTGACTGAGAAGGAAATTTTAGTTAAACCATTTTGTGGATTATAAAGACTTAAAAAAATGTTTTCATGACGCATTTGCTCTAGTCCTGGTAAGCACAGCTGACATTTTGCAGGCAGATAAAATTACATTCATGTGTTCTGTTATACATGAGTAGCAAAGAGTTGGCATCAGCATGGAGAGTTACACAAACAGCCGGGAGATAGGGGTTTGACAACCAGCATGGGTGTCTTCAAGAAGATGCATTTAATTAATTAAAGAATTTCTATACATCTTCCCTAGATGTACAGCACCCAGACGAAGCTAAATATCAAAGATCAGGGTGAAGTAGCATGTTTTAACCCAGCACCAAAAGACATTTAAACGTGGTGCCCGGTGAGCCTCCAGAAGAAGAAGAGTTGGCTTTTCTACCCCACTTTTCTCACCCCTTTAAGGAGACTCAAAGCGGCTGACAAAACTTTCTATTCTTCTCCCCACAACAGAACACCCTGGGAGGTAGGTGGGGCTGTTAGAGCTCAGAAGAGAGCTGCGACTAGCTGGCTAGTGGAGGATGGCCGAACTGAACCCAGTATTCCCAAATAAGAGACCAGCTCCCTAACCACTAGACCAAACTAGCTATTCCAAAATCTGGGGCAAGCAAGTGCGGAAATGGTGCTCTAGCCCACTCCAATCATGGACCATTTGTAAGCATCCAGTGCAGTATTCCAGGTATGTATTTTGGACCAGCCACTCATGTGCAGATGACATACTAGTGTGTTGTTTGGTACACTGAGGCCAAGATGTCTGGTACTATTTGATGCCAGGAACGTGGAAGTAGTGCTGTAAGTACACAATTTCCAGGCAGGCCCCCAATTAAAGCAGTCCTCAGATGGCCTCCACAGTTGGACCTGGATGAACCACCAACAATGTGGACATCCCTTTGTGCACTGGGTCATATATTTCAGCCCGGTGCAGGATTGCTTGTGTCATGTGGAAAGGGCCTAGACTGGACCCACTGGGCCACTGGCATGCCGGACTTGCTTGTGTGCAAAAGCTGGTCTACCCCTGTGTGATCAGTGTAAGGTCTGATATTAGGTGTTTTTCCACCACGCTCCTTTAATCCGGATCTAAGAAGATCCGGATCTAAGGAATGGGTACATTCTTTAATCCGGATCTAGTAGATCCGGATTAATGGGTGCTACACCTCCCAATGTGTTTCCACATGTAACCTCCCTGCCATGGAAACACCTTTGCACCCATGTGGGGAATCAGGATCGACCCCCAAGGGGTTTGCCTGTCACCCCAGGTGTTTTGGGGGACGGGGGAGTGTACTTTCTGAAGTCTCTTCAAAGAGATCAGCGCAGACTTTGGAGCCACTCTGGAGTCCCTTCGAAACATCTCCGAAGTCAGCGCAAAACAGCCCCAGAGCGCCCGTGATGTCAGTGGGAAATAGCTCTGGAGCACCTCCAAAGTCTGTGCTGATCTTCGGCGAGACCGGCGGCAAGACTCCGGAGCCTTTGCTGATCGCTTTGGATGGATTTCAGAGGGAAGTCTGCATGGTCTGAGCTAATAGCAAACGGACCACGCTGACAGCTCCGGAGCCTCTCTGAAGTCTTTGCTGATCTCTTCGAATTGACTTCGGAGTCATTTCGGAATGATTTCCAAATGACTCCAAAATCATTTCAAAGCTGGGATTTCAGGGCTCACCCTCCCCCTGGCCTCCTCTAGACCCCATTGCCTGTCACTTGTGGAAACAGTCTCCCTTTAATCCAGATTTTCTGGCTGAAGACACCATTGTAGATCCCATTAATGGGGTCTACAGAAAATCCGGATTAAAGGCTGAGATGTACCCATATGATCTGGATTTCCCGAGGCACAGTGGAAACAAATGTGTCCCAAATGGGTGCCGTGGTGGAAATGGGGTCATCCGGCTCTCACCCAAATGGGTCCAAAAATGGGTACTAACTGACCGTGGAAAAACACCCATGATGCGAACTTTGTATGAACACTGGATAACGTTCTACATGATGTTGGGTGCAGTCCATACCATGTTTCACAAGACTGAGCAACAAGGAGGTTAAAAAGCTTTTGTTTAGCAGCTTTTCCTGGGCATAGTCAGTGGGACCTCAGTCTGAAGGGATCTTCTCCAACAAACCAATGCTTCCCTGTGTAATGACTGGAACACTGATCAACAACAACAACAACAACAACAACAAAACCCCTGTAGCTGCAAGCTGTTCAAAATACAATTCTGGCACATACTAGGGGATGGTACACTGGATTATGTAGATGTGCAGATGGCATGCTTTCATGGTAAGAATATAAGATAAAACCCTGCTGGATCAGGCCACAGGTATCTATCTGTCTGTCTGTCTTTCTGTCCGGCTGTCCGTCCATCCGCATTTTTATCCCGCCCTGTACCCAAGGGTTTCACGGTGGGTCACAACATATAAAATGAACACATTAAGACCAATAACATATTAAACATATTAAAACCATGGGAGTGCCTGAATGTGTGGAGGAAAAGGCTGTTCCTTTAATTAGACAAAGGACAGGGCAAAGAGGTGTGTCTTTACAGCTTGTCCAACATCTTGTCTCACATAGTGGTCCACAAACTGCCCATGGACATCTCAAACAGGAGGCGAAGGCAAAAGCTTCACCTCCTCTCAATTCCCTTGAAATGGCCTTGAGAAGTTTATCATCGGACCTATTGTACCAGCATGCTATTCAATGTATCCCCTGGGCCTTTGGAGTTTTTGGAGGTTTCCTACACCAGCTATGAACCAATATGGGAGCTGGAACATGCTTCAGAGCCAATATGGGAGCTGGAACAGAACAGTCTGTCAGAATGCAGATAGCCCTGTTCCAATCCCGGAGCCATCCATCCCAGTAGGGCTGGCTCCTCTTGTTCCAGTGTCCTAAAGGTAATTGTGAAAAGTCCCCCCATTTCTATGAAGCCCCCAAAATAGTGCACAGGCAATGTTAAGCTTACAGGCAGTAGGAAAAACCACCCAACAAACAGCAGAACCTCAGGATTTGGTTGTAACAACAGGTACTGAAAAATTTATATCCTATGTAAAACATACCCACATTTACACATGTATAGACCCTGGCATCTACAATTCAGCCAGCCAGGGTCTCCTATCTCCTTCAATTCAACTAATTTATACAGACTTGTGCTTGGGGTTGCTACATTATTCTGCCTCCTTGCCAAATCTCTCAGAGTTCAATAGCCAGCCTGCTGACTTAAATTAAGGGATTCATCAAGCCTCCATTTATGCATCTGCAACTTGAATGCACCCATTCTTTCATCCTCCCCCTGTCTCCCCTGCCCTTTTTCTCCAGTTCAGCTCAGTTTGAATTTCATTACAGCTTTTCTTTCCCAATGTCTTTGTAGGTCCACATTAATCACATTTGTTCTGAATGGCAAAGTCTCTCTATCTGCAGGGAATGTTGACAACAGATTGTTTCATAATTAATTGAAGAGCAGAACCTGGACATTCTCAATCACCTGCTGATGGGAATTACTTAGTACAGCCTCAGTGAATCATCGGTGTGCTGCCACACGGAGAAGCCGCAACTCCAAGTTAACAGCCGTTCATGGTGTAAATCAGGGCTTATGAGGGGAAAGAGTCATTGTAAAAAAAGAGAGACCTCTCCTCAACAATGACACACAAGATTGCATGGGAGAAGTGTAATGGGGTGACACCAAAGCTTGTCGTAGCCAAATCAGCAGGGCTCAGATAAGAGGCCTGTAATATCTGTGGACTCTGGCCACTTTGGAGGACTGATAGAATCCAGAGAATTAAAATCTTTTTTAAAAAATATATATATATATTTTAAGATTTTGGCTCCAGTTAAATGAAGCTCCCTTGCACGGTTGGACAGAGCCAACATTCCTTGAAGCCAGAACAAAGGAAGAATAAAGGGATCCACCAAATTGAGCAGCTGTGCGAGCCTCATGCCACTCACGAGACAAATCCCCCAGCCAGAATGTGCTGCCAAGGGACTAGAAATTCAATCAGAAGTCAGACTAAATATCTTGTAAGCAGCCCAAAATTTCGGGTGAAGATGTAGCATAAAAAAGAGGCAGCCACTGAAATGACCCCCACCCCTCCATAGCAACTCCTCCAAAGAGGGAAACCTCAAAGCATCTTTGAAAAAGGTAAACTCTTTCAGAAGAAGGGAAACAGTATCTTTATCCAGCATGGGGCACTGCAGGTGCTCTGCCTCCTGGACAAACCTAGGTGAGCCATTTTGCAACACATGGATGGAGCCACCATCCTATCTACCCTGAAGTCATTGCCTCCAAACAGTTTGGCTTGGAAAGTCAACGAGAGATAGGCTGAATGGCCACCCAGTAAGTTGGCATGGCCACCCAGTAAGTTGGCATGACCAAGACTTGAGTTCTACTGGACTGTGCCAAGAATGCTGGATCCACAAGCGATTTCCCTGGGACATGTGGGCTTCTGGGGAACATGTTGGCCTCATCTGGAGCACTCCTGTGCATGGAAACTATTTATGGGAGTGGTACAGAGGGAGACCACTCCATCATTCCCAGGCTTGGTTCCATTTCAGATGTTACCATATGGGCAGGTGGCAGTGACTAGAGCAGGCATCCCCATGTTCCAGAGCCTTGTGACATTTTTCCTGGAGCCATTTCTGGACATGCCAGTGAACTCTCCTTGCTCTGCAACACTGAAATAAGAACATAAGAGAACATAAGAACATAAGAGAGGCCCCGCTGGATCAGGCCACAGCCCATCCAGTCCAACATCCTGTCGCACACAGTGGCCCGCTAAATGCTCATGGGCATCTCAAACAGAGACAAGGACAAACCTTTTCCTGCTCTAGAATCCCAGCAAATGGCATTAGATTCTGCCTCCCCCCCAGCCTGAAAGATGCACCTAGGCATTCATTCTAGTAGCCATTGATACATCTGTCATCCATAGCCAGACTGGGGTGTGGCCACTGTGATGCAGACAGCAGCTGGCAGCCTCCACCTCACCTCATCTTGCTCCACCCCACTCCTAACCAGATTGAGGTCCATGGTGATGAAGTAGTCCCAGATTCTACTGCAACACCCTGAATCCACACCACATGTTTTCTGCTGCTGCAAGTCATCTTACCCTGCTGTGATAATTTCCCAAGGTTCCAGGATGACCTTCATTGTAGACAGCATGGCAACCCCCATGCTCTCAAGAGCATGGGTCCCATTGGGTGATACTAACTTTTTTCATGGAGCCAGGAAACAAATGGCCACCAGAAACCACTGGAATTTTCCAGTTGTCCAGATTAGTTTGCTGCTGAGGTTGGTGTTTATCCATTCTTTCATGGTGTGAATAGTTTTGGTCTCTGTCTGTAATCTATGGATGCCCAAAGTTCTTTCTTTGCCAGGGGCCCATTCAGCTCTGACTATGCCCCAAGACTGTCCTCTGTGAAAAGATAACAGTCATCCAGTCTGGAACACACAACAGAAAGAGATATTAGAGTGTGATCACACTTAGATATGATATATTGTGTCTCAAGTGTCATGGCAATCAGGTTGATGTTAACATCATGAGTGTAAGAAAGTCTTTCCCACTCCACACATGGCCAACCCTGTGGTCAATTCCTTTCTTGGTGAGGTTCAAGAAAATGCTATTAAGTGCACTGCCCTATTCATGACCACAGGGCCTTTCTACACTTACTGTTCTACCATTCCATGAAGTAGCTCAGATAGTTCCCTTCTGTATGCTGGTGCACTATAAGGGAGGCCCCACCCGCTGTAGACTAAATCAGCAATGGACAGGGCATAGCTGACCCAAAATGGCTGCCTACTTTTGGATACCATGGACTTTTTTTTTTAAAAGGTCTACCAGTGGACTAGCCGGTGCTAAACTGAGTCACAAAGACATGCAAATGTGGCACATAACTCCTTGTTCCAGTTTAGCATGGGATCTATTTCGGTAGTAGGCTAAAGCACACTGGCGCAATCTACATCAGGGTTAGAGTTAGCAATCTACATCAGGTAAGAAAGGTTTTCCATAGTCTCAATTCAAAGAGTTGGTGTGAATGCCGAGAGTTCTTCGTTGCATGTCACCTCGAGCTCTTTAGGAAGAACGGCAAGATATAAATACCGCTGACAAATTTCCCATCTATTGCAAGTTTGGACTATAGCTTCAATTTCATCAAAAGAGCTAGGAGTCATGAGAACAGAAGCAGAAAATGCAAGATGCTTTAAACTTGGGCATTTGTACAATTGCCCCGTAAAGGGCACTTGGGCTTTTCCATCCAGACACATATAATTTCAAATCATTGACTCAAGAAATGGCCAAAGCTGCTTAGAGAGAGCACCAAATTTGATTCAGAAACTTTTCTCCAGAGGATTGGAGCATGGAGATTCATCTGCAGCAGATGTTTACTCTATACATCAAAGACCCTAGGGTCGGACCCTTGCTATAATGTAGGGCCAGGATTTCATTGCAAAGTTCTCTTCAATTGATCTTAGTGGAGAAGGGGAATTCAAAGTGGTTTGTGCAGGTATGAACAACTGATGAATAACTAAACACAATGATCGCCACTAGCTGCATACTGATTCATCTTGTGAATCCCTTTTTCTCTCCCCTGACTTTTTTCTGCACCCGGTGCCATCAAGGAAAAGCAAACACAGGGTCTATTTTGTCAGGAACATGCTTCACATTTCAAAGTGCACTCCATGAAACAATTGTCCTTTCCAACTTCATTTTAAAAAACGGAAACCGAAGAAGCAAGGCGAAGCCCAGAAACTTGATCAGAGATTTCCCTACAATAACAGAACTGTATTTCTATTTAAATTTATGGCAGTCTTCCTAAAATACCTTACAGAACTTTATCAAACAAGCATCTTCTTTTTGGTTTAATTATTGCTTTCCCATTGATGCATTTCCTTTAGTGGTGATGATGTTTAAGGGGCCATTGAGATGCAGGCTGAATAGAAGAGGTAAGAGGTCTTTTCACACTTACCTGATTAGGCTGCCATGAACTAAGGCTGGTAAACTTCAGTTACAGGTGGACCATTCGCATTTGCCAGGAGGTAAGCTTCTCCAGAATGTCAGTCACCAGCCAGAAATGTGAATGGTCCCCCTGTTTTCCACCCAGCGCTGATGCCTCCGAAGGCTGCTGCAACTGGCCACTCATACGCCATTGTGAGAGGGGCATGATCGATTGCTCACCCATGACATTATGAAACACCCACCTCGCAATTCTATGATTGATCACACTTCCGGGGATCAAAGGTCCAATCATGGCATGGGTGAGCGACTGATCATGGCTGCCACCACCACTGCCCCTGTGTGGACGCCAAGTTCCCCGCCCACCAAATGTAGCAAAACATAGAGTGAATGGTCACTCCGCCGGGCACTTCAGGTAAGCTTTGGTAAATGTTGCTATTGTTCCACACCTGATCAACAATTAGTGAGCTTCTGGGGAGGGCAGGCATGTTTTTAGGCCATAGCAGCCTAGTCGACATGCATATACTCTTCACCAGATGTTCAGTAATTGTTGACTAGTGGTCGAAGTGCAAATAGGCCTCAGGTGACTAGAACCGAACTTCCAAGATACCGATTCAATACCACTGTTCAGTTGCAGCATCTGGAAACTGAGCTACTGCAAGCTGCTGTATGCTGTGCTGTTTCCACTGTGATTCCAGATATACAGATGCGTCAAAGATTTTTTTGAAAAAAAAAAGTGGGCAAGGAGGTGCTGATCTCCACTGAAGCTGGCCTTTCCCACTGAGGCAAAGCAATACTACTTACAATGCACTGCATTTCTCTGGACAGTGTCATGGAAGATAGGACCTTTGGGGATTACCAGCTTTGACAGTAAGTGAGAGGCATACATGGAAGGCTGTCACTTACTTCTAAAGGCCAGCTGCTGGGTCACTTCTGAGCAAGACAATTCATGCCTTGCATTGGTCTTCTGTATGGATCTGGTTGCCATTATGAGAAGAGGCTGCTGGACTAGGCGGACCACTGGTCTGATTCAGCAGGGCATTTCTTAGGCTCTTCCTGTGCTTGCCTTCAGAAGATCCAGATCAGTAGGGTCTAGAAAAACCAGGGCCACTGATCCAGACTGAAGATAAGTGTAGGCTGGATTAGCACCTTCTGCAGTGAGCTGGCTCATGCCTTCCTTCATCTGCAAAGCTGAGTGATCTATGAAGGGTTCTAGCCTTGGGTCCTGGGAAAAGGATGCTTTTTGGTGAAGCATTATGGCACACATGATATAGTTCCTGATTATATGGGTCCACAAGAGATCCAGATTAAGGGCTTCCTTGATCTGGATGTGGCTCTGGCCACTGCAGATGGAGCCAGATCAGCAGGTGGAGGGCCTCCTTCATCCACATTAACATGCAGATAAGGAGGCCCATGGTCTTAATTAAGGGTCCTCTTAATCTGGATCACCAGCAAGTTCTGAAAGGGCTTTAACTTCTTATGCATCCTCGGAACACTTTTCTGCGATTTATCTGAAAGCATCTTTTTGCAGCTGCTTATTCTGTTATGGTGACACAACCTCACAGGATGAATTTGAATGGTCTTCCAAACTACTACAGTAATAATAGCATATTTTGACTGGTCCTAAGTGATCACTCAGATGACAAACAGTTTGCCCTACTCTGTCATTCCGGTCTGTGCCATTCTAAACATCTTTGTTTTGTTTTGTTTTGTTTTGTTAAAATACTTTAACATTGTAGGGCAGATTTTGACTGCAAACAACTTGCCTTCTTCCATGCTGTGCAAAATGCCTTATTGAAACAGGAATTAATATCAACCTATATATATTAAAGCATTATGCCAAAATAGGAAAGGAGCTGTCAGGCTCCCTATTACAAAGCCCTATTTCCAGCCATAAAAATTCCCCTTGGGCTGAGACTTGGCATACAAGCAAACTTGAAAGAAATCCATTCTGTGGGGTTTGAATTATAAGACTGCACAGAAAATTGATTTAAAATGTTTTAAGAGAAGGATTTTTTGTGTGTGCACCCATGCGCTTATGTAACTGTCTAAATTGAGATTCACACTTATAAAAGCCAACAAAGGCATGCATGGTGGATGGAACAGATCTAAATATGAAGAATCAGGAAGGACCAACTAGAGACAGAACGAGGAGTAGATTTACCTCTTTTTGACTTCTTTATAATGGCTAAAAGACACTCATGTGTGGGTGATAGGGATGTACACAAATGGGCTTCTCTGCATTCGATTTGTATAGAATCAAATGTAAGAAAATTCATATTCATTTGAATAGATCCCCTTCAAATGTGGTAGGATTCTATTCTATTCAAATGTATTCATACGGATATGTACGAATATCCAGTACAAACACATTGTCAGAGGATGAACTGTAAAAGTCTTGGGCTCACTGTCTGCTTAAGGCATACAAAGACCTGTCCAGACTTGGCTAGCTTTGTTAATCTAAAACACCTGGTCAATTTGATAGAATGGTATTATCCTTAATTGGTCACAGTGGCTTGTAAAGCACCTGGGAAAGAGATTTCATTTGGATAGGTCAAACCTTATTTCACTATGTGATAATTCTGTATAAATATCTTGGTGTTGGGATAGTTCCTTGCCTTTGATGCCAAAACTTACCTTGCTACCTTGTCTTGTATCTTACCTTTGCCTGTTCCTGTGTGGTTCCTGTATTGCAGGAAGCAGGAACATTAGATAGTTTGTAAGTTGTATAATTTACCTTTATTTTCATACTTGCATGTATCTATCTGTATTATACACTTGTGTGTTTAGCTAGTGCTGACTTGCAACCACAAGAATAAACCTCCTCTTTTGGATGACTCTGCAGCCTCCTTCACTTCTGTGATTCCAAGTGCTTTGCTTCCAAAGTACACTCATTCCACCTTCAAAGTGTCACAAAAGTGGAACCAAAGCAGAACGAAAGCGGAAATCCTGACAGACATACGTATCCCATACATATTCAATACATATCCCATAACATATCTGCTCTGAAAACATCAAATCTGCCCTGAATTCACTTTGAATCCACCCGCAATCCATGCCAAATGCACTCTGGATTCATTGCAGATTTGTCTGGCGCAGCCACATTCACCTCCCCAGGTTCATACATGTTCCAAAGCATTCGTACAAATGTTTCAAAACATTAGTACAAATATGAATTGTCATAACACTCAGTTCGTATAAGAATGTCCAGATTTGTACGAATTAGTACAAATATTGGATGTTACAAATACAGTGGTACCTTGACATACGAGTTTAATTCGTTCCGTAACCTTGCTCTTATGTCAAATCGCTCGTATCTCAAAGCAGTTTCCCATTAATCCATTCCAGCTCCCCAAACACCACCTCAGTTGTTTTTGTTATGTACTGTACTGTATTTACATACTCGTATCTCAAATCTTGCTCTCATCTCAAAGCAAAATATCACTCGCTCGGCGGCTTGTATCTCAAAACACTTGTATGTCAGGGCAATTGTATGTCGAGGTACCACTGTATTTGTATGCATCCCTACTGGGTGAAGTTGACATGGGGAAAAAAGAGTTTGCTAGCTGTTGAGCTTGATATCTTTCACCGTTTCATTTTGTGCATGTATTGTGGTCTTGGTGTGCATGATATGAAGGACCCATTTGTTTTTGTTTTTTTCTGCCCAGGGGACTATTCCAGCCAAGCTTCCCAGTGCATCCATCAACACTGCATGCATTCAAAAGGAATCTGAATGAACAGTTTGGAGAAGCTTTAATCTGAATTCTTGCTTGAAGATTACACCTGATAGCCATTTAGAAATGACTGGAGGAGTCTGGAAGAGCCAGATTTTGGAATGGAACAGGATCAGATGTTCCTCTGAGCTCAGGGACAAGTGACATATGAACATAAGAGGAGCCCTGTTGAATCAGGCCACTACCCAACTAGTTCACCATCCTTTCTCACACAGTGACTCATCAAGTGCTTCCAGGCATCTCAGGCAAAAGGCAAAATCTTCACTTGCTCTCAAGTCCCTGCAAATGGCCTTGAGAGGCATTGGGCCTGTCTCTCCAAGCTAGAGGCAGGACTTAGGCATCAGTTCCAGTAGCCATTGATACACTTGCCTTCCATGAATTTCTCTAATCCTTTCTCAAAGCTATCATGGCCAGGTGCTGTCACCACTTATATTACAATATAAGATACTTCAGCAGCATGCTGATCCTCATTTCCTAACCATTGTTATAATATGGGCTCTGAACTGGAACCACCATGAATTTTTAAAAAAGGCCTAGTCTTTCCACCCTGTAAACACTCTTTCTCTCTTTTTCATAACCTTGCACAAATTAGAATAAAACAGTTTGGAAGCTATGTTAGAAATCCAGGCTCAAAACAGAGGCGCACTTTTACAGAAGATTCAAGCCTTCGTGGGGAGCCAGTCCATTTTCACTTGCCCTATGTGAGCACGGAACCAGGCTAGAGAGGTGGATCCAGCCTTCTCTCTCACCCAGTGTCTGGCTGTGGGCGGCACACACACGGTCCCTCTTCTTTGCATCCCTTTCTACTTTTGTCACCATTCCCAGGATGCCCCCCCTCTACTATCCTGCCCCACCTAGATTCCCCTTTGTTCTGATCACCAGCTTGTGGACTCTATCCATCATTTTAAAAAAATATAAATCCATTTTGTGCTAGACTGTTAATGTGTCTTTGCCAAGAGCATGGAGGGATTTAAAAAATAAATGGATAGAAAAGCACTGTTGGGAGGGGGAGCAAGAGTAGAAATGCTGCAATTCTAAGGCCAGTGTAGCTTCCATTTTCCTTCAGCAACTGGCAAGAGAAACAAGGTTTCTTGCAGTGAAAGGAGAAAAGTGAAAGTTCTTCAACAGCTTTGAAAAGGGCAGATTATAGGCTCTCCTTTTTCTACTGGAATGGCTGCAGAGCTGGAGGTACTTGCTGCCTGGGATATTCCTTGGTTGTACCTGTTTTGGGGCCCAGTCCCTTCACCCCAACAGCACCCTGAGTTTGCCCTCGGCACTACAAACCTCCAAGCACACGCTGTTGCCACTATTGACTGACAGAAAATTATCCTATTGGAATCCAGGAGGTGTTGATGCAATCAGTAGGGGCGAAGAACTAAATAGTTGTGTAAAGGAGACTTAGGGAGATAACTTAAAGGTGTGAGCATAACAGCCTGAATTGAGAATGATTTGAGGAATGATTATTGAGGATTGAGTGCGAACAGGATTAGGATGGCTTCAATTCAGTTTCTTAATAGGATGACCTAGATCAGCCAAATGTGATCACGGTCTAAGAGAGCAGACTGCTGGGTAGTGGTCACACTTTCCCTTTAAACCATCTTCAGTGTATCTCTAGCCTTGACTGCTTATACCTTTTCATTTCTATCCATTTTATCTGTGGACTTTCCATTTGGGAAGTCCAAATGCAGGGTGGAAAGTTCACAAATAAAATGAATAGAAATGAAAAAGTGTGAACTGTCAGATCTGAAGATGGACTGAAGAAAGTTTAAAGTGAAGCTGAGCCCATGGCCTTGTCTAGATGTCTGATCAAATGGGCATTTCTTATATTTTAAAACTTGTGCATCTCTGGTGCTCAGTGGCCACACCACATCCATGGCCAATTCCCTTTCTTCCACATGTAGTCCTGGAGGAGGGTGAATTGAATGACCAAATTCAGCCTGTGACATTGCCACTTTTGCATTGGTGTGAAAATCGCCAGTTTCCAGGATCATTTCTGTTCACTCACATAAGAGGGAAGAAACTAAAGTGTGGGTCATTTGGCTGGCATACGTATTGACCCAAAGGTTAATTTTCTGAGTTATTTAACACTGAAAGAAAGTAGCTTGTCACTTTGCTAATGTATTCTTTCACTCTATAAGTGGACTGAAGCTGGATTAAACCTTAGATGTGGCCATAGCCTTTCTGGCAGATTGGATGTCCCTGTTCTGGAGTGGTCTAAAACTGGGCCCAAATAATGCTATCATTGGCCGTATCCCCATGCTGGCCATTGGGCACACTTTGGGCACTGTTTGGGCATGCATGAGCCAGGCACAGGACTGGGAATACATCTTGGGTGTCCCAATGACATTCCCAGCAACGCGGGACAGGCACAGGTTGGGCGCAGATGGTGGCATTCCTATGCGAACCATGCCGAACCCTGTACGGGGAGCAGCGCTCCCTCCTCTCCACCCCCTCTCTCCTCATTGGAAGCTGGATTGACATCAGCCCACCCCTGTGCCACATCCCCCCTCCCTTAGCAGCACTGACAGCCAGGACTTGGGTGGAAGGCATGGAAACAAGTAAAAAGAAAGCTTCATTCATAAAAATAACTTTAAAAAAATATTTAAAACACCAAAAGCCGCAATGAGGTTTAGTGGCAGTAGGCGCTTGAGCAGTTTTGCACATTTCTGCTCCACCGGGGACTGTGAGAACGCCCGTCAACTGAAAATCAAGCCTTTATTTATAATCGCATTGCAGATTGGGGAAACGGGGGTTGCAAATGGAAGAAAAATCAAGGCATTATGAAGCCTTCCTTGGCATTCTTGAAATGGGGTTCGAATTACCTCTGTGGAAATGGCAGAAAATTTAAATTTTTAAAAAGTCAGCAGCTGCAATTTTCAATGGACAGGGCAGGGACAGCAAGCACACCCAATGGCATGAGTGCAAATCTCCTCCTGGCTAACTCGCAATCATCCCCATGTGTGTTCCTGGCTCGCTGAGCAATGGGTGCTGGTCCCCCAAAGAGCGCTGAGACTTGTTTTTGCAGGTAACAAATTTGGTACCCTTCTGGCATGGTTTGGGGGGATTTGATACGCTTTTCGCAGACCAAATCCAAAACACATGGGGACAAACCTTACCGATCCCACGCTCTGAACTGCACCAGACTTGCATGGGGACACGGCCATTGTCTCCCACACTTTTTGCTGCACTGGATTTATGAATCCCTTCTCCACATGCTTTAGAAAATTAAAGAAGCTATGTTAAAATCAGTTTGATGCATTAGGCCTAGTAGTTGTTCTACAGAGACAGAGAAAAGACATGCAAAACACATGTACGCTCTTCCCACACCTTGCTTTCACAGTACTCGCACAGATTTCCTTTCCTTTCTGCCATTGTGCAATTACTCTGTGTGCTCTCTTATTCTTCAGTTTTTCACTGTGAACATAGCTGTGCTTTCTGTCACAACTCCTTCAGGCTCAGAAGCCTTCCTCAGTAGGGAAGGACTGCAGTAGCTGCTATGGAGTTTCCGTTTCTTCCTTTGCTGTTTAATTACCACAGGGTATGCTCTGCACCCCTCCCCTCTCTTCCCCCCATCTTTCTTTCTGCTCTCTCAGCTTCCCTTTACTACAAGATGTCTGGAGGGTTTTGTGTTCCTTTCTCTTGTATTTAAATTTCACCACTGTCACTACATTCTGTTCTCTTTAGGATTCTTTTTTCCTTTTTCATCCAGAATGGCAAAAGGTTACTCTTCAGAGGCGTGGAATGAAAGGTGAAGACTTTGATTGTCTCCTTTGGTCTTCTCAAGCCTTCCATCATTCTCACAGGAGTCATTCCTCTCAGAAATTGCTACTTCCTTTCCAGACTGTGAAGGCCTCCAGTTTGCTAAGGAAAACAGGCAGCTGGCCTGTTTTCAGATTCCCTCACAAACTAGCATAATGGAGTGTGGAACTCCTCATCTCAATCAGGAGGAGGCTGTGAGTGTCTTGAACTGGTGGCCGGATGTGGTGTTTGACTGGATGAGGACCAAGGATGTAATCAGACACAGCAAAAAACAACAACGAAAACCATATCTGACTTAGCTTACCGAAGGCTTCAAGGTGGGATTGTCCACACACCAATCTGCCCCTCCTCTCCTCCTGAACATTCTGTGCTAGAAAGGTGTTGATAAACCAAGACTGAAAGCTGACATGATGGAGACCGTGTGGTAGGAAGTACCAGCATTCAGAATTTGGGCATTTAACCTGAGTTCTTTCAGCACTTAGCCCCGTAGTCAATCTTATCTGAAGAATGCTCCCAGAGGGAACATCTGCACTGGAAAGAGCTTTTTCTGCACCAGCATTCCCTAGATTAACTACATGTGGAGCACAATTAAGTGCTTCATGTGCACTTACTTTTACCTGCCCAGGGGCCAGTAAGGTTCCAGGCAGGCTTATTCAGACCTCAATGGTGAAGAAGGAGCCCGCGACACATTGCACAAGCATGCTGGTGCTTTTTGTGGTGTTGCAACAAGCATTCATCCACATCATGTCACGTCAGGCTGCCCTACTGATGGCACCAGTGCATGCATGCTGACATTGTCATTGGGAAGTGACAATGACAGCTACTGGACACCACTCACACTGCAGGTTGGGGAGCGATTGCGTGTACTGACATTTAGTAGTGCAAATGCTCAGTACACATGTAGCGAATTTCACCCTTTACCATCCAGGCTGATTTCCTGTTCTACACAGGGTTGCACACTTTCAGGAAGAATAGATACGTAGTCTTGGAGTAATCTAAGTTCATGGAAGGTCACGTGACTTCTCTGGCCAGGGTACTTACTGCCAGCGGTGGCTGGTATAACAGTTAGGCAATGACTTACAAAGAGATAGTATGGGCATTGTTGCTTGTGAAGACCAAAGGAAAAAATCTCAAATCTCAAATACTTATATCCCCACGTTTCTATTTCACTTTCCTGGTGGTCAGTGGGTCACCGCTATTTATCCCACCGCTGCCACCAAAAATGTAAAAGGCCGCCTCTCTCTCAGCCCTCATCTATTTCATATATATATTTATCTTTATTTGGTAGTGTGGTAGCGTTGTGTTTTCTTGTAAATCAAACTCTGTTATTTCCTTCCAAGGGGCGCACCTTCCATTTCCTTTTCCCTACTCTTTGGCTTGATAATAATGTTGCCTCCCTTCTGATGCTGCAGCAGACAGCACCCTGCCCCCACTCTGCCAATCTCCAGCAGTGGGTTGGATACAGTTACTGTTTAGAACTCTGGCCCTATTTGGCTCCCTTTATAAACAGAACTCCAGGAAGCTTCTTTGAAACAACAAGAACATGTGTTTATTGAATACAGTTAAGTTTCAAGACAGCTTCTTCTTCAAGTTACACTTTCAGCTTCTGTTGTCAAACAGTACAGTCCCTAACTTTCACACTCAGTTCAAAGACTCTTAAACTTCTTGAGTAAACTCTCAACCAGTACAATATGTGTTTGCTTGCCCTTATATTTTCACCAGCAACAACAAACACGTATTAACAGACTCAGGACCCCAATTCCCAGCTTCCCTCAGGACAGCTTAAGGCCCGTTTCTCCCCTTCGTTAACCTCCCAGATTAACGACCCAAGGCAGAGAACCAAGATTATCCCCTCAGGCTCCCTTTTATATGGGCCTGACTGGCTTGCTTCGCCCTGATTGGCTGAGCTCCTCCAGCATTCTATTTCACCCCTCCCCTTGGAGTGCTCAACTAGCCCCTCCCTTAGGCTACTTTCCCTTGACAAAAAACACTTTGGCGACACTTTTAAACGTCTGGACTTACCGTGTTCGCCACACTTTGCATTTTAAACCAAAATAACTTAATTTTGGGGTTGAGGGGTCCTAGCGGTTATCACATTGCTCATACCACGGTAAACTCACACCTAGCTGTTGCATTTTTGGTGCATGCTCCAAGCATATTTGTGCAGGAAGACAGAGAGAGCACATTTTGAAAGAACAACATGCCTTAGTGTGAGAGGGTTTTATTTTTTATTTGTTTTGCTTTTTAAAAGAAAAGTTGTATTGCTCTCTCTGTGTGTGTGTGTGTGTGTGTTTGAAACTACTCTGGGATTTTTAATGAAGGGTAGCACAAGGGTTGTCAGAGAAATCTGCCTGCAGTGAACAATATAACAAATAATTCATGATTTGAGGAAGCAAGCATGTCACCCAGGCCAAACAAATAGTCCTCCAATAGCACTGCACTGAATTCAGAAGCTAGACTGCTAACTGGCATTGCTGGCCAGAAGTATATCATACCTGTCTTAAAAGACCTGTACTCGCTGCTGATTTGCTACAGAGCCCAGTTCAAGGTATTGACATTATAAACCCTAAATGACTTGGTCCCCAAACGTGTATCTGAAGTAACACCTCCTCCCATACAGACCTGCCCATGTCCTAAGATCTGCCAGTGTAACCCTCTAGGCAGTGCCACCCTCTTCAGCGATTAAGGTGTGAGGGCAGTTTCAGTGACACCCCCCAAGATTGCTCATGGTCAAGCTGTGGAGAAGCTTTTACTTCTCCACAGCTATGGAGGAGCAGGGAAGATCTGGGATGCTCTGGGTCACTCCAGGATGGTGGAGTTGGCACAGCATGCATATACGCTTACGCAGGAGAAGCTAGAACCGCTCTAGAAGAGTAAGTGTGAACAGGCGTGACATACCAACAAACGCTGAGTATCATACGAAAATCACCGCTTCTATGGCAATAAGATGGACCTTTGTGAAAGAAATAAACCAGTTAATTTATCATGCTCTGTAGCCCTCCTAGTATTATCTAGTGTAATTTTCTACTGGCGAAGTGCCCCATAAAACAAAAGTGATTCAAAAAGCCCTTTGCTGTGTTTAGTTCATCTCCTTTCCCCTTGCAAAAATCAATACAAACTTTTGATTTATCTCAAATCTTTTCTCTCCAATGCACAATGCGTGTATAATTCAAACATTCTGAAATTCCTCCTTCTCACAGGAGACATCCTAGAGGCTTGCGATACCCTTGCCTAGCTCAGCATGTTTTGTGTGGTGGTCGGCAGACATATGTGTTTAATTTAAGCACTGATATTACTATATGAGATTATATTTGCACTCCTTTGTTGCTTTCTAATTTCTTTTCCTATAGAAATGCTATTTCCATAACAACAACAATATTCAATCTGAAAATAATTTTGAAAAGGAGGTCAAAAAAGGAGGGGAAAACACTCTTTAGTCCAATCTGCAGGGGTCGGAATGGGCTTGCTCTGTCATCCTTTATTAATGCCTTTTTCATAAAGTCACCCTGCTAAAGGCAACTGGAAAGCACACAAGAATGACTGAAAACTATTTCTGTGACTGCTTTATGAAATCTTAAGAGAGCTTAGGCAGGACACTGTGATGAATGGTATTAATCCCTGGAGAGGTCACTTCATGATATATATTTTTTTCCCTAAGGAAGAGAATAACTCCTCCCCTTTCCTCTCTCTCTTCCCTTGTCTTGCTGTGTGGTGTGAGCAGCAGTGGGACAGGGAAAGGATTTTATTATGTTGTGAAAGTTTCTGCAGGGTGATGGGGAAAGGGAGAATCTCTGGCTATTTCTGCAGTTACCGTGCTGGCCCAGGCCTGAGAACCAGGCCAGCTTGGAGCAGTTCTGGTGGCAGTCAAATACCCCACTGTCCCCAAACAAGTTTTCCACACTCGGAAGGCTGTTCCAGGACAGCTCCTTTGCTGGCTAAAACATCGCATGATCTTTGCTTGCCAGCCTCTGTCAAGTAGTTAAATGGTTAATGTGGTCAGGAACAGAAACCTACAAGCTACAAGGTCTGTGTTGTTCGTGGCATTGCTCTTTCCCAGGCTAGAAATTGTGGGCAACCGGGAGAGGGCCTTCTCAGTAGTAGCCCCCAGGCTATGGAATAGTCTCACGCTTGAGGTGCATCAGGCTCACTCACTGTATATGTTCAGGAGAGCGGCGAGGACTCACCTCTTTACTCTGGTCTTCAGTTAAATGACACAGTCTCCCTTCCCACTTGCAGACACTCTTGTTTAATATATGCTTTTATCTGTTGTAATATATTTGATTTTAAATGTTGTTACCTGCCCTGAGACCTTTGGGTATAGGGCGGGATAGAAATATAAATAATAAATAAATATGAAGCTTTCCATGCTACGGTGTTGTGAAAAACAAAATATGGCTGCCTAGACTGACACAGTTCTAAATGTTGGTGTAGACCAATGCTGGAACCCTTTTCCATATAACCTGTAACTACATTTGCTTTTTGTAGCATTCATTTTTTATTCATTTATGCCAGTAAAGCTTCCTGCTTTTGCATCTTAAGAAATGAGAGTGCTGTTTGGAATTTCTTGGCTGCAGCTCAACGCTGACAGAGTGCATTTTTACTACTTTGCCATCTTAGTCCCCACGTTCTGCTACACAACTTGACAGCTTCTGGGTTCTCCAACAGCTAGGAACTAAAGCTTCTAGCTTGGGAGCCCTAGGGGGACCCATTTTAGGAGCACAATTTTGTGCACCGCTGAAATGCGTGCCCCTGCTAAACTGGTCCACAGGGATGTGTGGACCTTTTGCATACCTCTTGGACCAGTCTTGCACTTGCCAGACTGTCAGTAGACCTGTAAAAACAGGCCCACTGGTGACCCAATCTAGGTGGCCATTTTGACCATCTTGACCAGGCTACATTGCAGTGCAAACACAGTAAACTAGCAGAGTGTCTCCCTCTAAACACACCAGCATGCAGAATGAAGGCCACTGGACCTTCTGTGGGCCACACCACAGGTAACTGCGAGAAGGCCCTCTCATGGGAAGTTCCAACTGATGTCTTTCAAACCACATTTGATCATAGATCCTAATCCACAAGCCATGGCTGGAATTATTTCTTTGCTGTTTACTCAGAACTTGGATGTGACCGTTCTCCAAGGTGTCTTACATAAATACCTGGGAAATTTGCATTTCTCTGCAGCCCTGGGGAGTGAGAAACTAGTACAGCAGAAGGCAAAAAACTAGCGATTTCTCCACCATCATAATAGTAGGAAAAAAAAACTTTGTGAGACTTTTCTGTGCATAGTGAATAATATGGAAACTTGACACATTCAGTTTTATCTATCCTAGTAGTAGGTCTTGATAGGCATAAGCTACTACCCAGTCCATGTAAGGACTGGGTAATCAAGTGATTTACTGTATATGTATACATTTTCCCTCTGCAAATCAGCAATAGAAAATTACATCTTCAAAACGCTTTTGAAATCTGACCAAACAAAATTCCTTGTCTGTTCTGCTTGAAAGTGCCACAAAGCACTTGAAATGGCCCCTTACAAGTTCAAGCCATTTTGGACATCCCTACAAGGACAGTCAATAGCTATCACTTAGTAATAACTCCAAATACATATTTTATTTTTTTTATTACTGTGATCGACCCTGAGACCTTTCAGTGGAGGGGTAACGTATAAATTCTTAAATAAATAAACAAAACAAATTTGCACTGAACTGATGGCAGAACACATGACAAAATAAGGGAGACTTTGAGGTTTCACATCCAATCTTTTTGTCTCTTCTCTACTCCTCAAAAACTGAGGCTGCTTCCACATTCCAATTAGGAGACCAGACCAAATGGCTGCTAAGTATACGTAGTTCACATGGGACTAGCCCCATCCCAGTAAGAATGGTTCCAAGAAGTTACTATTCCTGATTAACTGTAGACTTGTTTGAAGCTGTCTGGAACTACTGCAAAGCCTCCTAGTCCAGACTCTGGTGCTTCCTTACCTGGTCTGAGGTTGCCTCCATAACCCTTAATACTTCACAACTGCTGTGCTGACACTGGTCAAGTGACCTGAAACGGGACGATTGATCACCGGCGGCAGCAGCACAGCAACAGGGAAACTGTGAGGTAAAAAACTGCCCTCCCGTGCGGCTCAAATACTGTGATCATCTTTTCTGGACAACTGGAAGCAGCTTCGCAGTGGCTCCATCCTCCCTTCTCAGCTTCTGCTTGTCCTGTCTGGATGACAGGAATGGGGTGTACAAGAACTGCACAGTATTAAGGGTGTCTGGAAACACCAGTGAACAAGGAAAATGCCACAGACCTATCTTTGACGCTAATGCAAACTTTGAAGATCATTTTCGAAACCTGACACCGAGGTAGGCATGCTGCCTTCCAAGGCTGTTCTGTTTATCTCCAGACATGGACCAAAACAACTATGGAAATTCTGCACTGCTGCTGATGGGTCTGGGATGGATAGTGTGTCCTTCCTGTCCCCATGTTCCAGACAGAATCTGCTTTGTACAGGATCCAGAATAGGCTGAAAAAGGACAGTTAAACTGCTTCAAACAAAGTGAGTACAAAACCAGCCTGAGGACCTGAACTTGGGAAAGTAATTAATGCCCCATTTTTTAAAAAAGCATCAAAATAAATTGTAAAGGACATCAATCAAATTAACACCATAATTGAAATCATACTTTAAGATGATAAACAGAAGAATTCACCAATGAACTGGGTGCTATATTATTTACATAAGGGAAATTATATTTATGTTAATTGTTGCTCAGAGATATGTCAACATTATGAACCAAACAGAGATGGCACATCTTACTAAAATTCAGAGGGGGGTGGAGGTGAGAAGGAACAAGACCCACAGAATGCATACTTGTTAAAAGTATCTGAAAAAAAATATCACACATCCTGCAAACTTAAGCTGCCGATTTTCCCAAGAGCTGTCAAACAACCATTACTTCATGGATTTAATTAAGGAAAATAAATGATAAACTATTCTGATTTTTAGAATATGTTTCTCGCTTGAAAACCCTAAAATAACAACAGTGCATGAGCATATACATCCTCAGACATGCATGCCTGTGTTTATGGAAAAGCAAAAACTTAAAAATAATCACTTTGAGCTTTGTGGGGGGAAGCAGAGCAGGGCTGAGTTTATCTGTCAGTCAACATCTGATAAAATTATAAAATACCTTATTAATGACCAGTACTGTTACGAGACCCAGCGCACCACTGAAATACTACATCAAGAATGTCGGTAGACAGAAAAAGTGAAAACTTAGGTTCTTAACTATAAAGTCACCTATATTTAATTTCAGATGAGGCAAAACGATCCAAAAGTAACATTTAATATCCAGAACTAAGTTAGCTTAAAACCGGGGTGTTTTTGCACTACCCTTCCCATCCGCTGGACAGGAACGGAGCATAATGACCCAATGTTGACTAGCACTCACGCTAGAGTGCTAGTCAACTTTACCAAATCCCTCCCCCCAGGATTGGATACTAACTTTATTCAATCGGGGCGCCAGTCCTCTCCTGGGCACTGCCATTTTGGCTGTGCTCCTCTCTGTGACTGCATGTGTCAGCATCATTGCCTTGATGATGTGGACGCTCTGCACATGTGCAGTCACATCTATGGTTGTCCGAGGTGCCAATGTGCTTACGCACCACCTCAACTGACCCTAGAGCGCAAGAGTGAATGGCTGTGTGATTGGGTAATGTTGGTTAAGGTGTCACTTCAGTGTCACCGTAGCCACACATGCAAGCTGTTGCTGTGGTGGCCATGCAATATGGCATGCAACTGCAGCTATGCTGCCCTACACAACACATCTGTTGCCTGGAAGAGTTGTGAAGGGTATGCACTGCAGGATACTAGCCAGCTGTGGCTAGTATAGCTGTGGACTAATTTTTAGTGTGCCACTGCTATTCAGCTGGGGGACAGTCTGACAACCCTTGACCTAGAGCACCCCTTGACTGCCTCAGGGGGCCAAGTGTGGAAAAGCCCAGATATTCATTCTTGTGCCTTATGCAGATACGTCTAGGGTAAAGGAAGCAAGTTCTGAGGCTGTGTCTTCATTTATCATTGGATTGGCCTGTCAGCAGCCAAGAAAGTGGCTGCTGCCACTACATCTCCACTTGCAGAGGCAGATAAAGGCTTTCGGGCTGCTGCCACTACATCTCCACTTGCAGAGGCAGATGAAGGCTTTCGGGCTGCTGCCACTACATCTCCACTTGCAGAGGCAGATGAAGGCTTTCGGGCTGCTGCCACTACATCTCCACTTGCAGAGGCAGATAAAGGCTTTCGGGCTGCTGCCACTACATCTCCACTTGCAGAGGCAGATAAAGGCTTTCGGGCTGCTGCCACTACATCTCCACTTGCAGAGGCAGATAAAGCCTTTCGGGCTGCTGCCACTACATCTCCACTTGCAGAGGCAGATAAAGGCTTTCGGGCTGCTGCCACTACATCTCCACTTGCAGAGGCAGATGAAGGCTTTCGGGCTACTGCCACTACATCTCCACTTGCAGAGGCAGATGAAGGCTTTCGGGCTGCTGCCACTACATCTCCACTTGCAGAGGCAGAAGAAGGCTTTTGGAAGTTGTCCCACCCCATTCCCAGTATGACTGGAGACAGAATAGCCATTGTTGCAGGACACAGTTTTGCCACCAAAACAAAGATGCTTTCTCATTTGGAAGTGAAGATGGAGGAGGGATTTTTTCAGCAGCAGTTACAGGTGTTCCCCTGCCCCTGTGCTTTTTCCAGAGCCACCACAGCAGGTAAGTAGCCTTACTCTTAGCTGCTGAAAAGCACTCTCTATCCGACATAGTTAATTACTATGGAATTGTCTTATGAAATATGTCCCAGATATGGTCAAGGACATTAGAACTCATGATTGTGGACCAGGATAGGTTAACAGATGGTGAGTCTGTTAATAATTATTGTATGGCATAGCTTAAAATAATACCCATGCTGAAGCAGTACATCTCTGAATATCAGATGGCAGTTCAATGACAACCAAGGGAAGATTGTCATCAGCATAATGCTCAGTTTGCAATAGCCTGTAGTTATCTAGCCTGCTGCTGCTGCTGGAAACACAGTGCTAGATTAGCTGGAACTTGATTTGATCCAGACCAGCAGGTCCTAAGAGTTGCCAGCACAAGACTCTTCTACCACTGCAGCTGCAACAAGATTTTAAGCTGTGGATGAGCTTTGCAATGCATGCCAGCAAACTACAGGCTTTCCTGTTTTGGATATTTACTACTGGATCCAAGAGCCCCAGGGGAATGGATGATTTCAGACCTTGGTATAATCATATACAGAGTCCAAATGCAAAGACAATTATTATGGAGGGGGGATAAGCACAGCAGAGCTATAGAAATAGCACATAAGTTATGAATTAACCTCACCAATGATACTGAATAAGAGGGATGCACAAAATTCCATCTTTAATGCTTTACAAAGCATTTGAGATTACTAGGCTCCCTCTACATGGGGACCAAATTTGCTAGCATCTGAGTTCACTTTGATCCTGGCTCTTGGTCTATATGGAGCTTGGAGAAGCATTTATTTGCACTCTAGAACAATTATTTGTCCATCATTATGAAACCAAAATAAGCAAAAGATAGCCCTGCCTCCTGGGCCCCAAGACTTGGATGGGTAGTACAGAAATAAGATGAACTCAGGTGCATGCTCTCCTAACACCTAGGGCTTGTCCCCATGGGGCTGCCACTGACCCACGGTGGATTCAGGGCAGCCTTAATGCGAATTAAGATTTGCATTAAGGAGTCCCCATGGCAATGGAGGACAGGGTGGGTTCAAGGCGAACCTGCCCATTCCCATGAAAACCATGCCAAATCCCTGCATCGGAATGACACGGTTTTCTCCATACACCCCTTGCCTGAGTGCTTAATCACCCAGGTAAGGGCTTGAATTACCCCAAACGATTGCCTGGAAGCTGCCCTGCAATCAGCTGAGCAATTGTCAGGTGGGTATAGGGGTTGTCAAGAGCAGGACAGAGCTTTGGTAAGAAGATTAAAACAGACGTGAAAGCCGCATCTGTTTTAATCATTTTAGCAGAGCTCTGCTCGTGCGCATGACAGCCCGACAGCTGCCCAGCTGCGATCATAACCCGCGAGTGTCCCCATGCCCCCAGGATAACCCGTTCTTGCCCCATAATTCAGGTCAAGAACAGTTATCAATTGGGGTTTTTTTAACTGCAATTTTCAGGATTTTGTCCCTCATGTAGACTGAATTAGGGCTTTGCATGGGTATCCTTACCATGGGGACACCCACCTAGAGTCACATCTGCATGGTGTTCCATCAAACAAATTCACTTCCCTAGATAGTGGTGCATGGCTATCTCAAAGAGCTTGGGAAACACTTGAGACAGCATTTTGCATACTTCTGGTTCATAACCATATGGATATCCATCGTTGGGTTTATCACTCAGGTTTGGATTCCATAGGACAAATGTAAAAGAGACCTGCCACCACAGAGATAGCAATTAGAAAATCATAATGTGTTTCAGAACATGTCTCAGAATCTGGTTTCATTTAGACTAACAGTTAATTGTCTATATATTTTAACAACCAATTTCTGGGGAACACCAGGAAGAAGATATTACTGATCTCTGTGAACTCCTTGTCCAAAGATTCCAATAACTGCAAAATGTATAGAGATTATTTAAAAGTGAAGGTTCAGTTAGAATACATACATAAAAGAAGAAAGGGTACTGCAAAGTCCAAGAGGACACCAGTATGGCATTCAAGTGCAGTACAGGAAGTCAATGAAGGCAAGAAAAGCTCATTTAGAAAATGGAAGGCTTATCCTAATGAAGTGAACAGGAGGGAACATAAATTCTTGCAGAACAAGCAGATGGCAGCAATCAGGAATGCTAAGAAGGATTTTGAGGAGCACATTGCTAAAAAACGTCTGAAGTAGGAATCCAACCAGGAAAGCAATAGGCAGAAAGGGATAATTATAGAGGACACAGAGATTTCAGAGAGGCTAAGTGAATTCTTTGCCTCTGTATCTACTGAGCAAAACACTGAGCGGACACATACCAACAGTGCAACCTATTTTTATAGGGAGGGAATCAACAATTAAATTGGAGGAGGTCCTCTCAGAAATGGGCAACCAGAATGAACAAGGGCCTGGGACATCTGACTTATGAAATTGGTTTGCAGTGTCTATGCCTCTTCAGCCTTGAAAGACACTCATTCTTTAAGAGGTGACCTGACTGAAGTATATAAAATCATGCATGATGTGGAAAACATGAATAGATAACTTTTTTTAAAACTTGCACAATACTAGAATTAGGAGTCACTCTATGAAATTGATGGGCAGGAGTGTTAGAACTGACAAGGGAAAGTATTGTTTCATCTATGTCATCATCAAAACTTTATTCATTGGTCATATGACCATACCAAATCATGATCTACAGTAAAAAGTATAAGATATAAAAACGTCATTAATTGGTCTATAGAATTTACTAAAGAAGAGGAGGTGACAGCAACCAGCCTAGGTAGCTTTAGACAAATTCAGGGAGAAAAGCTGTATCAATGACTATGAATATGTCTAGGTACTGCCTCCAGGTTGTAGAGACAGGTAGATACCTCTAAACATAATTTGCACAGAGTTGAGAGTAGGTGGAGGTATTGCATTTGTCTTCCGCATGAGAATGCCCAGAAGCAATTGGTGGGCCACTGTGTGAGATAGGACACTGGATTAGATGGGCTGTGGCCTGATGCAGCAGAGCTCTTAGAAAGGATCTGCACAGGACTCTTATGGCACTTTGTGATCACCCTGATGTTTTAGAGTCCATCTTTGTAGTACTGCAAGAGGATTTCTAGAGTGTGAGATACATCTATCCTTGTGTCTTCTAAGCATCCACTCTGTCATAAGTGGTCAGTAGAGAAGTATGGTGGCAATCCTATAGAAAGAGCTTTATTTTGTTGCCATCATATCAAGCCCTGCTGGTTCATCACATGACAAAGGGAAATGGTTGATATCCAAGGGAATGTCTTGTGTTCATGTAAAGAGCCCAAGACAGAAACCTCAAAACTGGACAATGAAAGTTTGCTAGTTTGATGGGTTTGCTGCTGGGACAGGAACAGCCATACAGAGAGAACATTGCTGCTGCTGCAGCTCTTAACAACATAATAGGGATGTGCACAAATGTTTTTTATATTCAATTTGTATCAATTTGTATTGAACTGAATGCAAAAAAATTCATATTCATTTGAACAGATCCCCTTCAAATGTAGTAGGATTTGTATGCATATAAATCCAATACAAATGCAAACGAATCCCATACAAATCTTCATACAAATGTATCAAAACATTCTATTTGAATCTGAGTGTGAATCTTTTGATTCAAATCTGAATGGCCAAATTCGTACCAACTTTGAATGTTATGAATATTCTTCCTACAACACAGCCATCAAAAGTCACTGAAGAAGCATCCTATGCTGTGTTCTGATGACCGTTGTGCAGAAGTTGCTTTATGCATTGTTACATGCAAAGCAGCAGAATGCCATGGTGTGATCTCCTGCAATAACAGGACATTGTTGCATTTCTGATCATGTTAGGGAGATTTATCTATTAGCTTCCTTAGTCCCAGATCATTTGGGTTTTTTTTCTCTTCCATATCTCAGTGAAGGGAAAGGGATTTCTTTGGCTGCATAAGGTTACTTCCATGTTCATAATGGCTGACAACTACAGGACAAGTAAATCCCTTGCTTGAAAGAAACAAACCCATGCAGGAGAATGCAAAAACTCAATTATGGCATTATTACTAGAACAACTGGGAGACAGAATGTAACAGGGAAGGTTTTTGTCTGAACTCACAAAGCAAGATCAGGCTTGTGAAGATTTTGTTTTCTCCACTGCAGAACTTTACAGCAATTACTTCTTATTTCTAAGGCATTTCAGCCACTTTAAAAAACACAATTGGGCTGTAAATCAACAGCATACTAGGAAATACATCCTTCTTTTCCATTGACAGGCCTACCAAATTTTGGAAAGTTTCTCCCCCTCATCTTTCTACCCACAATTTACATAAGATACCCATTACTGAAGCTGCATTTAATCCAGAACACAATGAATAGAGGATCAGTGGGTATCTTTAAACCTGTTTCCAAAGGAGATTGGCTGCAGTCCAACACATTGCTAAACATGGTTAAGCCCCACTTATTTAAATAGAGCTTAAGCATATGTAACTGTGAACTGGATTGCCGTCTTTGTCAATAGCTAATGTTTACTGGCGATACAGCACATTGGGTTCTAAGCACTGTGTGCTTGTCATATTTGGATGGTCGACATTACTGTTAATGAGAGATCCTTGCCAAAGTAGTGAATTCTGAAGTGGAGGAAAGGGGGGAAAAAGTTTATCCCTTTACTATCACTTCTCTGTTTTTGTGAATTGACAACTTGTGAGGTTGTGTCTTAGTGAGTGAGAGCCTGATACTGAAAAAAGGTGTCAGACTCACAAATTCACAGATCTGACACTGGCAAACAGCTGGTTTTCAAGGTCAAAAAGTAGCAAGGGGAGTGAAAATCAGCTGGGCACAATTCTCTCATTATTTGCATATTTTGGAGAACTGCGATATTTTCTGGAACCTTGAGAATGAGAGATCATGGATTTGCACAGTCTTTACGGATGGCTTTTATTTTCTTTCATTTCACTTCCTCCAAAGGAAAAGAAGAAAAGCTACATGAAAAAGTAAAAAACGCAGGATTCATGCAATGTCTGACTGTGCAACAAATCTGTATTTGATTTTCAGTTTCTGAACATCTCACTGAAGTTGGTAAGAAGTAAATGGGAATAACACACATATTACATGGAAGAGGATTTGTTTTATAGGAGCAATCCTATACCATGTTACCTAGTGACAAAGTCTGGATTATTTGTGGCAATCCTTTCCCTTCCTCCATACTCAAGGGCATGCCCCCAACATAAATGTTTAAATAATACAAT
The DNA here is from genome assembly GCA_014337955.1 of Aspidoscelis marmoratus. Lineage (NCBI taxonomy): Eukaryota > Metazoa > Chordata > Lepidosauria > Squamata > Teiidae > Aspidoscelis > Aspidoscelis marmoratus. Next base: position 3,117,437 of record MTQE01002217.1, on the reverse strand, counting down.
TTGGAACATCTGTGTCTTCAGATCCCAGTTGAAGCCATTATTAACAGCCAGATGGAGAGTAATTTTGAATTTCTGTCATTCCTGGGGAGTGTGGTAGTTGGGAAAAACAACAAAAAATATTTCCAGCTTTGGAGAGTGGTTCAGGGCTAAAATTGCCATGCATGCATCAGAACGCCATTTTGCAACTGTTTTAGAGTCTATTGGTTTTTAACTTGGAATTCTGGCACCTTAGTTTCTTTCTTTACGCTCTATGGAGTCCTGGAAAATGGGTTCTGGTATGATTAACTTGTGACATGGCAGGGTCAAGTGGACTCAGTGGGCAAACTGAGTGACCTAGCCATTGGAGAAGGCAGAAGCAGTCCAAGCAGTCCCTGGCAGCCCAACCTATTACCCACTTCCATGTGTTAGGACTGACAAGGAGAAGAACATTTTTACCCAGTGTGCTATTGGGTTATGATGGAAGTAGTGACAGCAACCAGAAAGGGGGAGACAAACTCATGGAGGTCAAGTATATCAATGGCTACTAGAACTGATGCTTAGGCATTGCTTCCAGGTTGGAGAGACAGGCAGGGTGCTTCTACAGGCCATCTGCAAGGAGTCAAGAGCAGGTGAAGGTTCTGCTTTTGTCTTCTGCTTGAGGATGCCCAGAAGCAACAGATGGACCACTGAGTGAGACAGGATGCTGGACTAGATGGGCTGTGGCCTGATCCAGCGCAGTTCCTCTTATGTTCTTCTGATTATGTTTTCTTAAAGCACAGAAGAGTTGGCCTGGTGGACCACTGAAGACTGGAGCATGTGTCCTGGGGTTTCTTCCAGTTCTTCTCTAGTGTGTTTATTGAGGGGGCAGGAGTATTTGTATAGGAGGGTTCCTCACAGCAGAGAGTTAAATGGAGCCTTGAATAATTTGTCTGAGGTTTTTTTACCCCTGTGTCAGCTCCCACACCACTCCCACAACCCAGCCCTGTTTCTAGATGCAACCAAACAGTGATCTTAAAATTGAGCAACTTGATTTTTTGTTTTCACACTGGGAGAGTAGAATCATATGAAAATCAAGTCTGACTGGGTGATATTACTCCCTTTGGAGGACAGGTCATGGATGTCCCACTCCTTACCCAAACCAAACCTATAGGAGTGAAAGAAGGAAGCTTTACTGACTTAGACTTCCTATAAGCCTGTGCAATAAAAGTTGGCCTCAAAAATGATCCATACTCAGGGCAAACATTCTTACTTATCAACAGTCCACCTAGACTTTCAATAATTCCTTGAACCTCTTCTGCTTCCCATACATCTCTGATAACTTTATTTTTCAGCACACACACAAATGTAATCCTCCTTACCTCAAAATGCAGAGGATGAAAAACAATAATCATTTTCTATAACTGAGGTCTGTTCATGCTTGTCTTCTTGATAGATGCTGGGATAGCTTCTGGTAAAGTGCATCTGCCCTTGCAGGAGACATTTTCACCGCAGAAATGCCTCCAGCCTTCCCAGAAGCTGCTCCAGTGTCTACTAGTGGTGGTGCACAATACGGGTTCTAATCCCTACCTCTCTTGTCCAGCGCTGCAACCATTCACACCTCTACTGGAATTGGGGTCACCTGAAGTGTTGCACAAGCATAATGGTGATGGCCTGCACGCAGCCATGCCAGGCTCTGTATGGAGGATGGTGGCGCATGGGTAAGCCTCTGGGCATGTGAGGCTTGGTGTGATGTGCACTGGCATTTGCATGTGTGAATGCTGGTGCACGCTGGCGGGGAATGCAGTTTTGCTGTCCAGCAGATAGGAAGCTAAGTGAAGAAATCCTCTTGCAATAGCTAAAAAAAATCCCACCACATGGCTCTGCTAACCTTGCACTGTCTGTAGAGAAAATGCTTTGGCCAGTGTCCAAGTGCTGAAGATATTATACACCGAACAAGGTGAGTCTCCAGCACTAATGGTAATTTGATCATTACGTTAGGAAATTTATTTTTGCTTTCTGGCATCAATTGCAGAACAGTCTTTGGGGTCTGTGCTCCTGTCACAACTCTAAGGGTGCTTCCGCACTGGCCCTTTAACACCCATTAAGCACACATCTGGCGCGGCGAATCCTCACACATGTTGCTGTTTCGGACACATCCGGTGAGGTGTGTCCACACAGCAACACGCATTAGTAACACTTTCCCGATGGCGCGTCCACATTTGCGGGTCCATTTAGCACACATCCGGTTAGGTGCGTTCGCACCTATCCGTGACTAATGTGTGCTAAATGGGTGTTACTTAATGGGTCTTGCGCTGTGAAAACGCATCCATTTAGGATGCGTCCACACAGCGCAAGTGTGCCTATCGCTGCTTCTGGGGCAAAGGCAAGCCGAAAGGTAGGAGCCCCCCAGCTCGCCATGCTTGGCTCCAAGGAACCAAGCATGGCGGGCCGGGGGAGGACCCCGGAGCACGGATGGGAGGAGGGTGCTGTGCGGATTTATTCCGCCCTCACACTGTGTGTGCGGAGGGATGGGGGGTGTACATAAATCCGGATCTACCGGGGATCTGGATTTAATAAAACCGGGTCCTCTGGAATCCGGTTTTACTAAATCCGGGCATGGTAGATCCGGATTTTTTGCCCCTGTGCGGAAGCACCCTAATGCTCCTGCTACCACCTTAATGCTGTTGTTTGGTATCAAAAAGCTGAGGCTAACTCCTGGAGATGCCAGTGTCTCTACCACTGAGTTAAAACCATTCCTGCTACACCTTTTCAAGGTTGTCCAGGTAAGGTCCTAACAAAAATGGTGTGTTCGGCTTATAAGCCTTCCCATAGGAACTGGGCTCCTGATCACCAGGATCCTGTGCTGTGTCAGACCATGGGTGTTTTTCCACTGTCACTAAAAGTACCCATTAAGTACCCATTAATGGGTATGAAATGGCATTTTTGTACCCATTAATGGGTACTTAATGGGTACTTCTAGTGACAGTGGAAAAACACCCCTTATCTCTCAAATTAGAAAGTGAGGCAGTGGAAGAGGCAGACATGTGATGCTCACCTTGGCATGCCCGCTACACAATTAGACATGTGAATAATACCCCCATGTATCCTACAGAATTTGGCATTGATAAAATTGGAAACAGGACATATTCACTTTTTTAAAAAAGGCATAGAGGGAATAGGGATGTACATGAATATTCGTAACATTCAGAATTTGGCCAAATTCGAATAGAATATTGGCACATTTGGCATCTAAATTTGAATCAAATGTTCTGATGCATTTGTATGAAGCTTCGTATGTTTTCTATGGGCTTCGTATGGGATTCATATGTTATTCATATGATTCGCACGGGATTCATATGGGATTGAAAATTCATATTGAATACGAATCCTACCACATTCGAAGGGGATCTACTCAAATGAATATATATTTTCTTGCATTCATTTCAGTACAAATCAAATAAAAAAACTTCATGTACGTCCCTAAGAGGAAACACATGCAAATGTTCCCATTTGCACTTGCTTTTTTTTGTATTTCCATTTTGAGAATGAACGATATCACAGTAATCAAATCACGCATGCATCCATCCACACACAAAACAGTGCACCCTTCCTCTTCACAGCTTTCTCCTTAGTACCAGTTGCTTAGCTATTCAACATTAGTCCACGCTACACAGTAGGTTCAGCTGAACAGATTTTAGTTCACAAAACCCTTGACTTGAGAAGTGCCCCTGATGCGGGGAAGGTTCTCTGTGCAAGCAGAGAATTTGGTTCAGCTGGTTACCATATGAATCAGCTAGGGGATTCCAGTGTCTGTTCCTCAGTCTCACTCCATCTGTAGCTTGTATGCTTTCAGACACAGCATCTCATCTGTCAATTGCAGGCAACACTGTGCAAATTCAGAAATAGACAGAGATGTGCAATATAGTGGTTCTCAGACTGTGGTCTTCCAGATGTTCTTGAATAACCCCTAACATTCTGTACCAGCCCCAGTGGTAGGAATATGGTTTGAGAACCAATGATGCAGTGAGAAAAAAATAAAGAGGAAAGGCAACGGTTATAACAGCAGTTTTTGTCCTCTCTCTTTTCTCTGTCTTTCACTTCAACCTTTGGAATCAGGAAGAAAGTGGACTTGCAGATGCCTCTTGAGAGTGGTATTCAAAGTGGACAGTATATTAGAAAATTCAAGCTTAGATTACTGCAGTAATGTAAACATGGGGACAACCTGAATATGGCTTGGAAGTTGCAGTTAATTCAAACAGGTCAGCAGCCAAGAGTCTGACTCAACAATCAGTCTGAATGGCTTTAAGAAAGGGTTAGATAAATTTATGGAAGACATGTGTATCAATGGTTACTAGAATGGATACCTAGGTACTGCCTCTGGGTTGGAGAGAAAGGGAGGATCCCCCTCAAGGCCATTTGCAGGGGACTGAGGGCAAGTGAAGGCTTTGTCCTTGTCTTCTGCTTGAAGCCCAAAAGTAATTGGTGGGCCACTGTGTGAGATGGGATGCTGGATTAGACGGGCCTGTGGCCTGATTTAGCAGGGCACCTCTTATGTTCTCATGACATCATCTTAGTTCTGAGAAACTTAACACCAATTCAAGTCCCAGTCCAATTCCGTGTGCTGTCACTGACCTCTGAAGCTCTCCACAGCCTGAGATAAAATATGTTAAGAATCACCTTTCCCACAATAACCCATGCAAGCATCATGATTTCTGCCCAGCTCCTTTTCAGAGTATAATAATAAGAGATTAATCTGTTGGCATGAGCCCCAGACAGCTTTATCATTTGGTTGTGAGACTATCTCCCCAACGGAACCTTAGGTGGCATTCACTTCCAGGCATCAAATTGAAAAGAGTCATGTAGGAAGTTACTGGTAAGCTTGAAGCAGCCTTGGGGTGGGGGGTGGGGGGGTCTGGGGGGAGGTAACCAAACACCAAGCACACTTCCTTATCTACCACCTATTTATTTTCAGCAGAGATAGACGAGGATCCTAGTTCTGCAGTACATTTTAGCTATGCTGATGCTAGGAGTACTGATGGGAACATTTTACTTGGCATGCATTAATATTACTGCATATTGCCCTGGGCTTCCTGACAAAGAGGATTTTCTGGGCTGTTCTGCCATGGTCTAGAATTCCCTTTGGAACCTGATATCCATAACTGTGATATCCATCTTCAAAGTACTCGACTGCACCAGAAAACTTCACAGTTGAAGAACATCCAGCATCACACCTATATTTCATTTAATTCAAAGGAAGGTAGATGGTTGCCATCGGCAGGTGCGTGATCTGCTTGTAGGAACCTATCATACTATGTACAGCAATTTCAGAAGTTCATGATCAGATCAAATATGATCTGCTCCCCTCCAGCAGCATCCATGCCCTGAGTAATATTGCATCATCACACATTTCAATGGTTGCTTCTTAGTGTTTGTCACAGAACTTACAAAAAGTGTCTGCTAAGCTGCAATAGCAGCACTGGGTCAGAGGAAGAAGAGTTGGCTTTTGTACTCCACTTTTTTCACCCTTAAGGGACTCAAGCCTTCTGTTCTTCTCTGCACAACAGACATCTTGTGGGGTAGGTGGGGCTGTGACAAGCCCAGGGTCACCCAGCTGGCTATGTGTAGGAGTGCCGAATCAAACCAGGAGACTATCAGTAAGAGTCCGACACTCTAACTGCAAGACCAAACTAGATGTTGTACATTTCCATTTGCTGATCCCAGCATCTTCTACAAACTATTCAGTCATTACTATAAAAATCCAAGGCACAATGGATGGTTTCCAAAAAGGTTTGGACCAAATTCACAGAAGTCAAGGATTAGCCCAGAGGGCAATAGGAGATGGTCTGTCTCCAAAGGCCATTTGCTGTAAGACTGAAAGCAGTGTGCTTGTGCCCTGTATGTTGGCTTCTCTGTGCAGCTGGTTAGCCACTGTGAAAGCGGACTGGTGGAATAGATGGGCCATGGGTTCGATTCAGTGGGGTGCTTATCAATTATTATTATTATTATTATTATTATTATTATTATTATTATTATTATTATTATTATTATTATTATTATTATTATTATTATTATTATTATTAGTTAGTTAGTTAGTTAGTTAGTTAGTTAGTTAGTTAGTTATTTTACACTTATATCCCGCCCCATACCCGAAGGTCTCTGGGCAGGTTACAACCTTCAAACAACAGATTAAAACAGAATGTACATTAAAAGACTTTAAAAATTCAACAACTTTAAAACAATACACATTATGTTTAAAATGATAGTGTGTGGCCTGTAGGGATCTGTACATTTTTTTGTGTGTGATTGATTCAAAGTGAAGCAAATGTGAACTAAATTTGCATTCGCACAAGTAGAGCCACTTTGAATGTGGTAGGTTTCAAATCCACTGCAAATGTTCTTCAAATCCGATTTGAATCCCTGCTGCCAGTTACAATTCCAAATCTGCTTTAAATCCATTCTGACTCTGCAGCAGATGTGACTGGGCAGCTGCTTTACTGCCTCCCCACATTCATGAATATGACAAAGCTTTGAATAGTACACAAAAGCATTTGCTTCGCATTCAAATGCCAATCTTTGAATGTAGCCAACATTTGATTTGAATGTTAATGTATGAATTTGTGCAAATTTGTATGAATTTGAAATGTGATGAATATTTGTGCCCATCCCTAATTCTCTGTGCATGGAAGTCAGAGCTACCAGTGGAGATTAGTTCTGATGATGGTGATTATTTTAATTATTTAAAAATGTATATCCTGTTCTTCACCAAGAGGTCCCAGAGTGGGTCAATGCTGGGGGAGCGGAAGCAAAGTGTCCTGTTAGTGGGGTCCCTTGTGCAGCTCATTGTCCAATGTCACAACATTGTGTCTGAGCTGGTGATTTCTTTTCTTTTCTTATGTTCTAAATATCTGCCAATTAATAATATGGGCATCTCTGGGTTTAACTGCTCTGAATGAAGGCCTTGCAAGTATAGACCATCTAGCTTGATAATTTCCAGTTTTAGAAGATGCTTTATTATTATTATTATTATTCAGAAAAACAAAAATAATTTTAATGAACATCTCACTTCCCAATTAGCTCACAAAGATCTGGAAGTGGGTCTTTTACTAATTATCTCCTAAGCATCTTCTTTAGCAGTAGGGAGTCCCCTGTTTCCCCCATAACACCTTAAATCATACCAAATGGCTTTCTTTTGAAACCCCTCCCAAATCTGATAGAGGCATCAGCATAAAAAAAATCACTTCGCCATATATCACTGCAAGCAAGTGTGTGTGTGTGTGTGTGTGTGTGTGTGTGCAGTTGATTTAACGACAGAAGATCTTTCATCATGAACATCAATTGCTAAATGGCTTTGTAGGAAATCTTTCACAATACACAGATAGTCATCAGCCATCTATTAACTTGATTTTCTAAAGAGAAAAATCATTAGGTTCCCCCCACTTTCCTGCCATCCGCTGCATGTGTCTTATCATTATTATCATTTATTATTATTTATTATTTCCATTTCTATCCCGCCCCACACCCAAAGGTCTCTTGGGTGGGTAACAACAGATCAAACAGCATTTAAAGACATATTAAAAACAAGACACAGGTAAAAAACATTTTTAAACCAGGTATTAAAAACCAGGTATTAAAAACAAGGCACAGATTAAACTAAGGTACATAATTAAAAGCTCTGATTTAAGCACTATCATCTGTCATTTGTTTGTTCTTTTGAATCTCCTTCTTTCCCCACATAGCAGATAAAGGTTGACTGGTTCTCCAGTAAGGAGAATACACAAGCCAAAACCTATTGATCTTGATAACCTGCTGAACTGGAGGGAGGGAGGGAGGGAATGCATGGATGGGCTATTCTCATTAACTACATGAACCAACTCACCTTTACCCACTGGAAAAAAAAAAGTAGAGAGCAAAAGGTGTGTGCTTGATGTGTAGGGTCTAGCCTGATTCTCTCTCTGCTAGGAATCCTGGAACTGGAACCTTGGTGGACTGAAGAAAGTTCATGAGACAACAAAGCTGCATCTTTCTTTTAGAAGACAACTACAGAGGGAAAGGATTTGGGTGCAGGCGGACTATCAGCTGAGCCTGTAACCATTACAGGCCTGTAAGCCTCCCCTGCCAGGTGGGTAGTGCTCTGCCTGATAAGGAAGAAAGCATTTAGCAAGATCTGGGAAGGGCAGAGTAATCCTCCATATAGCTGTAGATTCAAACCGTGGTTGGCTCAAGGCCTTGTAACTTTGTGTATGCAGAATTCAGACTCCCTAGGGGGATGGAGGTTGGGAATTGGAATCTTGTTGCAAACTGGTTCATGAATGTCTTCTTAAGTGCTTATCACCATGACTTGCTCCTGAACAGTGGATGTGTACATGGACATACAGGTGTTCTAGAGATGAGCTAAAATTGTGTGGGTATGTGTTTTAATGGAAAAAGTGTTTTCCTTACCAGCCCTTTTCACTATTTGTCTCTGGTCATGTGCATTTAAGGAAACCCATAAAACAGGCTTCGTGTTGTTGTTCCTGCCATGATAGGGCTCTTAATGGGCAGCCCTTGCAGTGTTCCATGGGGTACATGAAGTGATGCCATTATAAATAGGGATGTGCACGGATTTTTTTTTTCATTTGATTCACATTGAGTTGAATGCAAGAAAATTGATATTCATTCAATAGATCCCCTTCAAATGTGTTAGGATTCGTATTTGATACGGATGTTCAATCCCATACAAATCCCATACAAATGCATATGAATAGCATACGGATTCCATATAAATGCAAACAAATAACATACGGATCCTTTATACACATGCATACAAATAGCATATGGGTCCCATACAAAGGCACACAAGTAGCATATGAATCCCATATACAAATCCTACACGAATCCCATACAAAGCTTCATATGAAGGTAGCAAAACATTTGATTCAAATTCAAATGTCAAACTCAAATCAAAACATTTGATTTCATCCGCTACATCACTCCCTCCTCTGAGATTCTACCAGGTCTTTCCCACAATTCCCAGATGGCAGCAGCCTCTCCAGCTGCATACACACCTCTGGAAGGCCTAGCTGAGCTTTGGAGAAGGGTGGGGCAGCAGCTGGATTTACAGGTAAGGGGGTACGGCTGTGGGGGGCAGATCTGAATGTAGGCCCCTTTCAATTCACCAGTGAATATTTGAACTGAAACATTCATTGGCTAGAACATATGAGTCCTTGGGTCAAAATCCCACCTGTCTATAAAAGGCCAGCCTAAGCTACCCCATATGGTTCTTGTGCAGATAGAACAAAGGAAAAGACAATGGCATGCATCACCTTGGTATTGTTGGAGGAAATCTTATGGGATGTAAACTGTAAGTAAGTAAATATGTCCTTGGCATCAAACAAAGCAATAGCTTTAAAGGATCTTTGATAATTTTCTGGTTATTACAGTCCATTTGAAAACAGGGGGGCATCATGTTTCTATCCACCTTCAGAAAAACAAGTTACCTTGCCCAGGAGAAAGGTACAGATTAAGATACATGCTCTTTCCTCTTGTTCTGCTGTGATGTGTCACTTAATAACAGCATAAATATAGATGACACAATTTTGCAGCCATTCTAATGGAGGCAAAGCAGAAGACTCTTCTCCTCTGCCTCATCTTATGTGCTTGATGAGTCCATATTTTTCCCAGTTGATGTGACTCTAGGTTCGTAATCAACACAGATGCATTTTTTTTCTTAATGGCTGGGAAACTTGAGGCACTCGGTTGTATGCTAAACATTACTTTGGATTTGAGCAGTATAGAAAAGCAACCATCTGTGGCTATCACAGATCCTGTCAGGGTGGGAGAAGCTCACAATTCAGAATTGCACAGGCTGTGCAGGAGGGGGAAAGCTCCAGCTGGAAGCATTCTTTTGATTTCACTGATCTGCTACTAAATCCACTATGGGTCAGGAGATCAAAGAGATTTTGAGCCATGGAATGGTTCTGCAAGCCACCAGTGGGTAGTGATAAATCTGAGACAGGATCTGCACAATAGCAATTCCTCCTGCTTCAGAGTAAGGCCCTGGTCAGATGGGTCTTAAACAGCTGGGCCTATAAATGAGATTGAACTGAGATCCTACCAGTGCTGGTCAGACATGGATTGATATTGGCTGTCCTGAGGCCGTCCCTGCCTTGGGCCGCATTGGTCACACATTTCTCCAGAGATCAGCCTGGGGGTCCTGCAAGCAGCCCTTGGCTCTCCACCCCTTTTGCTACATCACATCAATCTCCTATTGGATGCTGTTCATGTCACTCAAAGGAGGCATTTCCTACTGGATGCCATTCATGTCACTCAAGGGATGTGAGGGTGTGTGTTCAGTTCTTTTTAAAGCCTGCTTCCCCACCTCCACACACACCCTTCCTTTTTTATGTGTTCTTCTCCTTGCAATTATTTTTTTAAAAAAATAAAAAATGTGTAAAAACACTAGAGAGGAATCATAAACATAAACTGAGGAGAGGAGGTGCCTCACAAACCCTCTGCATGCCGATTGGCCAAAGGGAAGGTGCCTCATAAACTCCACACATGCTGATTGGCTGGAAGGAAATACTGGGTGCCACCCACCACAGCACAGTTCTGCCTTCTTTAGGACATCCCCCCCATTCACATGTGAGAAAGCACAAGACGGACTTGAATTCCAGGCTGGCCTGAGTCCCTGTCAGTCCTGTAAAAACAGGAGTACATTTTAGGATGATCTAATGGGTGTAGGCCAGCTTGGAATATGGCTTAGATTAAATTGATCTGAATGACACAGTCTGGGGGCCGACTCAGGTTGACCTAAGATTCGCATGTGACTATGGCCTAAGAATCTGTGTGACCCCCAGCAATGCTCCCACACATGAATATGGAAGCTGTTGAACTTCTGTTCAATGGTTTGATGTTTCTGGCTGGGATAATTTTGGAAACAACAGGAAATGGCTCCAGAAGTCAGGAACTTAATGAAGTTTGAAAAATAGGGCCATGTTATTTGCACCAAAGAATGTGAAAAGTTAGGTCTACGCATTCCTGCTGTGTGGCAGCACAGGTGCACCACACATGGTTTAACTTTGTATGAAGTGCTGTCCAAAGAGATCCACCCTGATCAGGGCTTCATTAGCAAAGGCTTCATCCAGACAGGAGGAATACTTTACAGGGACTGCAGAGCAGCTGTTAAAGAGACATGCACGTTTTACCATGTTCCTCAGTCCCTGTGGAGCAAAGCCCAAAGCTGTGAAGTAAAAAAAATAAAATGCTAATTACATCAGCTTCAGCTGTGGGATTTATATTCCCTCCATACTTTCCCAGATGTTTGAGTACGATCTCACAAGAGTTTGCTCTCACCTGGGAGTTGGTAGGCCTCTCAGAGAAGGAGGGGCTGACCACATGGTCAGAAGAGCCCTCCCTGCTGCTTTAGAGGATCAGGAGAATGCAGGGACCATCTTTTCTCCCTGCGGAGCTCCTTTACTTTGCACTAAAGGTATCCTCTGCACTTTTCATTTACGTCTGGAAGCACTCTTAGGCATCCCAAAGGGAAAGTTTCCCTCTTTCTCTCTCCTTTTCCTTATTCTAGGTCCTGAAGCTATGAACACAATAAAATGCAGAAGTCATGTTTCCAATTTTTAGCCTATGCATTGCAAGTGCGACTCTTGCACCTTGTTCATCACCAAGGGAGAAACAAAGGTACATTTTGCATATAAAAGGAAAGAATACAACCAACTTTGCTGCTGTATTTCATAAGCATTTGCACACCCAGCCATTGTTCAGATACCTCTTCGATGTCTACAGAACGCTTCTGTTCCTAAGCAACTTCAATACGAGAGTCTGAGTCACACCAGCCAAGCAAAAGAGAGAACACCCTGCCCTCCTGCAACTCAGAAGGAAAGCAATTGAAAGTGAAACATTTTGCGAGAGCAATTATGCTGGAAAAGAATAGAATGGAGGTGTCACTCCCAGCAGAACATCTCTCTGACTAAAATCTCAGCAGGAGGCAGAAGATGCAAAAGGAAAAGGATCCAAGGAAAGAAAGACAAAAATCTTCAGTTTCACTAAATACTCCATGTGAGTTGGTCCCTCACAGAAAGGCAGCTGGGGTGGGGGGGGGAAGGGGAGGGGAGCCAGATCTTATTGACATAGGGGTGAAATAATGGAGGGCTTAAATTTCGGGTATACCTAGGAAAATGAAAGAAGCATGTGGCATCATAATGCTATAATAGTGGAATCTTAAAAAAATGGGTTTCTGTGTGCTTTGGGGTTTTCTTGTGCGATTGACTGGCCACTGTGTGAAAAGGCAGTTGGACTAGACGGACCACGGATCTGATCCAGTGGGACATTTCTTATTTGGTCCTTCGGTCTTGTCAGAACAGAGCAGTGACTGGAGCTTCATTCAAGCAGCACTCACTTAATCCACATTATTTGGATAATCCAGAATAAAGCATGGATAATCTGAAACAAAGTGTCTCTGGATGTGCTTTACTCTGGATTTTCCAAATAATGTGATTAAGTAAATGTTGTCTAGATAAAGCTACAGAGGCCAGACACTTAGAGATGGAACTCTATCAGCAAACCTTTTTTCCCACCCACCTGATATCTAACACCTTAAGTGATTGAGTCTCCCTCATTCTAGGGCTCTTAAGCCATGTTGTAGACCTGATAAATGAGGTCTGCACTCAATTCATATCAAGGATTTATCAATCCAGATCGAGCTACATCTCGTGCAGATGGATCCAGCCTAACCATGGACAGGGCCTCCTTGATCCAGAATAATGTGTTGATGAGGAGCCCCCCCCCTGATCCAGATCTAAACCTTAAAGGAGAAAGGGTCTCAGAAGTTAGGTCAGCCTGCCTTTTTTCATGTGTATGGACAACACCAAGTGGATATATTATTTTTTCTTCAATCTTTCAACTGAGATAAGATATTAATTCATGCAATGCAATTAATATAAATCAGAACCACCCCCGCCCCAGTAAACTAACATTTTACATTCCCTCCTCCCCTACCAGTTCATTCTATGATTCCTTCTATTCCCTTTGGGAAAACTCATTATCCTTTCCATTTCCTCTTGATTCTTTAGGGTCTCAATATTATATGATAGTCAAGCCGCCCAAATCCATTTGAGTTTCTTCTTCACCTTGTTTCCTTCATTTGTTTTTTTTTACTTCTTATCAACTATAAACAATTCCTGTGCATAATTCCCC
>MTQE01002217.1:3082299-3097611 GCA_014337955.1 Aspidoscelis marmoratus | reverse complement strand
CAGCTTCAGTCCACCTTCAGAGTGAGAGAACACATCAGCAAAGTGACTAGGGGTGTTTCTGCACTGGCCGCTGAGAAACAGATTTAAGAAAATCCATTTCTTGATGATCCATCCTCCCGAGGATCCGTCCGAAATAGGGACAGATCCAAGGGGGCCCCACGTGTCCACAAGCATGGAGGGAGGACGGATTCTGCCGGACAGATTCTGCTTCTGGGTGTTGCACGGAGGCCATAGCACCCATTCCAAAGGGCATACAACCTCCTGAGCCGTGGGACTGGAGCATGCAGCTGTCAGTCACCATGTGTTTCTGCTGGTGCACGTCATGCAGGGGAGGGGCTTCAGAGGCAGACCGGCCTCCTTCTGCCCTCCTCAGGATGGAGGCCGCCAGCACATCCGGCCCCTCGCCTCTCCGTGTGCGGAAGTGTCCTGCTTCCGAATGGATTGAGGCGAGGGGCCGTATGGAAGACCTAATTTTCAAGGTCTTCCCAGAGGCTGGATCTTTAGGTGGTGAAACCCCATTAAGAATGGGTCTCACATGCCGGAGTGCAGAATGGGTCTCGCACGCCACCGCAAAGGGTCCTGGATCCAGCCTCCAATGCGGAAGGTAAGTACTGTGACCTATACTGTATGTGGTCTATATGTGTTCTTAATGGGGTTTCTGCAGCCAGTGCGGAAACATCCTAGTAATTTTCATTCCACATTATCTATCCCAAAGGTAAATTGTCTGAGTTATTTAACACTCAAAGAAAACAGCTTGTCATTTTGCAAATGTATTCTCAGAAGTGGGCTGAAGTTGGATTAAACTATAGCCAAAGAGATGATTGTTTTGTGGAAACAGCAAGTCTTCATGTAAGTGAACATGTCCCAATACAACCTGTACAAATCAAGTTCATGAGGTAGCCTGACATACGGAAGAATAGAACTGGCAGGTGAAGCACAATTACTTCCTTTTTTCACATATGCCCCCAACAAGATATTTAGAACACCAGTTTGAACAGAAAGTTCTGATTTGAACCAGGCCAAGAGGTATTCAGTTTGACTCCAACCAAACAACAAGCTTTATCTTTGTTCACATCTCTAATAGACCAGCATGGAAATGGAGGAATCTTAGCCCATTTTAGCACAGAACTAAGCTGTCCTGCAGCTAGGGCCTGTTTGTACTTTTCTCAGTGGAATGATATACTACCACCATTCCATTGAGGTGAAGATCAGGTGTGGAGAGAGCCATCAACACTGCAAGTGCTGTCAGAGTCTCCAGTTGCATCATCAGCACTTCAAATGCAGATGGCCTGATGCTGGCAGGCCAGATCACCATGGCAATCCCAGTGGCAACATCCAGCTTGTGTTCAGACATGCACAGCCTCACTTATAGTATGTAGCCAGAAGAGGGTGCAAACTCTTAGCTGCCCCTGGTCAAGGGATGGACAACATTTTACTTGTCCACAGCTCCAGGACAGTGGTGATGGTGTGGCATTTGGTCGGGCTTCCCCAGGAGCAGCTGGAACCACTCTTGGAAGGTAAGTGTAAATAGGCCCAAGGAAAGGCTAGAATATGCAACCCATCCCAAGTCAGGATGTGCTGCCCCTGGCCTGAATGAGGGATATCTGCATTGGGGAAAGCCCATCCCATCCCAGTTTCAGAGGCAAGGAATGCTCTCTGTGACTCAATATACCACAGTAGTCTGCTGTTGGAACTACTTTTAACTGATGGAGTGGGATAAAGCACCACCCTGGCACCATATCCCACACTATGGCCTAATCCATTGCAGCCAGGATGCTCTACCAAGTGATGTGGCCTTAATTATCCTGCTACAGCATGCAAGTCATGTCTACTGCAGGTTGTTCTGAACCAAGACAGCAGGTCCTTGAAGAAAGGGCCTTAGACACTAGAAGCTTCCTACAATACGGTATTCCAAATGCTCTTCCCATTCCCATTTTAGTTTCCACTGGACCGTCAAGCCTTCTCTCTTTAACTGCAACAAATCTGTATGTATATGTATGCTACTGCTCTTTTTTTAACATACGGCTTTTATTTTACCTGTATTATTGTTATTGATACGTCATTCATGATCAATTAACTTGAAATTAAAATGTAATTTTGTTTCCCTCTACAATGGCAACCTAGGCCTCCTGGAACCTTCTCATATTCGCCTTAGGAGAACATGGGCCTTTCTGCACTTGGCCCCGCAATTTGCTTCCAGTGCGCTCCCAGACAGAGCATCTGTGCCAGAAGCGGCTGTTTCCAACTCAGAAATGGCCCCTTCCATGCAGAAGTGTTCACTGGAAGCAAATTACAGGTGGAGCATGATTTCGTGCTCCACACGTTGACTTACCTTTACTATAGACAGCCTGTCTTGTCTCAGGAAGAGCCTATTCACACCTCCATGGTGCTGGGTGGGCCATCTGTCATGTCATGCAAACGCACTGGCATGTCAGATGACCCAGAATGTGAGTGTGCATGTGTGGCGTGTCAGCGTTGTTCCAGTGATGGCACCAGCTCATGTGCAGTGGTACTGGCATCAGAAGGCAAGGTGGCATCACCCAGGCCATGCATCCCTACAGATGGACAGCAAAGTGTGAATCTTCCCCATGTTTCCCACTTGGAAAATTATAGTCTACTCCTTATTTGCATGACCATACCATGAGCTGTATTGACAAGAGATTCAATAAGGAAGACAGTTCAGAAGTTGCAACTAGTGCTGTGATGGCCAACCTATGACACGCATGTCACAAGTGACACGCCAAGCCCTTTTGGGTGACACACATGGCCACCCTGGCACCTGGGCGTGCACTGCTTGCTTGTTCTTGAAGTGTATGAAATACCAACTTTCAATGGAAGATTTAGCTACAAAAGTCACTAATGTAAAGAATTATTTGTTTTTGCTTTTAATAAAATACATATATCAAAAATATAACTTTTTTACTAGAGCCACAAATATCACAAAATTATGGATATTTCTAGATGTGACACAGCACCCGAGTTAAGCTAGGTTTTCTTGGGAATTTTGACACACCGAGCTCAAAAGGTTCGCCATCACTGCACTAGTGCAAAATGCAGCTGCTAGAATGCTGACTGGAACATCACAACGGTTTTAAAAGGGTTGCATTGGCTGCCAGTTTACTACCGAGCCCAATTCAAGGTGTTGACTCTGACGTACAAGGCCCTAAATGACTTGGGCCCCAAATATCTAAAGGAATGCCTCCTCCCATATCGACCTGCCCGTGCCTTAAGATCAAGTTGTGAGACCCTCCTGGTTGTCCCACCACCTTCAACAGGGAGGTTGGTGGGCACCCGGGAGAGAGCCTTTTCTGTGATGGCCCCCAGACTATGGAATATCCTCCCCCTCGAGGTGCGTCATGCCCCTTCCTTATATATATTTAGGAGGGCGGTGAAGACGCACCTCTTTGCCCTGACCTTTGGCTGAGCTGCTTATGTTCCTCCTGCCCCCCACAGTACAGGCACTGTCATTTTAAACATATTGTATATTGTTTTATACTTGTTGGATTTTTAATGTCTTTTACTGTTATATTCTATTTTAATCTGTTACCTGCCCAGAGGCCTTCGGGTATGGGGTGGGATAGAAATGTAAATAATAAAATAAATAAATAAATAAAAGCCTTGTTAGGATTTTTTTTTCAAAAAGCCCCATTAGGATTCCCTGCTTCCAAACAAGCCAAACAAATATCTTTGCCTTCTGCAAGCTCTTACTGGTGGGATTTTTGCAGCTTCAGTGCTGTAAGGCCAAGAGCTCAAGAGTGCTTCTCATTTCTCAAGGTCAGATTTATATGAATGAGGAATGCTGTATCCCACTAGTGTGGATGAATTCAGTGGTGTGTGCGCATAAACATCCTCTTTTGGGCATTGCTATCGCTTTTAGTGTATTCATTGCTGTAACTTCCCCTGAGAACTTTGGCTACAGGGCAGGATAAAAATGCAAATAAACAGTGCACACACACATATATACATATATACATAGAGCCTGTTCACATTTATCTTCTAAGTGCACATGGAGGGAAGCTACAGCACAGAGTGCCTGCACTCCATGTGACCTTTCTTTACCAGAAACAGCTCTATGCATACCAGGGTATCCCATGCACTCACCACCCTTTTCCACCACAGTCAAAGATCTGGATCTTCAAGATCCAGATCTTTGAGATGGGGTCCTCCTGGAGATCCGGATCTCGAACATGTCTGAAGACCCCATTGTGGACACCTTTAGTCAAGTCCACATGAAATCCAGATGAAAGGGCCTGAAGGACCTATTAAATCCACATTTCCCCTGCCCTCGTGGGGACAGAGCCTTGTAGATGGGACCTTCAATGGGGTCCAGGTGAGGACAGGACCTTCCTGATTGGTACCGATCAGGTACTAATCAGGTTCCTAATGGGGTCTTAGAAGGGTTCTAAGCCCTAGTGGAAAAAGGGCCCCACACACAGGTATGGAGTAGTTAAAACTGCTCCATGCCTATACTAGCAGCAGAGCTAGTATGGCAGAGCACAAGACCCATGGTGCAATTTCAATTACATGCTGCGTTAGCAGTCGCCCCAGCAATGGTGCCACACAGGGGCACTGTCACTATCACTGGGACTCCATAATGGCCACCATTCACACTGAGTTGGCACTTAGTTAAGTGCCAGCTAAATTTTGAATCCTTTGGACATCCACAAGTATGGATGCCTAAAGCATTCTAGCACTTTGTCTCCCAGTGACAGGAGGTAAAGTGCGGATTCACACATATGCATACACAGAATTTCCTAAAGGAAAAGACAGCTTACAGTTTCCACCTAGCAATAATATTGCAAACGCTCACAGAAGAAAAGAGTTATTGATAAAAGAAAGTAAGCAATGTGCCAAAGATGACCCGGGCAGCAGAACCAAATTCCCTCTCCGACACTTCTAACGCCTTTGTTCACCACATGTGTTAATCTTACCAAACAGCCATCATGCTGTGATATTAAGTCAGAACTAGTCAGGACACACTTGGTGAGAGAAATAAGAGCAGTTTTGTCACCTTTCCTGAGCAACTAAGCTATTATTTCTCAAGGGCCAAAGAAACACCTTCTATTTAAGACTTGGAAAGTTAATAGATCATCGTAAGCCCATTTGCTGAGAAGTGAGCTTTCAGAAGAGAAATAGTAGCTACCTCATATATTTTCCAGAGATTCGTCCTCTGGGTGTCTCCTCTTCTGTCATCTCTGTGTTTCAGAATTGCAACTATATGTCAGCATTATTTTGCAGCCTAACTACCCAACGCTGGAAAAAGGGTGTGCCAACTGCAAGACGGTTTTTCCCTCCTCAGTAGTTATAACAAGAAGAAAGAGTTGGCTTTTCTACCCCACTTTTCTCACCTGTTTAAGGGGGCTCAAAGTAGCTGACAAAGCTTTCTATTCTTCTCTCCACAACACAACACCCTGTGAGGTATTTGGGACTGTGAGAGCTCAGAAGAGAGCTGTGACTAGCCCAAGGTCACTCAGCTGGCTTCATGGAGGAGTGCAGAATCAAACCCGGTATTCTCAGAACATCTCTCCACAAGGGAAGCTATGCAGCAAAATGTTGGCCAGTACTATGGCCACCTATGTAAAAATATAAAGCATTCACTCCTTTCCGCTTATGCTGGAATGAACTCCCTCCCCCTTAACTTCACACCATGTGTTCGCCAGAACACCACCAGGATGCCGAGGTGTGCTCCATGTCCAGAGGCAAGAAAGGGAGTCTGAGAGTGGACTGGAGGTAGGAGCCACAGGGCAATTCTGCTTTGGATGGCATATTGGACCAGGCAGCATATTAGGAGATTCCTTTCTGTATGTTGTGGAAGTCCAAAGCTTAATCTGCATTGTTTTGATAATTTGGAATGAAACATGAATAATCTGGAATAAAATGTGTCTGGAGGTGCTTCACTCTGTATTATCCAAATAATGTGAATTAAGTAAATGCTAGATGCACCCCAGATGGGAGGTCATTCCACATCCTGGGGCTGCCCTTGGAAGAGAGGCCCTTCCTGCACTTACTGTATATCCTGGAAAAGTGATGCATCTCCATGTTTTTCCCAGTGTGCCAGTTCCATGATCACACCTAACATGGTTCACAGTAACCTGTGCAGCCTGAAAATCAGTGCCATTGCCATGACTCTCATGATAACCTGGCCAGGGGTCTTGGAAACAGTCTTCTGATGGCCAGGCCAGGCTTAAACTGGCTTCCCGTAAGAACATAGGAACATAAGAGGAGCCCTGCCCTGCTGGATCAGGCCACAGTCCATCCAGTCCAGCATCCTGTCTCACACAGTGGCCCACCAATTGCTTATAAGCATCTCAAGCACAAGACAAGAGCAAACCCTCTTGAATCCAAGCAAATTACCCTTAGAGGCCTCCTGCCTCCCCAGCCTGAAATACATAGGCATCCATTCTAGTAGCCATTGATACACCTGTCTTCCATGAATTTGTCTAACCCTTCCTTAAAGCCATTGAGGCTGGTTGCTTTAACTGCCTGTTCTGGCAGCAACTGATGACCCTCTGGGTGAAGAAATCCTTCCCCTTGTCTGATCCAACTCTCCTACCCATCAGCTTCATAGAGTGCCCCTGGTTCTAGTGTTGTGTGATAGAAAAAAGAAATGTTCTCTATCCACCTTTTCTATACCGTGCATGGTTTTATATACTTCAGTCAGGTCCCCTCTTAAACACCACCTTCTAGGCTGAAGAGGCTCAGATGTTGCAGCGTGATATTGTAAGGGAGGTGGTCCAGCCCCCTAATCATTCCCCCTATCCTCCATCTGCCCCTGTCGAGACGCAGCCTATGATAATCCCACAGATCAGTCCTGCTCTCCTGGAATGGTCCCCCCCTTTTTTTTTGAGGTGGGCATAATGTGTGTCTCTGGTGGGGAGGCATTCCCAGACAGCTTTGAGAGAGAAGGAAAGAAATCAGTTAACAGTTGGGGGTAGATTATTTCCACAGGGCCATAATGGACACAGTTGTGCCAAAGGTTCAGATCTTTTTTGCTCACAAAAAGAAGTGAGTGGCTGTTCTGATGATATTGATATAGTACCGTAGTTAGTTTGAGGTATAAATGGAAGTATGTGCGTCTGAACCTTGGTTGTGAATTCCACCCCATCATACTTCATCTCTCCTTGAACAGCTCAGATCAATCGATGTGGGAGCTGCTGTAACATAAACACTGTAGAACTCCTGCACATCTTGTTCTTTTACGGTTTAGATCTAGTAAAAGAAAGATCAGATCCCATGTGCCTTTACCAGATGTGTACCAGGCAGATATTCATCAGGGTGTGTTTTCATCTATGACAATGCAATTATGAAATATCTCATTTCTTGCCATGCTGATGGATGGAGTTTGTGTGGTCACTGATAAGGGTGAAAATTTGATTTGAATCCGTCCAATGTCAACATTCGAACTTGAATCAAATTTTTCAAAAATCCAAATTTGCACATTCGGATGAATTTCAGATTTTCAAAAATCTGATATGGACTTTTGAATAATTCAAATGAACAGATTCGTATCTATTGTATACGGATATGCCCCCAAATTATACGTATTTCCACATATAATGCAGGATGAAAATGGGATGCATACAGTATAAATATGTATTTGTGCAAATTCGTATATTGGATACGAATCTCATTGACATTCGTATATCCAGATATGAATCAAATTTTCAAAAGTACGGATTTTCAAAAATCTGGATTTTTGAAATTTGATTCAAATTGAATTTTTGAATATTCTATTTGAATTGAATTTGAATACAAAAAATAAATTCGAGGTCATCCCTAATCACTCATATATTTTGAATTTTCTCTCTCTTCTTTTTAAAATAAAGCTTCTTAGAGATTTTCCAACAAACAATAAAACAGAAAATATGAAAGAGAGAAAGAGAGAAAATACATAAAGCGACTTCTGATCTTCCTCATTAGTGATTATAGATATATTTATATTCATGCTCCACCATACAAAATGCAATAATTTCAAATGCCTTGTGAGAAATCACTTATCAGTTTTCAATCTCTTATGAATCCTCATACCCTAGTATTGATACATCACCTTCTTGTATGCGCAGAAAGTCAATAAAGGGTTGGCAATTTTTCAGGTTCAATTTAAAAGATTTATCTCTGACCAAACACGTCAATTTGTCCATCTCTGCCAATTCTAACAGTTTCTCTAGCCAATCTTCCATATTAGGTATTGATGAATTTTTCCAACCTTGAGCATATATTAGTCTCAGGGCTGTGATCATATAATGAGGTATTTTGAATTCTAAGCACCAACCTTAAATACAGTAAGCAGGTAAAGAAAAAATGGACAGTTAGTCTCCTTCAGTTTGCTAGAGCTGAGTAGAAAAAGGAATTTCAGCATTTGAAGCCTAAATTACATAAATCGAAATACGTATTGCAAAAAATGCAAATACACCTCCTCCCATATAGACCTCCCCATGCCCTAAAATGTGCCAGTGAGGACCTCATGGTGGTCGCACCACTTTTGGAAGTTAGGGTATAGAAACACATGGCAGGGCATTTTTGGTTCTAGCCCCCAGGAACCATCTCCCCTCCAAGGTGTTCCAGGCATCCTCACTGTGTGGAGATGACTGGTGAAGATGGACAGCAGATGTATCAATGGCTACTAGAATGGATGCCTAAGTACATCTTTCAGTCTGAGGGGACATGCAGGATGCTTCTAAGGCCATTTGCTGGGATTCAAGAGCAGGAGAAGGTTTGCTCTTGTCTCTCTTGAGATAGCCATGGGCAATTGGTGGGCTACTGTGTACGACAGGATGCTGGACTAGATGGGCTGTGGCCTGATCCAGCAGGGCTCCACTTATGTTCTTATGTAAGATGCACCTTTTTGTCCTGGCCTTCAGCTGAGGAAGCAACATCCCCTCCCCGTGCAAGCGATAGCAGTGTAGTCATGCTTTTTAAATCTGTTTTCATTATGATTTTGTTGTGATAGAAATATAAATAAATAATAAATAAATATTACCTGGCAAGCAATATCAAAGACTCATATCCCATACAGTATACTGAGTTCAGAAAAACTATGTTTTAATCACAGCAAACACACACACAAAAAAAAACTTTAAAGAATAACCATTAAAAAGTACTATTTTAAAGATGTTAAATTTTTTAAACACATTCTAGAGCTGCCAGAAGCATCCAACAGATTATAATATGTTGAGTTACTCAGACTGGGTTAGTAAGAAGAAGAGAGGATGAACGCATAGATTAAAGTTGTAGATGAACTCCCCCCCCCCCCCCCCCCCCGGTTGTCAGGGACACATTTCAGCCTCACTTGGGCAACTATCCAATTAAGTGAGTGTGCTTTGGCTTGGCTCAGAAAACTTTCTTGATCTCACTGAACAGATAAACAGAGACAGCTTTCTCTGCACTGGATGAAGTGTGGACTGGGCCAGAGCCTCAAAAAATGGCACCTGAGGTCTCAGTGTTGAAATCGACAGCTTGCCCAGAGATCATATACCAGACCTCAAAGGTGTGAGGATAGCGTAGTCTTTTGGACTGGTGTGCTACGGAGGACCATTTTTGGCAGTTCTCTAGGAAGCACCATGAAATGGATCTGTCTCTGATCCAGACTTTCAGAGCCTTGTTGCTCCCTTCACAGGCTTTGAGGCAGCAGTAAGGACTGGAGTGCAAAGGATTGCCCAAGTACAGGCAGCCACATTTTGCTGGTTGTCTGTTCCCTTGTGGAAAGCCCTAAAAATCCACTAGACAGGAGCAGTGGCAGCTCATCTGTTGCAGACACATTTGCCCTTCCTTGGCCAAGGCATAGTGGGGAATTCTCCATCAGGTCGAGCCAAATTTGGGTTGTTTGAGGAAGAGCCAAACTGCTAATGATGGTTTATGCTCAGCTCTGCTGTGAGTGCCTGCAACACGTTAAGTGCAGATAATGAATATTTTCTCCAATTTTTTTTAAATAAGACTTAATAAATCCATTTTATTGCAAAAATAATAATAATAACCGAGATTACAATGCATAGCAAACAAAAATATTTATGATCATATTATGCTTACCGAGTTACTTAGCTAGCAAAAAAAGGTTGTTGTTTTTTTTTACCTCTATTGAATATTCCCTTTTTTTACCATTCATTTTTTCCTTTGTCTCCTAGTAAGACAGACACTGGTTAAGCCTCTTTGATCCAGCAGGGATGAAAATGGAGTGTTTAGTGCTTTCATTTTTTTATGCTCTCTGCTAATAAGGATTAACAAATTCACTTCATATATAAACCTACTTTTACATATTGCCTGATAATGTCATTCCTGTTGCCTTCTCCAAGGATGCACTAATTCAGCTGCAGGTAATCTATATAACCCGAGGAGCCAATGTGGCAACCTTCAGATTTGAGTGTAATTACTATTATATGGGCTTTAGAGCCAGGAAGAAAAGGAGGAGGCATTGGGAGGGTCTAAGTGCCTGCTGAGTTTGATGATTTTTTATTATTGTGTATTGTGCATCTTTTTTCCCCCAATCTGCACGGTATGAGGAGGAGACCATTTTTCCTGGGCCTTTTCACACATCCCTTGGCGGTGAATGCAGGGCATACTCCAGCACCATGCATCTGCACTTTGTAGAACCACTTTACTAGAAATGCCTCTGCATGTGCCAGAGTTCCCACCTTGTGTATAAGTGTAGAGCAGTTAAAACTGTTGCACATCTATATTAGCGGCTGGGCTGGGATAGCCTGGTATGCTCATCTGGGCCTCTTCTGTGTGGAAGAGGTGTGTGTGAGAGCATGTGACTGACCGCACAGGTACAACTGAGCACTGTGTCACCCAGTTGCTGCGGCAACAGCACCAATGTGCCTCTGGTATGGCAAAGTGAGTCAGGCCAAGTTTCACACTTAGCCAGCTCATAGTACAGCACCAGCTAAGTCTGGAATGCTTTGGGCATCCCTAAATGCAGATGCCCAGATCATTTCAGAGCTTCACCTCCCTGGGACAAGAGGCCAGGTGCAAAAGTTCCCCCTTTTGCCAAGGACACATTCAACTCTGAACTATAGTTCCTACATTCCATGCCCAAACACTGGGACTTGTGGGCCCTTTCTGCACTAGGCCTTTTTTGGGGGGTTATATTCTGGAAGAGGAACCTACTATCCACATGCTAGGGCAAACTATGGCAATCCCCACCTGTGCTTTGCCATTGTCTACACCAGCATGCAGATGGCAGGTACCTATTTTGGGACATAATCTGGAATAAGTTCCAGTACAGAAAGGGTCGTAGTTCAGGAACATCTGGGGAGGCAGGACTGAGCACACGTGCTTTAGCCAAATGCATTTATTCATTTGACTTATATACCACCGGAACAACAAAAAAGACTTATACACCACAGATTTTAGAAAGATTCTATGAAGTTGGCAGATTAAAAAAAGCACTGACCCAGATCAATTATATGGGCAAAAACTAATCAAGGCCACTCTATCAATCATTACCTAAGGCATGTGTAAATAAGTATTTTTGCAAAGATTACTTAAATGCTAACAGCAAAGGGGCTGCCCAAATCTCATTCAGAAGTGAGTTACAGAGAGAGGGGGTCACAACTAAAAAGACCCTTGAATTTGCCCTGGCTCCTGTTACCTCCTGCAGGCCAGGAAATTTAACATCTAAGGAATGATCTAAGTGCACAAGATAAATAAGGGGAGATGAACCTGGATATTGCCAAGTGCTGAACCCTGCAACTCCATGTGGGGCAACTACTATATTGCTCAGACTTAGGGCGAGTCCCCATGAGCTTTGTTTATTTCGGAGCTGAATCGGAGCATCCCCAATCCGAATCGCAGTTCGGGTTAACATGTCCCCATGTTTACATCGTGAGTAAAAAATCACATGGGGACATGTTAACCAAAACTTCGCTTGTCAGTGAGCTAAACAGTGAGCAAAAAGAGGAGCTACAGACAGAGATGTCAGAGGGCAGAGCCTCCTCATCCAAGGCCGGCAGGGGAGGAGGGGATGAATGGGAAAATAACCTCACTCGCTTGCTCTGCTGGCGGGCGGGCGGAAGAGGAGATACTGCAATGCTCTGAGCCCACAGAAAAAGGTGGGTGGAGGGAAGGCTATTACTACTCCTTTGTCCCTCTCTCATCCAGCCACTTTACACCTTCCTCCCTCTCGGTGTGCCTCTCTGGCAGCCTTTCCCACGCCCTTCCTGGTGGACACTTTCCTTCCTGAGAGATCCCCTTGCCTACATGGGGATTCGACAGAGTCTCTGCTTGCCACTCTCCTGCCCATCCAAGAGGGGCGAGGGGTGCAAAGCCTGCAATGTGTCCGACAGAGAGCAAGCAAGCACACCCCTGCAGCTGCTGCTGTTGCTGTGGGTGGGCACTGGGAGGTAGCAGTGGCTAAGTCTGATGACTCGGGAGGTGGCGAAGCCGTTGTCGCACCCATCCATCCATGTGACTGAAGCTCTGGGGAAGCAGATGGGGGCCAATGGCAACACTCCTTTCTTTCCACTAGACTGAGAGGTGGATGAGGCACGCGTGAGTAAAGCAAGTATGCAGGGCAAATGACAGTGCAAATGACAGCCTCCTAATTTGGGGTGAAAACAATTGGAAAGGGTTTTGTTTTTGTTTTGTTTTTTGCCATGGATTTGTATTTGTCCCTCATGTAGCCCAAATTAGAGGCTTTGCATGGGGACACTCCCAAGCTGAACTCACGTTCGCCTCAGAGTATTTTCATCATGAGGACAGGGACTTAGAGGAGTGATGTCAGCCTTTAGAACATAATGATCACTGGCTATCCCAGGCAAGTTAATGTCCAGAACAGTTGGGGCAATTCTCATGGAAGGTGCATAAACATTTCTCCTTCTGACCAGAGTGGTATGCATGCATGCGAACAGCCTAGTCAGATGTCCTTCCCACCCTTAGCCAGGATTGATCAAGGGGTCAGTGCATCCTCTGTGTGAGGGTGGGGTGAGTCACATCAAGATGCAACACCTAGAAGCAGCCCATGAACACTGCTCACAACCCAAGGGGCAGGGCTGATCCCAGTGACATGCTGGGGGGCGTGCGTGCCCCACTGCCCCCTGGATCAGCCCCCAGCCAGCCTGCCACTGCAGCACCAGCCCATGGGAACCTGCCTGATCGTAGCAGTGGCTGCCAACTGACCAGCACCAGTAATGCACCTGCACAAGATGACAGCAATTTACCAGCACCGGTAATGTGGCTGCACTTGCACAAACAATGCGCTCCCCACCCACTGCATGCAGAGAACCAGAAGACATGCAAATGGTTGCACCGCTGGACGCTGCAGGTAAGCCTATGGTAAAGGTTGGTAAAGGTGTGGAGCATGATATCGTGCCCCACACCTAATCAGCAATCAGTGCACCTCTAGTGAGGGTGGGCATGCTTGTAGGCTGTAGCAGCCTAGTGGATGTGTGTACGCTCTTCACCAGAGCTGCACTAATTGTTGTCTAGAGGCCTAAGTGCAAATTGGCCTCCGTTCCCAGCAGTGCAGGATAGCTTGTGGACAGCTGCTAAACTGGCCACAGCAGGTAAGCCACAGGAATGGGCAGGAGTTCTGGGGACAGTTCCAGATGAATCTGAATGATGTGTTTCCATGATCCACCAGGAGATGTCGCTGAAGCAAGTGTGAAAAGGCTTCTGGTGGTGACCCCATTATAGGCAGACTGTTCTCTAATTGTTATGGATCAGGTAGAAAGCCTTTTAACAAGAGGAAGCAATGGGTTTAAAAAGAAAAAACCTTTAGAGGCAAGACTTGGAATTTATTGCAAAACGGAGATTAACAGCCCCCTTTCCCCATCGTCTCTCCCTAGCGCCCTATCCAATATGATAAAGCTTCACAGGTGCCTTTAGAAAGGTAATTACCTCAAAATAGAATTAACTCAGCTTAGGCGAAGCAGCTGACCTAAAAGTTAAAGTAGTATAAAGGTTATCACCATGATTGCAACTAATGCAGGCCTTTCTGACCACAGCCAAACTCTGACATTTAAAGGAACTTTTCTAGCATTTTTCACTTTGAATGCTGGTAGAATTCTCTCTTTCACAGGGGCAATAAAAGCCAAGTGCTGGAAGAAGTGTCCATGTTACACAGGTCTTTTATAACACTGCTCTTCTAATGCCACTGCCTGTATTATTTATTATTAGTATTAGTATTATTAATTATTAATTACTATAAAACCCACAATGGAGGCCATTTAGTTTTCCTCCTGACCCTCAGCTACCCCAAACTGTATTATTTCAGTGAAAGCAATCAAGACCAGGATGATTAAGGACTGGGTTTCTTTCTTTAGGGTTTCTGGATCATTCCAAATCAGTTACTCTTCGCATCAATTTGATTTCTTGTTCTTCATCTTTTAAAGTGCAGTTCATGGTGATCTAAAATGGAAGGTTAGCAGCTTTTAAACACAGCTCAGCTCACTGAGGGAGAAGGTGGCCGGATTCCAAGTATCCCCACTTCCCACTGTTCTTAAAGGGCAGGAGAATCCTTGCTCTTAAATGCACTAAATATCACTCAGCAATTAATGTGGGATCAGAAATTCCTCCACTAGTCTATCCTAGAATATTGGGGGTTGGGTGGGTGCAGAAAAAAGAAGCCAAAGTATTTGACTGAAACCAGGTATCTCTTAAATAAGTTCCATTTTACAAATAAAGGCATCCCTCTAATTAGTGCCTTTAAAATGTTGAGACTGGACCATGAAAACAGCCCCCTCCCTAAGTGACCATTCTCAGCCATATCTTAACAATTTTGGACTCTCTCGCATCTCCAGCAATGCCATGAGTGACATAGCATGCTTTTCAGAAATACAAACTGGGCGTCCCCACGGTAAGGATACCGCAAGGTGAACGTGAGTTCGCCTTGCGAGAGTCCCCATGCAAAGCCCTAATTTGGGCTACATGAGGGACAAAATCCTCCGAATTACAGGACAAGAACGGGTTATCCTGGGGGCATAGGAACACTCCTGGGTTACGATCGCAGCATTAGCAGGCGGGGTTTCGCTGTCCCTGCCGCTCTTGACAGCTGCTATACCCACCTGACAGTTGTCCAGCTGACTGCAGGGCAGCTGTCAGGAGGTTGTTTGGGGTAAAGGAAGCCCTTACCTGGTCAATTGCATGCTCAGGCAAGAGGGGTGGAGAAAACTGTGGCATTTACTGTGGTTCTCTCCCTCCCCCCACCTTGCCTGAGTGCTTAATAGTGTTCCATAGCTGATCACTGAGTAGAAGTTCTCCAAATGTTGGAATTCCTAGCTATTCCTCAAATTACTCTTTCTTTGCCCTGGGAATGGAAATAGCTCATGAAGAAGAAGAAGAAGGAGAAGAAGAAGAAGGAGAAGAAGAAGAAGAAGA